>JAJTUV010001438.1:325000-700526 GCA_021653895.1 Mastomys natalensis
AGATCACTTCTCAGCACTGGGAGGAAAAAATCCCTCTGGACAAACAGGAAAAACATGTTTACAATGGTCTGAACCTAGAGTAAACTCTACTTCACTTACTGAAAGGACTTGGGATTTTGAGGGAGAAGGTTAATACAATTTTTTTTTATAGATATGCAGCTATTACATAATTTTTAAAAAATATAATTTTTTTTCTTGGAATTTTCCCAAGAGTAATTCACCATTTTAGAAATATCACGTCATTTTTATGACCTACCACAGCTATCTATCTGTTGGTCTGCTGTTATAGTCATAGGATTCACATTAAAGCTACATGTAGATACAAGCTTCTAATGTCTTTATTTTGGCAACCATTGTAGTCAAGTCTGAGCACTGCATTATAGTATTTAATGATAAATTACTTTGCTTTTAATTACCCTATAGCTTATAACTAAGGCATGATATTATTTTAAAGATATCATTTATGTACATAAAACATTATTTATGCATACCAGGTCAGACAGGTCAGGATAATAAAGAAAGATTACAAAATACTTCCTATTAAATGAGAATGTTGGATCTGAAGGGATTGAGCATTGTATTTAGTGGCATTACATTACATTAACATTGTGACAATGAGTAGAGAAGGGAAAGTTCACAGTATCAGCTATGGTTCATTCTCAGACATGCACACACAGAGATGTGTAAACAGACACAACCAAAAAAAACTATACTCCCTTGATAATATCTTACAGATTATAAAGAGAGAGCCAGCAATTCCACTAAAGAGGCCTCTTCTCTGTTCTCTGTACTATTTTAATTCATGTTCTTCACTTCAAGCAGAGAATGATGACAGTGTATTGTTTGGATTTCCAGGAGTCAGATTGAAAACAAAATTTATGTTCTAATCCTGGCCAACCCACTTATTCTGCCCCCACCATTTTTCTTTCTTTCTTTTTTTAATTATTTGATTTTTATATAGGATGTATACAATGAATTTTAGTAATTTTCATCTTCCATTATTCCCTTCTTTCATCTCTCTCCTCCCACTGAAACCCTTCTTCTTCCCAAGCTCCACTCCTGGTTTCATGTGTGTGTGCATGTGTGTATGTGCGGTCACTTACTGAAGAATGGATAAACTTATCAGTGGCTACACTATTGAAGAAAATGACACATGGTCCCACCCTCCTACCCCCTTATCCTACCATCCTGCCTGGTAGCCATTAGCTTCCATTCCCTCAATGTGAAAAGTCAGAGATTTATATGTAGGTTAGTTACTTTTGAATCACTGTTACCCTGACCACATAAACAAGGAGAAAAGCTGTATTTTGGTTTGTGATTTCTGAAAGATTCCAGTCCATTTATAGTAGGAAAGACAGAGAAGCTCAGGTCATGGTGGTGGGAGGCATGGATTCACATCATGGTAGACCAGGAGGTAGAGGTCCTAGATCTGAGCAGGCATAACCTTCAAAAGACCCACCCTACTGGCCTAATTCTATCAGCTGGGGTTCACCTTCTAATGGCTCAACAGCCTTCAAAATTGTGCTGTGCTCCAAGCTGGAACCCATTGTTCAAAACATGAGCTTGTACGTGACATTCCTGATTCACACTATTACAAAACATGTGACTCTAAAGGGCTACCCAAATGAGAAGGGAGGCGGAGGCAGAGGAGGAGAAGGGGGAGATCTATATTCAGAACATATTGTGTGAAAAAAATCTATTTTCAATAAAATAAAAAATCCACAAATAAACTTATAACCATCCTAAGCAAGCAATTAAACAACAACAAAACAAAAACAACAAACAAGAAACCATTGACAAGAGCAAGTTTACATTGTATTTCCTAACAGTGTGCCAATAAACATCAGTATGAGAGGACAAATGGGTGTTGATAGTTATTTATAGTCAGTATACATGCTAATTTCTTTTCTAGTTGCTGTTGTTAGATACCTACCCAGAAAAGGCAACTTGAGGAAGGAAGGAGGGAATATTCTGGCTCATGGTTTGAGAGTGCTTGGGGAAGGCACCGCAGAGGCTCTCAGCTAAGCAAACCACTGAAGAAGAGAAAAGGAATGTAGGTGTTTAACTGGCTCTCTTTCCCATTTTATTCAGTCCAGGATCCCAGGCTGGGGAGTAGTGCTTACCATATTCAGGTTGGGTCTTCATAGATGGAAGACACTCCTAGATTTGTGTTCCCTAGGTGAATCAAAATCCAATCTAGATGACAATGTATTTAGCCAAGACAATATATTTGGGACAACACCAGGATAAACAAAACGAAGCGTGTTGTTTTAGTAAAACTTAACTAAAACATTGTGTGTGTGTGTGTGTGGTGTGTGTGTGAGTTCTGAGGCCTCATGCATTTTGAGTAAATACTATGTCACTAAGCTAAAGTCACAGACCCAAGACTTATTATTTAACCAGAGTATTCTCAGTTTCAGAGAGTGAAAAATGCAGTTGATAGCATGTCAGGATTATTTTTGCAAATAATCTCTCCTCTCCCTACACACTGAGACTCTCTGGGAAAATGACAGCACAGATGCGGGAGCTGACTAATTAAGGTAATGTGGGGCATTTCAGAAGTTTTAATCTTGAAATGACAGTTCCCACAGTGGGTTTTTTTTTTTTTTTTCCAGGCATTGCAACATGCAAAGGGGAAAGGGTTTTGAGTAGTGATTCTCCTAATTCATATTATATGAAGGTATCAGACTTGTAACGTCATCTTGACTAAAAGAAGGAACCGAGAAGGTCAACCAGAGAACACAAATTAGAATGTGTGAGGAGCACGAGTCACTTTAGAACTAAAGTAAAATACAGGCTCTTCATAGCAAAACCAGCTACATTGGATGCTGTAAGAAACGTGTGTGCTTGCTTCATTCAGTTCAAATACTGACGTTTGGATCATCAAATGGAGATATAGAAAGAACGTGTTATTATATATGGAAGAGTAGCAGCAAGGCGGTGGAAAATTTGTGATAGGGGCTAGAGAGATGGCTCAGCGGTTAGAAGCATTGACTGTTCTTCCAGAGGTCCTGGGTTCAATTCCTAGCAACCACATGGTGGTGGGTCACAACCTTCTGTAATGGGATCTGATGCCCTCTTCTGGTGTGTCTGAGGAGAGTGACAGTGTACTCATGTACATAAAATAAATAAATAGATAGATAGATAGATAGATAATAGATAGATAGATAAATAGATAAATAAATCTTGAAAAAAGAAAGAAACTTTGTGGTATTAGAAATATTGTTCTTTCCTGGATCTTTCGGGGAATGGGCTAGCAATAGAGACAGGCTACTCAAAGAAGTGGAATACAGTTTTGAAGGAACACAATGACAGGATTATCCATACACAGGAAGAGCTTAGTCCTTTGATTAAGATCATTGTAAAGGTCAGGTTTCCTGACTCGGTTGACCTGGGTGTATTAGCACTTGGTTCCATCCTCCCTCTTTTCCTTTCCCGTTCCTCCCCCATTTCTTTCTTTAGGGCTGGTGGAGACTGAACCCAGGGCCTTGACTGTGTTGAGCATATGGTCTACCAATAAGTTGTCACTACCCAGGTCAAGGCTTCTTTCATAACACAAAGTTGCTGAGTCCTATACTTGACCCTTACATACATCAGTCATTGAGGTTGATTTCCGGGGATGGGAGTGGAGCATCATCTTTCAGTCTAGGATTAAATTTATTTAGTGCGCTAAACCAGATTTTGTATTATTTAATTAGATAAACATGAAGTACAGAACACACCTATGATGTACTATAACAAAAAAATGTTTAATTTTAAACCAGTAAATCCTTAGCTAGAACACGTAGTTTCCAGAAAACAGAGAAGACAATGGAACAAAATCAATGCCAATATGTTTGTCTAAATAATCAGCCAAACTAGAAGTTCAGCATTGTTTGGGATATTCCTTCAGTGAGAATGACTGGCTCTTCATAAGTCAGGATTATAGACAGGGACTGTCAGATAAAGTCAGACTTCAGAGCCATGTTAACAAGATTCAGTGTGGGATACTAGATTGGAGAATGGTTGGGAAATGAAGCTTTGAAGACCATCTTTATATCTGAAGGAAGCCCCTCTCATCATGTAGATAAGGCCTACCATTGTTTCTTCTTCCTGCATCTGTCTCTTAAAAAACTTCGCTTATGCTGGTCCAACTTCTTATACATGACTCGATAGATGAGCTAACCCAGCTTTCTGAATTCTCATAGGAAGGACCCCTGCTGAGGCCTCAGAATAGCCATGTAGCTAGTTCAGCCTTCTCCTCACAGTATGGGAAATGCTGTTGCTCTGCAAGTGGATGTTTATGATTCAGATGGGGAGATTGCATAATAAGTGGCAGAGTCAAAATCTGTATTCGACTATATCCTGTTCTACAGTCATTGGGTTCCACCTAGTTTACACATCAGAGTACCTTTCCTCAATGTGCATAAATAGGGATGAGGATATGCTGGGTTGTGAGGGCGTCAAAGGAGGCTGTAGGAAACACTAGGGACACATACTTGAAAGGACTCTTTGGAGACAGTGCAAATGGAGGTCAAATAATGGAAACCAAGAACAATGTCAACACACAACAACAAAAAACTGTGAAAGTTGGAGCATGTGTAACAAGTTTGGATAAAAACCTAGGGAGAGTGACAGAGAAATGTACTAAGTTTGCAAATATGGAAGTCCAGGTTATATGCATCCTTGAAAGGCAGTGGGGAGCCCTGTACTATTTACAGGCTAGGAAACAGATTTACGTGCATAAAATGCACATGCTCCTAAAAGTCCAATGGTATCTGGGACAAGAAAAGAAGTTTACTCTTAAGAAGAAGCAGTTTTTCTTTTTTAAATTTACAGAATAAGGGAATCCTCCTATTTGACATCTCGGAATTTAAATATAGATGTTCTTGAGGATACCCAAAACAAACTCTACTGACCTTTTGGAAAAGATAAAGAAACAAAGGGGAAAAGGGAGTAATTAATTATGAGCTTCTAAAAACAGACTATGAATGTTTTATTGAAAAGGCTTACTTTCATTTAGATGAGCATAATAGTATGCTTGCTTTGCTAGCATTAAGTTTTGGTTATAAAATTAAGTACACCATCTTCACTCTATTTCTCTGGACCCTGAGCCATTCAGCACTGTAGTGTGATGGATCCTATATATGCTACCTTGAGGTTTACTTTGGTATTTACCAGAAACAGTTTCTCGGCTCACTTTTCAGCTATTTAATGAACTTTCATTAAGTTTATGGTAAGGAAATCTAAGCAAGTATTTTAGGCAGATCTTCAGGAAAGTACTTACAGGGGAAATAAACTTTTGGATTGTCAAGAAAAGAAATTCAATAGTTAGAATTTCACACACATAGCATCTGTCCCTGTCTTTGAGGAGGAGAAGGCCCCATCATTATAGATGAGTTAGAAGCTCCTCCTCTGAGTACAAGCAACCCTTTAGACTACAGGTCTTCTTTTTCTATCTTGAGCAGACGCTTTTGTCGGAAATTGCACAACTATGTGTGACAGGCCCTGACAGATATACTAGCCTATGAAACAGGAGAGGAAGTCACACTTTAAAGATAACATGGTCCTGTTATCCACAACTGTCCCTGAATTGGCCACTAGCAGACTTTTTAATGTGAGACAGAGAAAAAAAAAGTTATTTCTGATTTCTTTTACTAGCAGATAATTCCTAGTAAATGAAGACAGCATGGGCTAGATGTGGTACCACATCTGTAATTGGCAGTTGGAAAACAGAGGCAGGAGAATCCTGGTTTGAAGCTAGCCTGGGTTGAGCTACATAATGAATCCCAGAGTAGCCTAAGCTACCTAGTGAGACCTTGTCTTGTAAAATAAGAAACAAACCAAAAATACTGATGGTATGACTGGAGGAGGGCTACCAATGATCAAATATTTCTTGAGAATTATGTACCAAACATTCATAGATAAGGAATCTAACATTTTATTATCTGCTAAGGATAGAGCTCACAGTAAAGGATGCCAGGCAAATATATACACACAGAAATAATTAAAGGCTACTGTCCCATGGTTGTTCATCAACATATTAGAGACAGTTGGCCAAAAGACAAATGGGGAGCAAGCTTTGATAGGATCATATACACAGAGAGACTCTTACTTAATTTATCTTCATAAATGGGCTATGTGCTTTGTTTATAGAGAATGATTCAATCTATGATGGTGATGAGACTGGTATTGCCTTATTGTGCCTCTGTTTGGTGATTTCTCAATATATTTTGCAGCAGTTAGTCTTCTTTGAAAGAACATGTGGTTATAAAAAAAAAAAAAAAAAAAAAAGTCCAGAAGTTTTGGTTTCAGAAATCAGTTCAAGAGACATTCTTGAAAAACTTAGGTCAGAGTTCTTCCTCCCTGCCCCACACTCCCAGTAATAAGGCTGAGACTCAAAATACATTTACAAATACCTTGACTGTATGTCCTGGTCCACGGGTCAGCTAAAGGGTCTAGCAAGAGAGAGAGTGGAGATGGAGGGGCAAGAGACGTGAAGAATGGAGACAAGACACAGAGAGAGTCTGATCAAGTCTCCTTTATTGAAAGGAAATCCTGGATATTTATACATTTTACCATGTGCCTAGCCTCCCTGGACAAGCAGGGGAGCACAGCTGACGACGCTTTACCACCTGTGCCTTGCAGCTGGGGGCATTAAACAATAAAACAAGATATGTGAGAAAAACAGGATGTTTATCAGAGTGTGCTCAGCTGTTGTAGGCTGTTGAAAACAAGTCTTTTGTCAGGGTATATGGCCTGAGATGGCTGCAAAGATGATAGCCGCTTTCTGCTAGGAGTCAGCTCCCAACAACTGTATAGCTAGGCAATATCCTGACTAGATCCTAGTTTAGATAATCCATTTATTTTAATCTACATTCTGCCATGTGGCTGATTACCTGTGCTTGGGTATCATGTGTCTGTCTCCTCACATCTTCCTGGGTGACTCTTCCTGTGCATGGCTCTACTCCAAAATTCTTTCTGCCTCCTGGATTTCCACCTTCTATTTCTTGCCTAAGCCATAGACCATAGGCTTTTTAATTGACAGGTGATGCATCCATACAATACACAAGATATTCCTTTTATACATTCTATATAAAAACAATATAAAGGTCAATTTAACCATACTTTCTATATCAGAGTTGGGCATGATTGCTGTCCTGTGTCTGCTTCCCCCTTGGGGTACCAGGCTTGTTGTGCACTACCGAGCTGGACTGGAGAGAGGAAAGCTTAGCTGGGAATGGATGAGTGCAGTACAGGATCTTAGTTTTTACTGGCAGTGAACACACTTGAGAACAGCTTTGGAAAGCTGGTTTTGTTTATTGGTGGGGGTGGTATTTATGCCCCCCCTGGGGAGGTGGCTGGAGTCTCTAGGACAACGTTTCTGTGGCCATGTACCATTGGCCAGGGCAGAGGTGTTGGAAGATCACCATATTTCATCAACCTACTCAGGAACGTGTGTGTGTGTGTGTGTGTGTGTGCGCTGCTGCTGAGTGTGGTGTAGGAGCTTATGAGGTTAAACAAGGCGTGAAGCTTGACAGCTGTTAGGTTAATAAATTCTTACTAGGGTTGATGGTGGGGGAGCCAGCTTTATGACAACAGGTTGGGAGGGGAGAGTAGCCAACATTTGTCATCCTTATGTTTGAAGTATCTGGGGTTGAAGCTCCTTTGACCCTTCCTCCTCAATCCTGGGCCATTATGATTCCACACATGATGTGGTGAGAGATTTAGTAAGGTTTTTAGATAAAGAGAAAGTAGTTCTTGAGCACTACTTGCTACTGTAACAACCTGTTTTAAAGGCAAAGGAACACCAAAGAGAATGGAAATTACTGGGAAAAGAGATGGCAATATAGAAGACAAATATAAGTAGCATTCTAGCTTACTAGTTTAGTTTTTAATTAATTAATTTATTTTAGACGGGGTTTAACTGTGTAGCCCCAACTGGCCTCGAACTCACAGAGATCCCTCTGCCTTTCAGTGCTAACTATGATGAAAGGATGGATCATCATGCCCAGCTAGCTAGTTTAGGTCTTATATGCTTGCTTGCCACTGTGTGCTATAGGTAGCATCTGAAGCATGACTATAAAAATCTGGAGAGTACAGTAATCAATTTTATTGACTGGAGAGCATGTCAGCCACCTCCCAGACTGATGAACTGAGGCATGAGATATTTATTTTGGTCCAGCAAGGAAATCTGTGGAATATAAGGAAGTACCAGAAAGAATGGTAATGATATTGACAGTATTGAGGTGCAGAAGTTAAATACAAGGTAATCGAGGACTTGAAATGGATAGTTCATAAAGAAAATGAATAAGGACAATGGAGAACTTTGCTTACCATTTTATGGTGGGTGACATATGATATGATAACAAGTGAAACATTCATCTATTAAGAGTTGTGGTTCAGCCGGGCGGTGGTGGCGCACGCCTTTAATCCCAGCACTTGGGAGGCAGAGGCAGGTGGATTTCTGAGTTCGAGGCCAGCCTGGTCTACAGAGTGAGTTCCAGGACAGCCAAGGCTACATAGAGAAACCCTGTCTCAAAAAACCAAAAAAAAAAAAAAAAAAAAAAAAGAATTGTGGTTTGAATGTGAAATGTCCCTTAGGCTCAGGGGTTTTGAACACTTGGTGCCCTGTTGGTGCTGCCATTTGAGAAGATCATGGACCTTTAGGAGGTGGAGCTTCCCTGGAAGAAGCGATCACTGTAGGAAGCTCAGGCCTACTTCCTTCACTCCGTGCTTCCTGGCTGTGGATGCCATGTGACTGGCTGCTTTCTGCTCCTGCTGCCATGATAGATTGTATCCCTTGAACTGTAAGCCAGAATACACTGTTCCTCCCTTAGTTGCTGCTTGTCAGACATTTTGTCATAACAACAAAAAAAGTAACTAATACACCAAGACAGTTGTTTCATCCTTGGTGAAATCCACAACCAATCTGGAGACAGGAACAAGGGGAAAGGCAATGAGAGAGTGGATAGGCTAGGAGAAGAAGCATTAAGTCACCAATCTTGGATGTACTTCCCAATGACAGTTGACATCTTCAAGAAAAATAAGAAGCAGCTCAGTATGGTGCATGGTTGTAATCTGAACCCTTGGAGGGATGAGGCAGGAGAATTGCCACAAGGTTTCAGGTTAGCCTGATCTGCTCAGCAGACCACCATGCACGGTAATGTGGGACCTTGGCTCACAAACAATTAAGCACACAAACCCCAGGGGCTTGAAGAGTGATTGGCAGAGTGCTTGCTTAGCACGCACCAAGTCCTTGCTTGGTGTGATTATGTGGTTATCACCACATAAAATCAGGCCTGGGAGCCCAGTCCATAGCACTCGGAAGCAGGATGATCAGAAGTTCAAGGTCATCCTTGCTGTGTAGTAAATTCAAGGCCAGCCTGGGCTGCATTAGATTCTATTTCAAAACACCAACCCCAGAACCCATATTTAAAATGTCAGATTCTGGGGCGGAATGGGAGGAGTAGAAAAAGGGGAACCATAACCAGGATATATTGTATGTGGAAAGAAGCCTATTTTTAATAAAAGAAAAAGTATGTCAGTTGTAGTAGTGTATTTTTGTTATCCCAACACTTGGGAGGGTAGATAGATGTATCTCTAGGCTTGCTTGTCTGTTAGCTTTGCCTACTAGGTGAGATACAGTTCAAAAAACCCAACCCAACCAACCAACCACCCCACCAACCAAGTAACCACTAAAAAACCCAAAATCCCTCAAACCGAAACTTTCCAAAACGATCAAGCCAATTAGGTACGTAGCTGTTGAGGAATAACACGTGAGCCTGAGGCTGTACTTTAGCTTCCAAATACACATATACATGTTCACCACAGACATGTGCAAGTTAGTACTTGTAGGAAATGCACAATACGAACAAACATAAAACCACAATAAAAACAAAAACAACAACAAAATATATAAAAAATAAAGAAAGGAGAGGGAGAGATATTAAGGACAAGAGCATAGAAAACGTAGTTCAGCGTGCAGACTATATCATTTCATAGAAATGTAATTTAGAGGCCCTCTAAGGAGATCTGAAAAGTAAGATCAATAAAGATGATCTCAATGTGTATCTGTGTACATTTATGTGCCATGTTTGTATATGAGTGGGCAGAAACACATGTTCGATATGCATGTGGCGGCAAGAACATACTTCAGCTGTTGTTTCTGAGGTTCTTGCTGCTTTGTTTTGTCTTTTTTGCTTGTTTTGTGTTTATTTTTGAGATAGGGTATCTTACTGGCCCGGAACTCACCAAGGAGGCTAAGTTGGCTGGTCAGTGGGTTCTAGGGATCTGCCTACCTCCTAGTCACCCCTGGTTTTGTAAGGATGTGTCCTTACACCCAGCTCTTTTTTTTGTGGGTTTTGTAAGATCAAACTCACGCCCTCTTTCTTGCAAGGTAAGCACTTTACTGGCTGAGCTATCATCAAGGACACTTTATTTCAGAGTTCAAATTTTTGGCTCACTTATTTATGGTGCTAGGAATCAAAACTAGGGCCTTGTGTGTGCTACAGAATGATATGAAATTGAACTACATTCCAGACCAAGTTAGAGTTATTCATACTCATAAATGGAATAAAATGTATTGAACGACTTTACTAATATTTTTTAAGATTTATTTTTATGTATTCATGTGTTTGGTTCTGTGTGTGTTTGTCACGTGTGTGCCAGTGCCTTTGGAGGCCAGAAGGGGGTGTTGGATCTCCTGGGGTCTGAGTGGCAGGCATTTGTGAGATGCCTGATGTGGGTGGTGACAAGTATAGGCAAGGCTTTTAATGACTGAGCCATGTCTGCAGCTCCAAGTTACCTCTTTGAAAGGATAAATTTTCTTTTTATTCATTGACATATAGGTGTACTTCTTCACAGAATATTTCTTTAAATGTGTACATTGTTGTAATGATCGATTCTAGAAAGTTAGTGTATCCATCACGATAAAGATGAGTAGTCATCAAAGAAATACAAACTAAAAACAAAAGAGATATCATCAACCAACTCAGTGTGTCACAGAAAGGTCTGTGCTGTCATATGCATTGCAGCTCCATTCCCAACAGTCAAGGCAGAGAGATTCTACTTTATTCTTATTAAAACTTTAAAAAGGGCAAAATCTGACAAATGTGAAAAATATCCAGAAATGAGATATTAAAAACGGGTTTTGGCTTGCTTGTTTTCTTTTGTTGAGACGGATCTTTCTCTGTCCTCACAGCAGGCCTAAATGTTAGCCAGGTTGGCCTTTGCCTTGCCTGTCTCTGCCTCCCGAGTTCTGGGATTATAAGTATGCAACACCATATCGTGTTCTATAAACTGTTTTTTAAAAATGTTCAGGGAGACCAATGGTGGTATAAGCCTGTACTCCTAGCACTCAGGTGGCAAGAGGAGAGCATAAAGACAACCTGGACTGTTACTAAGACTGTGTCTCAAACAAAGCAACTCCCCAAACCAAGCTAACCAAACATACAAAACCCCAGCTCGAGCTAGAGCTGTAGCTCAGTTGTAAGAAGTACTCAGTAGTACAGCACTTACTAAAGACACTGGAAGCCTTGGACATTGAATCCCTGGGCATAACCCCCAATATGCCAAGGGTAAATTAGTGCAAATTAGTCCTTCACCTTTGTTTATAGCAAGTCAATATACTTGATATAATATACAGAAAATTCTCTGTGAGTAAAGATTATTTGAATGCAACTTGGATTCAACTGAACTTTTAAAAATTATTGACTTTCATGTATGTGTTTTGCCTTTCATGTATGTCTGTGTACCACACATGCTTGGTGTCCAAGGAAGTCAGAAGAAGATATTAGATCCCCTAGAACTGGAGTTATGGATGTTGTGAGGTCCTATGTAGGTACTGGGTATCAAATAGAACCTCAGGAAGACAGCCAGTGCTCTTAACCACTGAGCCATCTCTACAGCTCCCCCAACCCTATTGAGCTTTTTAATAAACATCCATATTCTTAATTCTAAATGTAATAATTACCCCTCCAGTCTTCAATGATTGTGAAACATTACTTAAAACTTAGACACCAACAGTGAACATTTACCTCTGTAAATCTGGGTCTCAAGACCAGCAAACCTCATCATTTATTAGTATCTATCTGCAGCTGCTCTCTCTTCTGTTAATAGCCAGTGGATGGTGGGGAGTATCAGATGGCTGAGGTAAAAAAGCCAGCGATTTCCATCTGTCTTTCTAGTCATTGTTCATCTGATTTGTGTCACCTTTCATTTTTGGCTCCTTCTCTGAGAACTTCCTGTTTATGTGTCAGCTTCCCCTGCAAGGACTAAGGACTGTACATGTTTGACTGTCTTTCCCGTGCTGAGAGAGAACATAACACACCTGGCATGTGTGTGTGCTTACTGTGTACCAGCTAGAAATTTACCTACAGTATTTGAAGACATGTGAGACATATAAGTATCACATTAATCTGACTGAAAATTTTTGAAGTATTTATTTTCCCCTTTTCAACATTTGTTAGTCTTTCTATTTTGGGAGTATGTGTCAAGAAATTTGGTAAATAAGGTGCCATGCAGACAGGTTCACTATCCTGGCCTCCTGAGATAACTTGTTTGGCTTTGTTATTTACAAAGCCAAATATTACTAATTATTATTAGTATTTTGTCAGCCTAGACTAAAACAGTTAGGATTGAATAGACTTCTTCCATGATTTAGGCCATCTTAACACCTTTTTCAAAAAGTGGTGTGTGTGTGGGGAGGGGAGTGAGGGAGAGGTTGCTAGCAGGAAATAGAAGTTGAACCAGGATGGAAAAACAGGTAGCTGGTAGGTTTTTAATTTTTTTTTTTTTGACCCGAGGGGCTTTTTCACTCATTCACACTTCCTGGTAACAAGATGAAAGTGTAGTTCTGTTCTCCATAAATAATTTGCATTTTAATTGCACCCCCTTTCTCCCCTCTCAAGAGATAAAAGGCTTTAAACGTCCAGTAACAAGGCCTGAGATGAAGGCAACCAACAGTGCCTTAAGAGTGGTGAAAACAATATATATTTGAGGATAAAACATATTGAACGGTGTAATCGACTCTGGACCAATGTCGGTAAATACACAACACAGAGCCATGCACCAGAGAGACTGAAAGTGCAAATTCAAGGCAGCATTCTGCCTTGCCGAGCACATGCAATTTGCTTCTAGCTCTGTTGGTGGAACAAGCCTCAGGTGGCAAAAATAAATCCTCCAGACTTAAAATAGCAAGCTCCATTCACACGGTAACCAATAATATTTCTAGTTTACACTTAAATGTTTTCATTCCGTAACCGCCGCAAACTGCCAAATACACAATTTCATCGCGAGAAAGGAGAATTTAAAAATAGGACGGGGGGTTATCGCAGAGCGTCATAGGTTTTTAAATCTACTTCCCGCCAAGTAACTTACACATGCTGTTAAAAAGAAAGAGAAAGAAACCCACTGAGGCTGTCAGAAAACATTTCCTTGGGTCGTTTCACCTCACCTGTGATCTCCTTAACCACCCAGAATGCCCTGAGCTCTGCTGTGGGCCTACGTGGGCCAGCGTCAGGGAACAGTGCAAGCACCCGCGTGTCCCTTCCCCATCCCCATAAAGCACGTTAGGTTTTGCTAATCGTACAGGTCTTCTCGGCTCTACTCTCCGCTCAATCAATAAAGCAGATTTTTTTTTTTTTTTTTTCAAAACACCAGCGAGGGCGAGGAAGGAAGCAAGCCAGGCGCTTGGCCGGCCCGCGCGCACGCGCACCTCCCGAAGCGCGACGCCGGAGCCCCGCCCCCTTCCCTCACCCCACCCCTCGGCGCCGGGGAGTGACTGACTCCCGCCAGCCCCTCCACGTCAATCAACTCCCTCCTCCTCCTCCTCGCACTCTCTGCACCTTGTTATTAATCGCTAAAGCGATAGCGCCTGGACTTCTCTCCCCGGCCCTCGGGGTTGTGAGCCTGTGTGAATTAGAGCGAAGGCACCGAAAGCTCGCGGCTCTCTCTCTCTCTCCCTCCTTCTCTGTGCTCGGCCCCGGCCTCGGCAGCAACCCGGCTCGGCAGCAACTCCCGCAGCGGCAGCCTCAGCGCCAGAAGGCCAAGGCCAAGGGCGGGCTCCGCGAGGTTCTCGCAGCAGCGGCAGCCGCGTCTCCGGCGACCGCGGGCCCCGTCCTGCGCGCCCCGGTCGCCCAGGTCCGGCGCGGCCCGGCCCGCGTTCCCCCTTCCCCGCCCCCCGATCCGTCTGCTCTGCGCTCCCTTCGGCCGCCCTCCGCCGCCTCGGTGGTTCCTCAGGCGGCCCGGCCCGGCCCGCCCGCCCCGCGTCCCCTCCGGCCGGTGCCTCTCCCCCCGGCGGGCTGCCTGCATGTCTTTACTGCCCTCAGCCCCGCCGCCACCGCCGCCGCCGCCTCCCCCGCCGCCGCAGCCCCAGCAGCAGCCGCCCCGCCGCCGCCGCCGTCGCCGCCGCCCGGACCCTGGCGCGCTGAATGCAGGTGAGGAGGGGGCGCGGGCTCGGCTCCCGGCCCTGCGCGCTCGCCCGCCTTCCGGGGCCCGGCCCGCCGCCGCCGCCGCGGCCCTCGGGGTGAGCGGGCGGGCGTGGGTGTTTGTGTTTGCGTCTGAGGTCTGGAAGGGAGCATCTGTGGGGGCCTGGTGCGCGCGCGCGTGTTTGTGTGTGTGTGTTTCCCCTGCCGCGGGGAAATGACTGCTGGTGCTTGTTCTGGGCCCGCGGAGGAGAATGAGGTAGAGTGTTTCCGTGCTTCGGAGTCGGACTGGGAGTGGAGCGAGGGGAGCGCGTCTCCCCGGGGAAGTGAGGTGGGCGAGGGACGAACGTGTGTGGGTGTGTGAGTTGGGACTTTGGCGGGCGGGAGGCGGCCCCGCGGCGAGTGGGTGTGCGTGTGTGTGAGTGTGTGTCGCGTGTTTGTGTGTCTGTGAGTGTGTCGGGCGGCGGGAGCCGGCCCGCGTCGCCTCAGGGGGCGCGGGTTCCCGGCCGTGTGCGTGTGGGGAGGGGACCCGAGTCGGGGACCCCCGAGCGGCGTGGTCCTCCCGCTTCGAGGCCGGGGGCTCGGAGCCTCGCAGGTGAGAACTGCTCGGCGGGGATCCATGCCGTGGACGCGGGAGGCGGTGCGGCCCCCACGCGGCGGCGGCGGGCGGCGGGGGCTCGGGCCGCGGTTCCCGAGGCCGGAGCCGCGGCAGGAAGCGCGCCGGCCTGCAGCGCGGCCTAACCGTCTCGGCTCGCCGCCCGCTCGCCCCCGCCCCAGACGCTCCCGGGACTCCGTGCTCGCGCGGGCCCTGGGCGCTGCCCCGGGCCTGACCAGGTGAGGGTCGGGGGCCGGACACGCGGATCGCGGCCGCCTGTGCCGCCTCCGCGTCTCCCGAGGGGAGACGAAGGCATATTTTGGCGTTTTAACTGCAGGCCTTCCCAGGCTGGCGTGGCGAACCCGAGGGAAAGTGAATCAAAACAGTAAATCTCGGGATCCGTGGTGTTCGAATCTCCTCTTTACGTCCTTCCTTTAAGGCTGTGCGGGAGAGACTTGAGTAAATACGTTCTTTGTTGTTGTTGTTGCTGCAGATACTTTATCGTTGGTAAGATTTCCCTCCCTGGAAATCATCCTGGAAAGGCAGAGGAAGAAAGGGAAACTGGCCTTGTTGGCCTGTGGTGTTGGGTCGGATCAATTTTGTGAATTTGAAATTGCTTATATCCTGCCTCCTAGAGGGAAAGGCGTGGACTCACTGAACTGAGGAGGTCAGCGAGGAAGAGGAAGTTACCAGAGCTGTCATCTTAACCCAACCGGCTTATGTAGCTTAGACTGTTTAGGCAGATTGTGTTCAGGAGTTTAGCTGAGCTGTTTGTACACAGTGAACGCACACTACAGTAGTTTTAGATGCTACCTTTACTGATTCCCATAATCTCAGTTCTCCATGAAGATAGTTCATGTACAACCAAATGTGTTTTCCTCTAGTCTCCCAAACCTAGATCATCAAGCTTTTATGGTCACTTCATTGTGTGCTCCTGGAAAGCTATTTTAGAAGAGTCAAAACAAAAGCGGAAATAAAGGTAGATCTACCACTGAGTGTATAGTGCATTTCAGAACTATATGTAAATGGTATTTTAGTTGGAGACTTACCTCACTTTTTACATTTGGGTTTAGTTAGCCCACACAGCTAGACCTTGACTGTGGCTGGAGTCACAGTACAGTATCATTTGAAGCTTTTAGGCCGTGGTCACTGTAATGGCCAGAGATTGCTCTTTTCTGAACCTGGTCTCACAGAGAAGCAATATGTTCTTTAATGGGAAGATGGGGGTGGGGAGAGGAGAGGTAAAAAGCTGTTTTCTATTAACTACTCGAGGAACAGCCTAAGTGCAATTTAATAGGAAAAGGGTCTTAACTTTTACAGACCCGTTGGAACCATGGCCATGACATTTATATTCATTCTCATAGTCTCTTAATGTCTAGAATTTGTATATCTGTTTTCTTGTATCAAGAAGATGATACTCTTTCAGTAAGGTTGTGAGAAGAGGATGAGAAAAACATGTTTGGCATATAGTAGATGCAATCTTTTACTACTGCCTGCTACTGCTCTGATTATAAGTATCGAAAAGCGTTATTAAGTACAAATACTCAGTAATTACCAATTGTGAGTTAGGGATCAAGAAAAAAGAATTGGGATGTAGCTTTGTGTACAACTTGTGTGGGCCCTAGGTTTGGTTCCCAACACTGAGGGGAAAAGTATTTCAGAGGCCTTTGATACACATGAGATGTCCTTTTTTAGAAATAAAATTGTCAGTGTAGCCTTGCATGTTAGTTTATAGAAAATAGCCAAACTTGATATATTATTATTTTTGAATAGCTTTAATTTCATTACTTTTTAATGAATTTTATAACATAGTCCCTAGGGGAGGATTCTAAGTTCTGTATGTTTGAATACAATCAAACATCAAAATGGATGGAAGAAATATTTTATATACAGTCACAAACAATAAGTGTTATGAAACTGTTACATAATTCTTTTAGTTCAAGTTGACTGATTCTTGTAAATAAAACTACTGGGAGTATCTTTCTGAACTTTTCTACCATCTTACAATATTTTGATGTTTTTATTTTGTGTAGAGTGAGTAGTAAATGTGCTATTTATTGAATTTTAATTTTTTCTAAAATTTAAGTTTATGTTTTTGGAAAACCATAATGGTGAGGGGTGTAAAGTAAAATGAATGGGAAGATTAAAAGAATTACAATTTTTAAAATTAGGTGTTTGCTTTTGAGAGTCTTGCCCTGTAGGGCAGGTTTACCACGTACATACAATCCTCTTTCCTCAGCCTCCCTACTGCAATTCTAGGCAGTTGCTATTTCACTTGGTTCTAATTTAAGAGGTTTGTTTGTTTGTTTTACATTTTAGCGGGTGGAGATAAAGACAGCAGTGAGAATGTGGGAATAATTTCATTAAGTTCATGTCCCTTTAAAAATACCAATTTTGAGGGTTGGAGAGGTAGCTGAGCAGTTAAGGGAACATAGTACTCTTTCAGAGGACCAGAGTTGGTTTCCCAGCACCCATGTTATGCAGCTCACAACTGATAGTTATAAGGGATCTGACACCCTCTTCTGGTTTCAGAGGGTGCTTACATTAAGGGCACATTAACCTCCTACAGATATATACACATGTAATAAAAAAAAAAAAATCTTCAGTTTCTTTGGTTAGGTCTTATCTTCGTTTTAACAATGATCTTAGTATTTTATAGTTTTTTGTAAGTCATACAGTGATATTTTCTAAAGTTTGAAAATATTCAGTGAAAGTTTTAATGTATAAACATCCAGTGTGTGTGTGTGTGTGTGTGTGTGTGTGTGTGTGTGTCCCTACAAAACACGTAAGGACAGCTTTATTAGAAGGCAAGTATGCCTGCATTTATCTAAAAAATTACCACACAAAGTTTTAGGTATCACTATGGCATTTTCAAACAAAATTTGTTTGGATTTACTCCCATCTCTCCTACCCTTTAACCCCCTTTGTTTTTATCTTGCTCCACTTTCTGATCTCAGGTCATATATGTTCTTTGTAGTTCTGTTCCTTTTCCCTCCTCGTGATCTCTTTACTTGTTCTTGGTGTTCATTCTAGTATTTTAGGCTTTACCCACATTTATTCCCACTTACATACATACATCTATACAAGCTAGAATCTGCATATAAAGAGAGAACATTGGTTTGTTTTTCTGTAGTTGGATCACTTGGCTTAATAAAATGCATTCTAGGCCTATCTTTTTTTTCCCTGCAGATTTCACTTTTGTTTACAGCCTAGTAAAATTGCACTGTGTACTACATTTTCATTATAGGCATCTAGATTGGTTCCATTTTCCTTGTTATCATGGTACCTATGCTGATTCCATTTCCTTGTTATCAGGATCAGTATCAATAAACATGTTCATCACTGTTGTAGGATATAGAGTCTATTGAGTTATATATCCAGGAGTGATATAGCTGGGATATATTTTTCATTTTTATTTTTTTGAGGTGATTTTTATAACGGCTGTACTAGTTTACAATCCCACCACCAGTAAGGATTCCCTTTGCCTACATCCTCTTTAGCCTGTAGCACATGCCTATAATTCTCAACCCTTTTGAGGCAGAGGCAGAACCCTGTAGTACATATTGAAACCCTGTCACAGAAACCAAACTAAACAACCCCTCTCCCTAAACAAAAAAAAAGCCAATCCCCTACTTCAAGCAAACAACAACAAAAAAGTATTTGGATAGTTTATTTTTAACAGTGGAAATATTCATTCTTTTTGCTTAAAGTAAAGAAATAACAAAGTCAAGATGAAATATTGTTTAGGGTTTGAGAGTTTTTGTTGCCTAAGGGAGGTTTAAGTAACCTTTCTAGAACATTGGTTATAAATACTTTTAAGAGCTGTTGGAATATAGGGAATAACTGTATTTATTGCTAATGATATGATAATAAATTAATTACAAAATTTTAGTGCCTTAATGTACAGAAATTTGTGTGGCCTTCTGGTTAGCATGGCTATTTTCTATGTGGCAGTGTACTATAGAGGTCCTTAAATTTTGTGACTCCTCCATTCTTAGGATCTTGGTATTCTGCTTATTGCTCACAGACCATTTTCTTAAGAACTGAAAGGGACAAATTTTATGGCAAGAATTTTCATAGAGCATTATTTAAATATAATGAGTGTGAGAAGTAGCCCTGGATAGACAGTTTATCTTTACAGCAAAGGCTTCAGTGTATTAGTTTAGATGATATTTCATACTTGTAAAATTATATCTGAAAGTTGAATTATACTTAAGAATTGCTTTTCACCTTCAGTGTAAAAATTTGAGGGAAAAGTTGGAGGAAAGGAGAGTGTAAGGGAGGGGGGAAATACAAGAAAATGGGGAACACCACTCTAATATGTGAAAGACTTGAATGGCAAATGAATTTTAGCAACTTAAAAAGTTTGCAATTTTATGAGAACTTACAATTTTGTAAATTTGGTAAGCATGTCCTTTACTGTGTAATAATTGATGGTCATTGTGGTTTACTGGCTTCTGGCTGTTTATTTCATGTATTTTGAAATCAATTGGGATCTGTGAGTCAGAACTCTGAATTTTAGTTTCTGAAGTTTAATTTCACAGAATATTTAAAAAAAATTTTCTTTTACTGTTACTATTTTATATTCTAAAGAAACATTATTTAGGTGAACCTTGGCATATTCTACTTTTGCTATTTTGTAATTTTAAAGTCATTGACATAACACATGTGAATCTTAAAATAGAAACAACAGTAAAATCATCAAACAACCCCCTCATGATTATTAATCATGTGCTTCATGATAAAAATACTACATCTTTGTTTTACTATCTGCACTAACACCTTCTAGCACCTGAGATGAATTGTACTTCTGGACAGCTTCAGTTTTAGTTGGATTATTGTTCATTCTTTCATTGCTCAGGAATTTTACAGTGTGAGACACTGACTCATCTTTATTTACCTTTTCCTCAAGAACTTGACTATGTATCTCTGAGTATCACTTAGTTTGCTCTGAGGACAATTTTTGAGTAGTTTGGTTAACTTCTTCATGTTACATATTTCTAATGTTTTGCATTTTGAAAATTAAAAACCCTATTTTCGGACCCACTCTGTACCCATTAATATACCCAGTTCTAAAGAGAACGGTGAAAGATGTAGAGGAGACATTGTAAAGTGTATTGAGACTTGTGCATGCATGTATGTCTGTTATTTTCTAATCATAATGTTCATTGTACTTAAGCAGAACAAACCCCTAAAATTGCCTACAGTGTACATTCTGTGGATTCATATTTAATGTAACAACTAATGTAAATTTATGAAAAATAATGAATTCTGTACAGAATGGAAATTGCTAGTCATTTGATTACTATGACAAAATAGCCAAGAGAAACAAAGGAGGGAAGATTTATTCTAGCTCATGATTTCAAAGGTTTCAATCCATGGTTGGCTGGCTCCATATTTTTGGTCCATGGCAAGGCAGAGAAAAGCTGTTTACTTTATAGTATCTAGGAAGCTGACATTAGGTGGGAACAAGCCATTTCCTTCCAGGCATGACCCACTTCCTCAACTTGGATCCATTTTCTAATTTCTACCACTTCCCATACCAATTATGGCACCAAATTATTATTAGAGGAATCTGTTAGTAGATTAATCCACTGATGAGTTGAAAATCCTCATGACACCTTCCTGGAACCTATCAGCTGCTACCTAAGCCGTTCATACAGAGCCTGCAGAGGATATTTCAGATTCAGATCATAAGAATAAACCTTGAAACGGCATAAAAACGTTTAAGGTTTGAAAATTTTAAATCGGGAAAAGTATTATCTGTTGGGTATCTTAGTTTACTTTTCAATTGCTGTGAAGACTCCTCACACGACGAAGACAAACTAAAGAACAGGGTGTGGTGGTGCATTCAGGTGGTAGAGGCAGGCGATCTGCAAGTTTGGAGAAAGCTTAACTGGGAATGGTGAGAGTTTTGAAACCTGAAAGCTAACCCTCAGTGACACACCTGCTCCAGCAAGACCACACCTCCTAGTTCTTCCCAAACTGTTCAACTAGGAACCAAACATCCAAGTGAATTAGCCTATGGGAGCCATTCTTATTCAAACCACCACACTGGTATGGTGACATACCTGAAATTTTAGCACTTGAAGGACTTAGGCATGGTCAAATCTAGGGTGCCAAGCATGCTGTCTATGTGTCCTATTACTGAGTTACATTATTAAGTCTGCCTTTCCCTCCCTCCCTCCTTCTCTGTTGGATCAAGTTTTTACTGTGGAATGGAACTAATACTTTTTGGATTACTAAGTACCAAGGACTAACAAAATTCAAACTCATAGCCCATACATATGTAATCTGAATTAATCTTTCTGAAAATACTGTGAGATAGACAGTATGATTCACATTTTCTAGTAGGTTAAGAATTTGAGCCTTAGATCTTCCATTATGTAGCTGTCAGAAATTCATTTAATTTCTGTTTCAGTTTCTTCATTTGTAATAGAAAGATAATAATAGCACTTATCTCAGAGTTAATGATTTAGTGGTCTAGTTCTCATAGTGTTTAATACCTAACAGATCTGTAATAAAAGCCTTAACTTCAGTATATGCTTGCTAGTACAGCTTCTTACTATTAGTAAACTTATAAGATATTTGACATTTTCTGATTACAGTGAGGCATGTTTGACTCCAGAGTGCTTACCTTATTAAGAGGGAATTTGAGTTTGGTTACAGCAAACAAGTGAGTATGCTAGCTGACAATAACATTTAATGCTGTTACAGACAGAGTACATAATAGGTTTTAACTTACAGGGATGAGTAAGCAGAGGTAGACATCTTTTTTCCCCCCTTTATGATGAGAGAAAAGGAAGGCAAGAAAATAGATTACAGCAACATCTTTATCAATTTCCATCAATGTCCCCTTTGTTCCTTTATATATACACACTATTAATGGACAGATTTATATAAAATTTACTGCATCTTTTATTTCATATGTTAAATGCTTCAGTTATAGTAATAGTTACTATTTTCTTGTTACATATTATGTGCTAGGTTGAATAGAACTTTCTGTGAAGAGATGTAAATATTTTGATTTTTGCGGATCATATAAGATCTTTGTTTTGTTATCTTTTTTGTTCTTGTAATTTAATTCTTTCCTTTGAGACAGGATTTGACTTTACATCCCAGGCTAGCCTATAACTCAAGGCATTCCTCCTGTGTCAGTCTAGTAGTGGAAGTATAAATGTGAGCAACAATATCCAGCTTAAAGTTTTTGTTTTTAATTATTACTTAAAGATATAAATATTAATAACTAATATCAAGTCAGGATGTAAGCAGTTTGATATCCCTCTGCTAGATTTAAATGAAATAACATTTCTTTTTATAATATTGGTGAAATTGATATTACTAATCCCTGTAGTATATGTGAAAATACTGAAGTTTAACAGATTTCATGAAGATCTCATATTAAGTGGCAGATTGACAATTATGTTGTTGCAATTCTTAACCTGTGTGATTCCCCAGATGTCTTTCTGTTGTATATCTTCCAGAGAAAGATTCACATTTCATGGCATTATAAGGAGGGCTCATCAAGAGCTTGTCTTGCTTACCTTTCCAGTTTTAGTACTCATTACTCTTTCCTCTCACATATTCCTTAGATTAGCCAAAGTGAGTAACTTACAGTCTTGCCAATGCTTTAAATGTGCCTATAGTACCTTATGCTTTAGAACCCTACTGACTTCTTTAATAATTCACCTCAGGTGTTACTTACTCTGGGAAACCTTATCTGACACTTCCAGGCTTTGCTTTATGATTTTTCTTGTATGCCTTTAACATCCTTTGTGTTCCTCTTTGATACAGTTTGCCACAGGGTCTTATAATAACTTGGTTTATGTCTTGGCTTTTCTAATAGAGTATGTCATTTTGAAGAGTGCAGATGATGTATACTTCATCTTTATGGCTCAAATGTTTGAAACAAAGTAGGGAACATGAAATGCTTGGTATATAGTAAGAACTTAGGAAATGTGCATTAAATTAATAAGTGCCATTGTAAGCAGTGGAAATTACATCAACAAATATCTACTTGCAGATGTTAAGTTTTTAGAAAATCAGTTTAACTTCTGATTAGATTCCATGGCTTGAATAGGAATATGAAGTTAACTGGGCAAATTTAAAGCATGATTCTAAGTGGGATATGTGCCTAATAAGGAATATTAGTTTTGTCCTAATGTCATTGACACAGATTTCAACAAAGCAAGCATTTTTTAAATACATAAATTGAGGTTTCTTATTAACACTTAAATTAAAAGTTGTAATATGGCTTTATTTTAGAGGACATTCATTAGTTAACCGCACACTTTTACTAGTAGATACTATGTAGCTTTGAAATCTCATATTTACCTATACTATTAAAGACATTGGGAGCCACTGGTTGATTTTTGAACAGGTTAGTAAAAAAAAGTTTAAAGTTTACTCATTCTTTTTGCTGTGCTAGGGATTGAACCTGGGTCTTGCACAGGACAGGTGAACACTCTGATTTATGAAATTTATTTTTAAGAATATTATAATCTGGACACTTGAAGAGGTCTTTATGTGGGTTGTATAGCCTAAGCACCAGCCCTGCCTGAGAGGTGTCACTTTCATTCCTCAGCAGAGAAGGTTAATTTTGCAGCATGTGGAAGACACTACAGAGATCCACAGCTGATCAGAATTCAGAAAATGAGTGACTGTGAAGTGCCTAACCCCAATTGGTCTAGCTGCAATACAACCCCTACATTTAAAGCTCAGGGAAAATCGTAGACGATGGGTCAGAAAGATAAGAGCCCAGAAAACCAGATTGCCTGCTGCAAGGACATGACTGAGAAGTTGAACCATGACATCTCAACAATATGATTACCTAAACAAGACCTGCATAATGACACCGTTCAACATGCCATTGTGGGTGGGTTAATCTCACAAGATCCCACTCCTATATGAGGAGCTTTAAGTGATCTGTGGCTGCTGAGAGAGCGAGAGGGAGTTTTATCAAGTGTCAGGTCTTCTGATCCCAGTCCTGAGTGGTCAGCCCTAATCACATGTTATTTTGAATAACACAAAATAATGGACCTATTAGGGTGTGTTCACGTGTAGGTGCATGCAGAGTCCAGATACATACATAACATACATAGATGTAAGTGATAAGTTTTGAATTTGGGAGTTGGGCATATGGAGTTGGACATGGGAGGAGTTAGAGTGGAGAGAAAGAGTAGAAATGATGTAAATACAGTACTTATGAAATTAAATTTCAGTAAATTAAAAATTTAACTTAAAATATTAGTCTGCTAGACAAAAGAAATCAGTTGAGATGAGAATGGGAAGCGAGTTTCTTTTAAAATTTAGAATTAAAATATAAATGGTTAAGTCAAGAAATAGGTTTTAAAAGTATGGAGGTAGATATAATCAAAATGTATGAAATTCTCAACTAATAAGATTTATGTTGGGATGAAAAAAGAAACTTTCAAGGCCTATTGGCTATTTTGTATGATAGAGAAAAGTTAGAGCCAAGTCAGAACATGATGAAGAGTCACTTCAGAGAAAGAAATTAAGAATTTTTTTGTTTGTAACTTTAATTTTTTCAAAACCTATTTTTAATAATGGTTCTTAAATACTTTAACCTCCCTTTTAGCCCTCTACCCACCACAGGTAGTGGGAAAGAAAGGATAAGGGGGAAGTGGACCTGTTTAGTAAGGTTCTTTGGAGTAACTCTCGTCTGTGTTGTCAGGGATACACCAGCAGTCCAGTTTGTTAGAGTTGGGATAGCAACCAGGAATCAGGAGCGGTGGCACTACCTAGCAGAGACAGCCAGGCCTCAGCCTCAGCACAAGTCAGCAGGAGGGACCAGCAGGAACACCAGAAGTTTTCAGCTGTGCCTCTCTAAGCGAAGATCAGTGAAGATTCAAGACCCAACTTTGCACACAGCTAGCTGTACCAGCAAGCCAAGCTCTGCCTCTGTCATTGTCCGTGGAGCCCTGTTTATACCCTCGAAACATCATGTGTTCACGGGTCTTTCCTCAGTATGTGCACCTGTCTTGGCTGATATCACTCTGCCAATCAGCCTGAGTTCTTGGAAGCAGGAAGAAACTGCAGCACACCACCAGAACAGTTTTGCTGCGCATCTCTATGGAGTCCCAACAAATGAAGCTCAACTACACAGTGTAAGGTGGACCAATATGTATGTGTGTTGTTAGCAAAGAATAGTTCATCACGTGTCCTTTCATGTGCCTGCTTTATCAAAACATCCTATCTCCTGTGTCTGCTTCTGTGAAATACTCCTTCATGTGTTTACCTCAGCAGAAGACCATCTAGCTGACTTTCCAAAGAACCTTTAAGTTTCCACTTAATTTGTTAGTAGTGGCACCTGCTTTTAACCTCAGCATTTGAGAAACAGACATCTAGATCTCTAGAGTTTGAGCCTGAGTAATAAGCCTAGTTCCATTCAGGCCAGCCAGAGCTACATAGTGAGATCCTGCCTCAAAAGTAAAAAATAGATAAATAAAAATTTAAAAACGTGTTAGAGAAATAGATTGGTGCCTTCTCTACTGGAATGACTTGTTTCCTGAATTTAGGTCCTACTTAATTCTTGATTTAATGTATTCCTGGCCTGAAGACATCAGAGATTTTAACTTTTGCTAGGTTCTGAGAACTCCACCGATAGCCCGGAGAAGGCTGTGGTTCATTTGTATAATTGAAGGTAAATAAAATATATTGGAACCTTTTGTACTGAGTATTTAGCTGATTTGGTAGAGGGCAATTTAGCATCACAAGATCCTGGGTTATATTTTCATGCTCCTGTAATCCTGTAATGCACTTGAGAGGTAGAGGCAAGAGGATCAGAAGTTCAAGATTATCCTTGGCTACTTAGTGAGTTAAGGATACCCTGTGATACCAAACATGAGACCTGGTTTCAAAAACAAAAGCAAAATTAGTTCTTCCCTCTAAAAATCCCTAACAAAACAAAACTATTAAAAAATACATGGTAAAAAAGTATATATATACTTCTTTCTTAGTGTATTTAAGAAGATGTAGTGAGTCTAATAACTATAATTATGAAGTAGTGAAAATATTCTGAGATTTTGTAGCAACTATAATAGGATATAAACACTAAATTCTCTTTATTGACAAAAATCATAGTTATCATTACTACTATGTAGGTTGTCTGTGTCTGTATGAAAAAAGTACTGTATTTTAGTGAAAACTGTGATACAGTTTTTTTTTTTTTTTCTATACAAATTCACAGATTCCCTGACATTTATGGGCCCCAGGTTAACAACCTATGCTTATTGTCTGCTGGGTTCTCTCAACTTTATGTATTTTGTCTTAGTTATGTACTTTTCTTTACAGATGGTAGTAATTTTACTCTTTTTATCTTTTGCAAGTAATACATGGTCTTTTTTTTCTTTTTTTTTTGTTTTGTTTTTGTTTTTCGAGACAGGGTTTCTCTGTGTAGCCCGTGGGCTGTCCTGGAACTCACTCTGTAGACCAGGCTGGCCTCGAACTCAGAAATCCGCCTGCCTCTGCCTCCCAAGTGCTGGGATTAAAGGCGTGCACCACCACCGCCCGGCAATACATGGTCTTTTAAAAAGAAAAATTTGAAATGATACTCTTTAGTATCATTTCCTGGTTATTTTTTTCCCATAGTAAGACTATTAGTAATATATAATATATATATATATATATATATATATATATATATTTATAAATAATTATCTGGACAATATGCTTTTATATAACCATCAAAATATTTCACATAAATAAAAGTATCATATTGCATATGCTGTTTTTAATTGGAACACATCACATTAACTTTTTATCTAGAGTTATATTTTATGTTTTAAATTTTTATGTGCCACATTAAATGCTAAATTCCTATTTTAAAATGTATCTCAATGATTTTAGTATATCCATATTATTGTGAATATATCACCTATGCATAGAATATCCACCAGTCCTAAAAGAAATCTGATACGGAATATCAGTTCTATTTCCCCTTTCTGCTGGCAGCCATCAACTACTTGCTGGTTGTTTTGTTGCTTAAAACTTTTTTTTTTTTTTTTTTTGAGACAGGGTTTTACCATGTAGCTCTGGCTGGCTTACAACTCTCAGAGAACTGCTTGTATTTGCCTCTTGAGTGCTGGGATTCATACTTGGAATTTTTAATGGATTGCCTGTTCTAGGCATTTAATGAAAGTAGAATTTCATATGTAATATTCTGTGCCCAACTTCTTTTTCATTTAGCATAATGTTTCAAGAGTAAGCCATTTGATAACATGTAATAGTACTTCATTCATTTTTTTTTTTGAGACAGTGTCTCCTGTATCCTAAGCTAATTCCCAACATGCCATGGATGTTATATAGGATACATAGCAAAGTATGACCTTAAACTTTGTATCCTCCTGCCTCTACTTTGTAAGTATTGCTAGTACAGACATGTGTATCACCACACTAGTTTATGCAGTACTGGGGATTAAATTCAGGGCTTTATATATAGTAGGCAGTCTTTCTATGAGTCAGCTACATTCCTAGTTCTCATTCTTTGTTATGGTTAACATGTGGTTAACATGTTTTTTATTTGCATATGTATATTTTTCATTATTCTAAATAGTTCTGTAGAATTTGTTGGGACATATGTTTTAATTTTTCTTGAGTATATACTTAAGAATGGACTTGCTTATATGGTAACTCTGAGTTTTGAAGTAATTGACATGTTTCTAGAAGTCATTTTTAATGGCTTCATTTTAATCTTTATTGATATACCATTTATCCAATTTCCTGCTAGTTGATAATTTATGATGACAATCAAAACAAAGTAAAAAAATATAAATGTGTCTTTGAATACTTTTTGTGTGTGTGTGTTGTTTGCTTGTGTCTGGGAATGCTCACTTGGTGTGCGTGTGTAGGCCAGAATATTGGGATGTCTTCCTCAGTCGTGCTTCTGGAGCCACATGGGTTCTGGGGCTCTGAACTCAGACCCTTATGCTTTCCCAGCAAGCACTTTACACAAGTCACCTCTGCAGCTCCTATATTGAATGCTTTTTTTTTTTTTAAAAATATTTATGTATATATATTTTAATGTAGGGAGTGCCTTGTCTACATGTATACCTACATGCCATAAGAGGCCATCAGATCTTTTTATAGATGTGGTTGCTGGGAATTGAACTCAGAACCTCTGGAAGAGCAGTGTTGTTAACCACTGAACCATCTCACCAGTCCCTGAATGATTTTTTTTTTTAAGGATAAATTTCTACAAGTGGGTTTGCAGAATCAAATAAGTATATAATTTTGATAAATCTTGTCAGATTACTCTTTAGAAATGCATAAAATTTTACAGCCATGAGTGTTGGGGGCTGAAAATACAAAACTCAGTGGTAGAATGTTTGGCTTAGCAAGCATGAGGTTCTGAGTTCTGTTTACAATACTCCTGAAAAAATTTTATCACCAGTTTTTTAAATGAGGCTTCTTTCTCTAAGCTGTCATTTATGTTATTAATCATTGCCATTCTGAGAATAGTCTATATTTTAAAAAATACTTAGTTTTTTGCTAGTGAGGATTTTTTTTGTCCCATTTGTGTGTATTTTAATTCTTTTATATTGTTTTGTGACTTGCATGATCATGCTCTTCACCCTAAATATTCCTATTGGAATTTATACTTTTTTAAAAAACTGACTTGTGAGGTTTTATAGTAACAACAATAACAACAACAAACACCCATTGTACTGCTGCTTGTAAATATTTTACAGAGTTTTTGTTACAGTTTCTGGGATGTCTTTTGATTTTACTCTTTGCTTTATCGATATTAAATTAAACTTTTTGCTTCATTTATTATTTGAAAGATAGGATCTTACTGTATATAGGCTTGGGTATCCTGAAACCCTGTATGTAGATCAGGCTAGGCTTCAACTCAGAGATGTGTCTACCTCTGTCTCCTGAGTCCTGGAATTAAAGATGTCTGTAACTAAGCTTCCTTGGTTTTTAATTTCTGCTGGTCTTCGCCTTGCTGAAAAGTTGTCTTTACATTAAGCTTGTAAAACTTGTTTTTCTACATTTTTTTTTTCTAGGAATGTACAGAACTAAGCTTGGGATGGCTTAATAAGAGCTTAGATTTTATAGTTGGACATAACTTACATTTCATAGTTTTGGGTTTATTTTTGTTTCCAAGTTAAGGATCAAATGATAGGCAAGTATTATATTCCTTAGCCATATCTCAAGCACTTGATCTATGTTTAAATTCCATTATCTGCTTTTTAGGCTTTTAGCCAAAATCAAGTGTAGCATCTGTTCTTACTAGTTTGCTATCTGATGTGTTCCCTCTCTAAGAACAATATATATGTTTTTGGACTAAGGAGATGGATAGGAACATGCTATACATTCATTCCATGTATAGACCGGACATTGCAGGAATAGTGCACCCTGTTGGGGACTTAAAAGAAATTTTACTTATGCATCATCTATGGGATATTGGTTGTTTCACAACTTTTCTGTATTTCAGTTTCCTTATCTGTAAATTGACAGTTAATAAATTATTCATAAGTTTAGTGAAATGCTATATGAGAGTTCGTGCTATCTAGGCATATACTGGGTATTTAGTGCATGTTTTCTTTTCCAATTCATAAACCCCATCTTTCTTTATCTTACTTAAAATTTGGTCCAGAAGATAAGAGGAAGTTTCAAGATAGTCTGATCCTCAGTTTTTAGAACTAGAAAAGTCATTTGGGATTAGTACTGCTTAAAAAAAGGAGAGCAAATCTTCAGTTAGTAATTAAGTCATTTTAAAAGACATTTGCTCAGTAGCCACGTTTTAATAGGATAAGGGCAAATTAAGCTGTGCAATATACATTAAAGAATGTGCACATGTATATACATTTAGGATATTTTTATTCATTAATCCTTTTAATCATCAACCTGCTTAAGAATTATTCAATCCAGATTTAGTTCTCAGTGGCTCCTTTTTGATATTTACATACATTATTCATTATATTACATTGATTTTTGAAATGTTTTATTTTTTTGTGGAAAGTAATAAAATATTTTGTGAAGGAGTGAGAAATAGGAAGATGTGTATATTTGTCATAGTTCCAAAACAGTAAGAGTTTAAAATCTTGTTTATAGTTTTGAGATTATAATTTAGTTGGCAACCATTTCTCTCTCCTTCAGTGTCTCCTGATCCTTAGGTGTGGGAACGTCTTGTAAATGCATCTTTTGTTACTGAGCTGCACAACTGCATACTGATTGGTTGTGGTTTTCTGCAGTGGTCTCTGTTGCAAGAAGTTTCCTTGATGAGGAGGCAAAGACCATACATACTTATCTGGGGGTATAAGGACAATGGTTTATAGATTGTTGTTAGGGATTGTGCTGGTTTAGTAAATTGATTGTAGATTCTCTTCCAGCAACCATAATTTCACTAGCACTGAGTAGTTAGCTAGGTTTTCAGTACCAGATTGTTGATGTGGTTCATAGGCATCGTAACTGGGTAGCAGTTTATGAAAGCTAGTCCACAGGGAGTGGGAGTTCAAGTCAGTTTCCACTCGGGGTCTCTGGACCCTGTTTCTGAAGTGTCTTCTGCAGTAGGGACTTTCTTTCTACCTCTGGGAAATTACCAAGGACAGCAGCAGTAGATTTTGTGAGTCTCTTAGAGACAGCCCTGTCAAACAACTTAGAAGAGGGCTTCTCGTATACAGTGTTTTGGTTATTTTTAGGACAAGGGAAACAGTTCTAACTGTCATGAGTTTTATGTAAATGTTTCTACAATGTTACATTCTTATGCCTTTTGTCAAAAATAACTTCAAAATAACATTTAAGAAAAAATGTAGCATTTTTCAGTTATAGTAGATATGGATTGTATGTAATTGTTTCAAAAATTGTTAAGGAATACTATTCTTTGACTCTATAGCTAGTGTTATTCCTAGTATATTATATGTGTGTACTGGTACTATTTTGTATTGTGTAGCTAATGGAACAAAAAGTTTAAGTAACATACTATACATTTGCTCCCCTGTGACATTCCATGAGTTTTTTATGGAGTCATTTCTACTTCAGGACTACAATTTGGAAGAACATTATATCTTGTGTGTTTTGTTGCTTCCGTAGAGTGTCTACCTGCCAAGAAAACAAAAACTGAAGTCAGGTTCCTGGGCCTTTGTAGAAAATGAACAAATAAATTAATTTTCTTCTGATAATATACAGATTGCTCTTTCAGTGGCTGGCTTTTGGTTTTACTTTGGGCCATAGCATGGGAACATTCTTGATTTAGAGCCTTTGTGAGTTCTCATGGTGTTTATTTTAACCATTTATTTTAGGAACTATTTTGAGATTAATACCCCTTCCTTTCAAACCTTGTTGGTTTGACACCTTTTGATAGGTATTTATATGAGTAGATATTTATATGAGTAGGTATTTATATGATAGATATTTTGGTGAGAAATTAGTCATGTTCCCTGCTTCACCATTCTCTTTGTTTAATGCTGTTTTGGATGATTATATATAATTTCATATTATATATTATTCATATATATATAATTCATATAATATATTATATTCATATAATGTATTCATATTATTATATATTCAGATTATTTTATTTTCATATCATTAGAATTTGGTGTTCAATGTAACAAAATATTTTCTCAGAGTACTAAAGTGATGGAAAAGGTTATACATCATGAAAAGGGGTTGTTAAACTTTTAGTTTTTATGCTGTTTTCTAGGAATTGAACAAACAATATCTTTTTGAACACAATGTAACCTTCTTAGTTTATATAGATTGCTGTTTTAAGGCAGGATTTTATTGTGTGGCCCTGGCTGATTTAGAATTCTGTATGTAGCACAAGCTAGCTTTGATCGCACAGAGATCCTAGTGTCTCTGCCTCCGGAGTGCTGGGATTAAAGACATGTGCTGTCACACACCTACCATAGGTAATTGTTTATCTAAACAAAATTTTGTGAAGTATTACTTAAGTCAGTGATTTTTATATATGATCTGAGACAAAGCTTGAAATTGGAAGGAAAAAGATTTTGTATGAATTTGTTGCTTCAGGTTTTTGGTGTACCTCCCATCTCTATTTAGACATGTTGAACCAAATGTAATTTTTATGACATCTACTCATCCATTCATCCTTTGCCACTGAAGTTTCCTCTTTCTTCCCAGTCCCTCCCTCTCACTCCCACACACCTCTTCAGCAAAGGGCAGGCTTCCCATGGATATCAACCAGCCAGGGCATATCAAGTTGCAGTAAAACTAGGTACCTCCTCTCTTTTAAGGTAGGAGAAGAAACCCAATAGGATAAAAGGGTCTCAAAGGCAGGTAACAGAGTCAGAGACAGTCCTTGCTTCCACTGTTAGGAGTCCCACGAGAAGACCAAGCTATACAACTGCAACATAACTGCAGAGGGCCTAAGTTAGTCCCATGCAGGCTCCCTGGTTTACAGTTCAATCTTTGTGAGCCTCTCGATTCAGGTTAGTTCATTCTGTGGGTTTTCTGGTGTCCTTGACCCTTATGTCTCCTATAACCCTTTCTCCCCCTCTGAAGGATCCCAAGTTCTGCCTAATGTGTGACTATGGGTCTCTTTATCTGTTTCCATCAGTTGCTGGGTAAAGCTTCTCTGATGACAATTTGGGCCAGGCACCAATCTATGAGCATAGCAGAATATCATTAGGAATCATTTCATTCTGTAGTAGGTCTCTGGGTTATGAGCCTTGGTTCCTGTCTAGTGTCTGGGGTGAGCTCCTACTCATGAGCCTCAAACTAGACCAGTTGTCGTTTAGGCATTCCCACAATTTCTGTGTCCTCTTTACCTAGCACATCTTGTAAATGGGACATATTGTAGGTTAGAAATTTTGTGGCTGGATTGGTTTCCCACTTCCTCCACTGGAAGTCTTTCTTATTTACAAAAGATGGCCAGTTGAAGCTCTGTATCTCCATTGCTAGAAGTCTTAGCTAGGGTCACCCTCATCAATTTCTGGGGATTTTCATTGCCTTAGGTTTCTAGCTCGTTCCAGAGATGCTGGCCCCTCATTTTAGTTGTCTCTCCCAGTACTCTCCCTCCATCTTCCCCTCATTGATCCCTCTTGTTCCCATCCCTACTCCCATCCAGGCTCCTACCCCCATTCACCTGTGATATCTGCTCTATTTTCCCTTCACAGTGAGATTCTTGTGTCTACCTTTCAAATATAATTCTTTTAGTAGACTTGTCTATATGATAAAGGCGATCCTCTTATAGGCACTCATGTAGTTTGTTTCATTTTGTTTATAGAAGCAGAGATGTCTTTGTTTCTAGAATTATTTGAAGAAAAAACCTTGGTAGGATTGTTTGCCAGTTTTCAGGTTGTATTGCTTATAGATTTAGTGGGATTTTCGGTGTGCATAACTTGTTATTAATTAGCTCTTTTAATAGAAAGCATGCTCTGTGTGTGTGTGTGTGTGTGTGTGTGTGTGTGTGTGTAATCCATCCGTTTGTCTGTTTGTATGTCTAGACAGGGTCTCACTATGTAGCTCTGGCTGTCTCAGAACTCACCATGTAGATCAGGCTGGCCTTGAATTCATGAGTACCAGAATGCTGGGATTCCAAGAGAGCATCACAATACCACATTGAGCTACTTGTGTTACAGTTGGCCCTTTCTTCTTTTCTATAGTGTTTTATTAAGGTTTGTTTTGTTTTGTCTGCCACATCCTATTTACAGCTACTTATTCCTTCTCTGTCAGATTTATCCTAGTGTCTTGTCCCCATCACATGTGAGCTTTAAAATGTAGTCATTCTGATAGATGTTCAGTCAGCTTATTTACATTTCCTTGATACTTTTTTTTTTTTTTTGGTTTTTTCGAGACAGGGTTTCTCTGTGTAGCCCGGGCTGTCCTGGAACTCACTCTGTAAACCAGGCTGGCCTCGAACTCAGAAATCCGCCTGCCTCTGCCTCCCAAGTGCTGGGATTAAAGGCGTGCGCCACCACCGCCCGGCTCATTTCCTTGATACTTAATGTTTAACATTTTATATGCTTATTTACTTTATTCTTAATATATGCTTATTTGTTTTATATGTATCTTGTTTAGTGAAAAGTCTTTTTAAGTCTGTGCAGGAGATCAAACTCACATTCAAAGCATATATTCTACCCTGAGATATACCTGTAGTACCTTTTTAAAAATTAGATTCTTGTATTTTGTGAGTTTTTTGAAGTGTTTTTTTCTGATACGTATTTTGAAAACATTCTTAATCTCATGATTTGATTTTTCAAATAGCAGATGCTTTAATTGTTCATGGAATGTATTTGCTTATTAGTGATTTTCTTGTATAGATAATTTTTTGAAATCTTTAAGTTAATCTTTGTTTACTTTATTTTTTTAAAGTTTTTAAGAACTTTTTCTATTTTTAAATTTACATTGGTGTTCTGCCTCCATGTATGTCTGTGTGAGGGTGTCAGATGCCCTGGAACTGGAATTACAGACAATTGTGAACTGCTATGTGGGTGCTGATTTGAACCCTGGTCCTTTGGAAGAACAGCCAGTTCTCTCAATCATCGAGTTGTCTCTCCAGTCTCTCTTTTAGAATTGTTATGCTGTTTGGTTTTTACATTTAAGTTCATAGTCCTTTAAGTTTACTTTGATGAAAGGTATGGGTCAATGTTTAGTTTTGCATGTGAGTATCTCATTTAGCATTCTATTCTTTATTGAAATTCTCACCTTTGTTGAAAATCTTTTGGTGATGTATGTATGACTATGTTTGGAATTTATAGGTTCTGTTGTATTATTAGTACCAAACTGTCTAGGAAACTGTAGCTTCTGATAAGTCTTGAAAAAAAATGTGTTCCTGTAAATTTATCTGTTTTTTTTTTTTTTTTTTTTTTTTTAAGAAAAGTCTTTGAGAAGAAATAGTTTTGGACTCCATAGATCCTTTTTCCATATGTTTTAGAATCAGCTTTAAAAAAAATATATGATGAGGTATTAGTGGCAATTTATAAATGTTGCTGTTTTCTTTTAACTCAGCTAGCTCCCAAATAATTGAGACTGGATATTCTATTTATTTAACAAGCTTTAAGGGCACAACAACTCTCTGGACTCCAGGTGTTTTCTCATGGTGTCTCCTAGATGCTCCCTGGGGTGAATCCCCACTGTCTCTATTTCATTTCCTCTTCCCCTGGCTGGAAGGAAGTTCAGCCCTAGTTTCTCCCCTGCTCAGTCATTGACTGATCAGCTTTTATTGACAAATCAGAGAATAATTGTGGAGCAATGTTTATACAACATTGAGGCAGGAGATTCTTAGAATAAGGATTACAATCCGATATGAAGGCAGAGAAATCAGCATTTGAGTAATACAAGGATAGTCTTTACACAGTGCACAATAGCTACAAGATGGTATACTGTGCAAGGTGAATAGATGAATTAAGCCAAGAAGAATGCTTACTTGAGGCCCATGGAAAGAAGTGAGAAGTGTTATGTCTGTTGAAATAATAGAAAACATGTGTGAAAGAGAAGGCAGAAAGCCAGTATAGTAGTTGTTTTTATTGTTGTTGTGACCAAACACTTGCCACAAACAACTTAAAGGGGAGCTATTTAGTTGACATTTTCAAAGGATTCAGGCCATGGAATTTGAACCCATGAATTTAGGCAGAACATTTTGGTGGAGAAAAAGTGTGACAGGGGAGTCTGTTTAAGCTGACAGGAAGTAGTTAAAAGAAGACATCATAGGAATATATAAGACTCCAGCATGGCCTCTGTGATCTTCTTCCTCCAAATACATCCCAGCCCTCACAGTTCCACACACTTTTAGGAATTTTAGATTTTGAATCTATCAACAAAACAAAGACATTTCTTAGGTCAGGTCCCTAATGAATCCAGTCCTTTTGAAAAGCATCTTCACAGATGCATCATGGGCATGCTTTATTAATGGAGATACTTCTTAGTTCAGTGAAGGTGACAATCAAAGGGAAATGTCAGAAGAAGTCATAATTCTGGAAGAATTGATTTATGAAGATTTTATTAACATTCACTTTCTGACAGATAATTGGAAAAAGAGAGACAATGAAGAATAATTGTTGTTAGGAGACTAAGATATAATTAGGGTGGTAGAAAACCATAAGGTTTGGTGTTTCAAATTGATTCTTATCTGATAGGAATGTTGGTTAAATTTGAACTGATGGGTAGAATTAGATAGCCATAGGTCTTGAGTCCTTTCTTTTTTACTATTTGTGCTTTTTGTCACTTCTATTTTTTTATTAAATACAAACATGTAACATCAAAGGAATTGTGTCCTGATTTTTCTTTTTATAATTTGTTTTTAAAATGTCAGTACATTTATTTATGTACTTATTATACATGGGAATGGTGTGCTACAGTATATAAGTGAATGTGGAGGTTAGAGGACTACTTGCAGGAGTCAGTGCTCTCCATGTGGTTTTCAGGGATTGAACTCAGATTTTTAGACTCATTAGCAGATAGATGCTTTTATCCTTTGAGCCATCTCTGATTTCTTCTTTCCTCCCTCCCTCCCTCCTTCCTTCCCCCTCCCTCCCTCCTTCCCCTCCTTCTTTCCCTCCTTCCCTCCTTCCCTCCCTCCCTCTGTCCCTCCTTCCTTCCCTCCCTTCCTTCCTTCCTTCCTTTTTTTCTTTCTTCCATTAGTACTGTGACATGATCTCATCCTTTTCCAGAAAAAAACTTTCCTCCAGATCTCTCTGTATTGACATAAATAGCTGGGATACCTTTGGAAAGCCATGCAACATCTCTTCTTAGTCTTTATTGCCCTGTATCCACACGTTTTTTGTTTAAGTATACTTCAGATATGAGGTAGACCCCTAAGAATAAGTGAAATGAAACAAGACATTGAATCTAGTTATTCCTAAAAATCAAAAAATCCCCGTTATGGGGTTAAACTAATTATTTCCTTTGTCAATAAGAATTGTAGAAATAAATACCATTGCCACCATAGAAAACTATTTGCTATCACTTTAAGTTAAATATACTTTATATGTTAACCTGATTATCTTAGTCTCATTCCCAGTATAGGATAGTTGTTATTCCTGTTCTGGGAGCTCTATCTTTTTCATCTCCTTGACTATTCCATAGGTTATCTATTATTCGTCACTTTTACTCTTTATGATAAAGATGTTTTCCTTTTCAGCCATTTTCATTTCAATATAATAGTATAAAACAATGCAACTATTTGATTAAGGGGAATTATTAATAAAAAGAAGTGTCATTTAATAAAAAGAAATGTCATTATTTAAAAGTAAAATATTCTAAATCTATCTTTTCAAATCAGACATTGAAGCATTAGAACATGGTACAGTGAATGACAGCAGTAGATATACACTGAATATTTCTATTCTCCTCTTCCTTTTTTCTCAAGCAATGTCTCATGAAGCCTTGGCAGGCCTTGAGCTCCCTTTGTTGACTAAGGTGGTCTCAGAGTCAGAGCTATGCCTGCCTCTGCCTCTTGAGTGTTGGGATTAAGGATGTGCACTAGCACGTTCAGAGCCAATTAATTAATTAATTTTAGACAAGGCTTCTATTTAGTAGACTACCGTCAAACTTTTCAGTCTCCTGGGTTCTGGGATTACAGGTGTGTACTCCTATGTTCAGCAGCTAAATACCTCTTGAATACATTAAATTAATTGAGTATAGTTCACATGAGAATTAAGAAGCAATAATAAACTTTATTATTCAGGACAAATGACTAATTTGAGAACTTTTACAGGGGGTTTCCAAAGACTGCACAGGTGGTGTAGTAAAGGACAAAACAGGTGAAATTCAAAGTGGCTTGTGTAGTTAATATTTAGAGAACCATATGCAGTGTTTTTCCTAGTGTCTTACATGGTTTAAAGACTTAAGATAAATTGTTGTTGAGGGACTTTTAGTTTATTTTGTTACGTAATCAGGACCTCCAGGTTTTCCTAATGTTATTTATCCTTTGGAAATTGATGTAAGATACTGTAACAATTGGAAACTTGGGGAAAACCAACTTAACATCTCACCTCAAGAGGTAAAAGCCCTTGCTTAGCATGCATGAGATTGTGGGTTTGATATGTACCACCACAAGAACAAAATATACAAAATAACAACAACAAATAAATACAAACAAAGCAAAACCCTGTGCAGCAAGGTATGATGGCAATGTCTATAATCCCTGCGTTTGGAAGGCTTAATCAGACGGATTATGAATATAAGACTTCCAGGACTGTACTGTGATTGAGGCCAGTTTGAGATAGTAAGGGCTTATGTAAAACAACTCCCTAAAACAATACTAAAAATAATTTCTCCTCATCTTGAAAAGAAAATATGAAGAATTAGCTGTAATGTTTTCTAAAATAAAGCATTTCTCTTTATTTGGATGGAAGCTGCTCATCACTCAGTATTTAAACCCTAGACTGGCTTGTATGTGCGGTTACTAAAAACATAACCAGCAGCACATTTAGGGATTTAAATTATGTTTGAATGATTATTTTTATTTATATTTTTGTTTAATAATATGCTTACAAGATGAAATATTGATTAAAGACCAAAAGCAACTTGGGAAAAAAAGTTTTATTTGATTATATATTTCCACCTCACATTATTAAGGGAAGCTAGGGCTGGAGCTCCAAGAGAAACCTGGGGGCAGGAACTAAAGCACAGGCCAGGGAGAATGTAGTTTACTGGCTTGCCCTCTTTGGCTTACTCAACCTGCTTTCTCCTACCAGCTCAAGGGTGGCATGCTTCCATGTTGGGTCCTTCCACATCAATCATTAATCAAGAAAACACCCACTACAGACTTACATACAGGCAATCTCTTGGAGGCTGTCTTAGGGTTTCTACCAATGTGATAAAATGCCATGAATGAAGAAGCAGCTTGGGAGGGAAAGGGTTTATTTTATTTACACTTTGACATTACAGTCCATTATTGAAGGAAGTTGGGGCAGGAACTCAAGGAAGGAATCTGGAGGCAGGAACTGAAGTGCAAACCATAGACTAACACTGCTTACTGGCTTGTTCCTCCTGCTTGCTCAGTTTGTCTTTTTATATACCCCAGAACCAGGAGTGATAGCACCACTTAGAATGGGCTAAATCTTTCCATATCAATCATTAATTAGGAAAATGCCCTACAAACTTGCCTACAGGACAAAGGAAGCACTTTCTCAATTAAGATTTATTTTTCTCAAATATGTCTAGGTTTATGTCAAGTTCATAAAAACCAACCAGCACAGAAGCATTTTCTCAACAGGTTTCTTTTCAGATGACTCTATCTAGCTTATGTTAAATTGGAAAAATCTAACCTGCAGTCTGTAACATTGATCACATTCCCCTCCTGTTAAGTTTTATTACAATGATACAACATTAACGAAACATGCTTTTCATTCATCCTCACTGTAGATAAGGATCCTGTACTTGGATCTAGATCTATTTACTTTACTTAATATTTACTTTTGAATAATCTCAGAATGGAAAAATGCCCACAGAACTTACTTATGTTATAGTATATAGAAAATAAAGCTTTTCATTAACTGAAAAGTATTTAAAATAAGGCAAATGTAGTAGGAAATCAAGTTTTTCTCTTGGTGAAAAATGTTATTTTCTTGTGTTTTATAAATATTATTACATTAATTGAAAATAGGATTTATTATTATTATTACTAGAGTTTTAGGTTTCAGCTTGGTTGCCAGATAATACGAAGGAAGTCAGGGGCCCCTTTTGAGTTCATAAATAAAAGAATTTAAGTATGAACTTAAATGGAAGCTCAAGGGCAATTTTATTAGAGTTTAAAGGAAAAACATCCCGGGGCAGGCAAGCTGTGAATCCTCTGCAATTGTCCATAGAAAGGAAGGAAAAAGCCATGTCCTTAAAGCTGCCATTGATGTCAAACACATGCCAAGCAACCACATGGCAGAGAGGAGAGCTTTAGGGAAAAGGGTAAGGAAATTCAAAGTATCAGAAAGCATATTTACATTCTGGGCAGCATCCAAGAGGAATAAAGTGACAGTTATACCTTTCTAAAACTCAGGCCTCAGGAAATTAGGCAGACTGGTCAAACCTATGGTAGCTTATAGCACTGCAAGTGGTGGGGAGCAGGAATTGAAAAAGTATAATTTATTTTAATTTATAGTTTAGTTTATTCCATCTACTTCTCTATCTGTTTTAAAATAGTTTAAGCTGAGCCTGCCTTTGTGGTGTGGTCCCTTGGCCAGGTGATTGACTTGGCTCAACTAAAATGTTAGATCTCCACCTAGGCCAGAGATTCTTGACCACAAGGATTTTTTTCTACTTTAACATCGTAACTCAAAATAGCACAATATGATAAGATTAGAATTGAAGAGTTAGCTTATGGACTGGAGAACTTTATTATTAATAAATAAACAAATGAGGAAAACTTGCCCTCCTTTAAGTAAAGGGAAACTGACATGAGATTTTGATGTGATCTTATAAACTAGCTTTGATTTCTTGGTACATGATGGAATACTATTTCATTTTGTTTTTGATATGTAACAAGTTTAAGACCTTCTGAAAGTAACTCTTATATTTGGAATACTATTTCTTAACTTAGAAATAGATACAGATTTGGATACTTGGTTTAAGGTCACATGTGAGACAGAACAAAGAAACTTGAGCAAAGAATCAACATAGGGCTGAGCATACAGCCTAGTAGTAGAAATCTTACATATGGCATATGCCAGGTCCCTGGATTAGATCTGTTACTGACAAAATAAAACATTAAATCAACTGTAACTTTATATATAATTTGTGATAGGGATAACATATAGATACTTATTTGACACACATGACTTTGTCATTTGCTATTTGATCTGAATGATCTGAAGTGGATTTTATCTTTTTGCTATCAAAGCAGTAGTTTTAGACCCCTGGAATAAAGTTATTTTTAGGGCTTTTTTCATATTTAGCATATTTGAAGTGGTTTTATGATTGATTTAGCTGCCATTGATTGTGCTGTGATTATGAAGTCACATGAATTTTGTTTCAGTTGGGATGACTGTGTAATTTATCTAGTTAAGTACTTTTGAGAGTAAAAGGGAGAGACAATAATTACCTCAAAACCACAGGTTTAAATTAAGACTGACTATGGCAAATCAAGTTATGCATTTACCATGACTAGGATGTGTTGCTGGTGAGTAACAGAAGACAAAACTCAGCTGGCTGTGTGCTGGTACTGCATGTATGATTTATTGAGAAATCTGCCTTTCTTTTGTCTTTGTAGACTGCCTTATGAGGTCGGCTTTCCTTGTAGTTGGAAGGCTATGTGTAACAATCTGGACTATGTTCTACTTTGTTTATGATCAGCAGGAATGAGGATCCTGTTTCATCCACAAACATAGAATGAATCTTGAGCATTGTCTAAACTAATGCCAGTGTCAAGGGGGAAAAATCATGTGTTGTTAGTCATAGATATGAGATATTTGAGTATCAATCAAATGGGAAGTTAGAATTACACGATTCTCTTAGACTAGTTGGAGTTTCATTAAGGAAACTAGTTGTAAGATCAGCTTTTCTAGGAAAATAGCGCTGTTTAGCACAGGGGAAGGAACTGGGGAGCAACACAAAGTTCTCTGAAGAATCTAGTATGGTTGCTTATTTGCATTTTCCCTTAGGCATCTGTTAATGAGTTTCTCCAAAAGCCTAGAATATTGTAGTGTTTTAGTGAGAATATAAAATGACTTAACTAGCTTGGTTGGGGGTTCAAGAGTACACCAATACAGATACTGGGGAAGCAAGACATTTCTTAGAAGAGTTTTTAATGCCACTGATGGAAGGCAGCAGCATGGTGGAGGCTTTTAGTGAGTTCAGGACATAGCAACGGAGACTGTTGGGATCTCTGAAGAGAATCAGAGTCCACTTACCAGAGGTGGGAGATTCATATACCTGAGAATGGGGTTCAGCTGCAGCTAGGTTCTCAGATTCCCTAGCAAGAGACAGGGAAGGGAGAATGGAGCAGGCTATGGTACTCCTTTGATGTAAAATCATTACTCAGGTGAGCGGTCCTGGAAATGGCAAGTCTGCTTGCTCTAGACTCACAGATGAAGTTCTAGTAGAGTGCCTTTGAGTATTTGTGATAGTCTTACAGCAAAAGGAGAGAAAATGAAAACTTAGCATGTTTTCTTTTTTTTTTAATACTATATTATTTTTAACTTAACTTTTATTTGCTCATATTCTCCACACACACATTGGTTCCCCTTTCCTCCAAAATGACTGATTTCATCAAATAACTATAATAATAGGAATAATTTTTAATAAAAAGTTGTGTGTGTGTGTGTGTGTGTGTGTGTGTGTTGGGGGAGGGTTGTCAGAAGACAACTTTCCAGAGTTAGTGATCTTTCATCGTAGTTCCTGACCTAGGATGAAATCATTAGAATTTCAATGTAGCTCAAATCATTAGAATTATGCAACAGGCACTATAACTACCTGAGCCATCTTACTGGCCCTGACTGTAATAATTAATGATCCTTTTCCCCCCACAGACTAATAGGGATGCCAAAGGAAAAATATGATCCTCCAGATCCTCGCAGAATTTACACCATCATGTCAGCAGAAGAGGTAGCCAATGGGAAAAAATCTCACTGGGCAGAATTAGAAATCTCGGGTGAGTGGAATCTGAAGCATTTTAGCTGGAATATAATAGCTATAATTGTAAAGAGTATTGCTATATTTATAGGCTCTTTGTTGTTGTGTTTTAACTGAAAGAACTAATTGGAAATATGTAAGAATCCTGAGACACTTCTTTTTAGATCTTTTAAAATATTTTCCTTTCCTTTCCTTTTGAGATTGTCTTGAGCAGGGGTAGCCATTTACATTTAAAGATATTCAGATTTTGATTTCTGAGTAAAATTAGGTCCTATAAAACAGTAAGTCTTGACTTTTCCAGAGTATAATTTTGCAAATGAAAGTCTTTGCTATCCTCCATTTATCTCAGTGCTGGCAAAGAAGGAAAACTAGACAATTCTGTCTGTGTAACAGATACCTGTTAAGCTATGAATAGAGCATGTTCAGAATAAATATGATTTGAAAAATTTGGAACCCCTGTCTGAAAATGAAAAAAATTATCAAACTAAAACTGAAGACATTGTATAAAATACCTAATTGATACACTTCAAAGTTATCAACATTGTGAAAATCCAAGACAAAAAGTGCATTAAGTCAGAGGAATGTTAAGACATGCTAATTAAAAGGCCTGATTTGAATTATAGAACAAAAAATATAAAAACAGGTAAATTCTGAATAAAGCCTGAAGTTTTGTTACTATTACTGTATCAGTGTTGACTTCTTAGTTTTAATAAATACACCATGGAATATAAGACTCTAATGTTAGGGAATTTAAGCAAAGTACATATAAGAACCCTACATTATCTTTTTTTTTTTTTTTTGTTTTTGTTTTGTTTTTCGAACAGGTTCTGTGTAGTCCTGAGCTGTCTGGAACTCACTCTGTAGACCAGGCTGGCCTCGAACCAGAAACGTGCTGTCCAAGTGTGATTAAGGTGCGCACAACGCCAACCTAATTATTTGGAACTAATATTATATAAAATTAATTTATTAAAATATATAACTATTTTTCCTTTATGAATTGCCACAGTACAGATTATATGTAGAATGTGGTTGGTACCCCACCCCCATTGGCATTGCAGTATTAGCAGCAAAACTTAAAGTGTATATACAACTGAAAGGAAACTGGATAGATGGCTGAATGCACATCATTCTGATGGGAGCAGATCGCATCCTGTTAGGTTAAGATTTCTCAGCCTTGGCTTACTGATCCTTTGGGCCCTGTATTCAATTCCTTGTGGTGGAGGGTTTTGTGTAAAGTATAGGTATGGTTAGTAGCATACTTGTCATTTACCCAGCAGATACCCTGTATACTTCTTTAGTTGTACCAATCTAAAATACCAAAGTCCTTTGAGGAGAAGAATTCCTCCCAATTGAAATTGGTGTGTTAAGTCCCAATTTAATGGAAGTTTCTCTTTTACCCATAGCCTCATCATTGAATACTTTGTTTTCCTGTTAAGATACAAAATACTAGTTGACACTTTGTATTGGATTATATACAGCAGGAAAGAGTCTGTGGTAGAAAGAACCTGGTTGAGTTTAATTATAAACAAGATAACATTGTTCCTTAAAAACTTAGTGTTCTTTAGTTTCCATTGCCATCTCTTATCTAAATTTTTTTTAGAAAATGAAAATATGCTTAAATAATTAGTTCTTGGGTCTGGAGAGATAACTCAGCTACTAAGAACACTATTCTTCTAAGGGATACGAGTTTGGTTCTAAGCACCTCTAATTTCAGCTCCTGAGAATCTTTAACAGTTCAGGCCTCTGAAAGTACCTGCATTCATGGGCACATACCCATACAAACTTAGATACAGATGCTTATCTAAAGGTCAAATAAATCTTAAAACTACCACTTTGCTTTTATACAATTTTGTAAAATAATCTTTATGTAAATTATGCATAATAATAAATAATTATAATCAGGCCTGGATGTTTCTCAGTTGGTAGAGTGCTTGTCTAGTTTTCATAAAACCTTGGCTTGGGGTTAATTCCCAGCACCAAATAAACTGGGTATGGGGGTGCATGCCTCTAATCTAACACTTGGTAGAGGCAAAGAAGTCAGAATTTCAGGATCCATCCTCAGCTGTATAGCAAGTTTGGGGCCATTCAGGGTTACATGAGATTCCATCACAAAACAAAAAAAATACTAGCAACTTACAAGATAGCATCCCATCTTATGAAATTTATGGCTAGCTGATTTGCCCAGACCTATGTGGCTAATAAGTGGTAAAAATTAGAACTCTGAAACAGGTTTTCTGATTTAGTACATGCTTTGTACCTGCTGCTCACAGACCTTGATGTGAAAACTATTTGATTATGTTGCATGTAATATAAAATCTTAAACTATAGTTGTTAATCTCTCTAACATCAGAAATTTAAGGAAGATGTTTTCTTTAGGGACACTTTCCTGGTGGCTAATCCAAGGTTGGTTTTAAATAATAATAATTCATTTTTTATTTAAAGTTTGTTGACCAACCCAGGCTCCGGATATAGATGCATCTTATATTTATAATTTTCATAGAGTGTGAGGAATATTTTGTTACAACTTTAAGAAAGTAAAAGTTCAAGCCTGTTTTACCACCAAAGCTCAATTCAGCCTCAGGTTTTATCCTTTGGATCTGGCTCTGAGAGAGGTCCAGTAAACCTCAGCCTCAATCTCTTTCTCTCTTTCTCTCTTTCTCTCTTTCTCTCTTTCTCTCTTTCTCTCTTTCTCTTCTCTCTTTCTCTCTTTCTCTCTTTCTCTCTTCTTCTCTTTCTCTCTTTCTCTCTTTCTCTCTTCTCTCTCTCTCTCTTCTCCTCCCTCCCTCCCTCCCTCTCCTCCCTCCTCCCTTCCCTCCTTCCTCCTCCTCTCTCCTTCCCCCTCTGTCCCCTTTCCCCTCTCCCTCTTTCCTTCTCTCCCTCTCCCTCTTGCCCCCTCCATCTCCCTCCTCTCTCCCTCTTTCTCTCCCTCCCTCCCTACATCCCATGAAAAGAATGACTGTCCAAAACAGAGTGAAATTAAAGGAGGCTAGATATTTTAGCAGTCCCACAGCTTTGAATACAAAGTTGAAAATGTCAAAGATAGGATGATAACTGTGTATATTTGCCACCTTTTCTAGCATTTACCAGTTTTTGGGATTCAAATTTTGTCCTGGGTCTAGAGTTTATGCTTTACTATTTTGCCTTTTAGGTAGAGTGCGAAGCTTAAGTACATCACTCTGGTCATTGACACACTTGACAGCACTGCACCTAAATGACAATAACCTTGCTCGCATTCCACCTGATATTGCCAAGCTTCATAATCTGGTTTACCTGGATCTGTCATCCAATAAACTCAGAAGTTTACCAGCAGAACTAGGAAACATGGTGTCTCTCAGGTGAGGAAACATTAAAGACATGATTCATTATATAAAATTATAAATTTATCAAATAAGAAAGTTATGGGATGCTGTTTTATGGTGTGATTTCTGTGACTGTAAAGATCAAAAGATAGAAATGCTGTTAAGCACAGTGAGTGAGTTGGCCTCTATTTAATATTTCTTTTCCTTTGAGTTGTAGCTTCCTGCTAGGAATTTCTTTTAACAGACTTGAGATGGGGGAGTTAAAAGTCTTAATGTAGAGTCAGATCTGATAAAACTAATCAGAAATGCTTCAGAAAATAAGATTTACTTATAAATGAAACATTTAGGAACAAACTTAATACAAAATGTATGTTTATATTTTTATATTATAATTCTTTATTGAAGCCTAAAGACTTGATTAAAATGAATTTATAGTTTAAAAATCTTTAAGATATTCATTCTTGAAACAGGGTCTTGCCTGTGGCACCCTAGCTGGCCTCAGCTTGTAGCAGTCGTGCGCTAGCCTCCTAAGTTTGGGGACAGCAGGCATGTGCCACAAAACTGGAGATATTTCCTACAGGAAGAAACATTTTAGGATCTTATTAACTGTTTTCAAAACAAGAATTGCTTTTTTTTTTTTTTTTTATCTTACCTATTGAATAATAGGGTTTTTAAAAAATTGCTTTTACATGTTTAAAATTAATTACGATTGTGTTACTTATTTCTTCTTACTTTTTTGTCCTTTATTAATGAAGGTGTTATTTTTTTTTATAATGTGTTCAAAATTTCAGTTACAAACTTAGATCTTCTCTGTTGTTTCTTTTCTGTTTTTGTTTGTCTTTGCTGATCTGTTCTATTTTTTTCTCTATTTTGTGCTTTAGGATATGTATTCTATGTTAGTGATTGTTCTCCAGAGAATGTTTCGCCTTTTCATATTTTCCCATTTTTGTAATAACATTTATGTTTTTGTTTATGTGTATGGGTGTGTGCAAGTCAACTATCTGTGTGTGGAAGTCAGAGGACAACTTTGTGAGCATTGATTCTTTCCTTCCACTGTGGGTTCTTGATGATCAGGCTTTGGTGTTAGGCTTGACATCAGATGTCTTTACTTCCTGAGCCCTCTTGCCGGCCCACTTTTTATGTTTTCTATTAATTATCATTAGCTTCTTGTTTTGAATTTCTCTTTGTGTTTTTAATTTTTCTCATAGTTATTTTGACATGACTTAGTTACAGTAGATGGCATGTAGGCAGTTGGCTGCTAATTGTAGTTTAATCTTCAAATTTAAGAATTTACTTTCTTCATGCTGAGTGGTTATGGCACAAGCTTTTAATATCAGCACTGAAAAGGCAGAGGCAGGAGGATCTCTGTGAGTTCAAGGCCAGCTTGATTTACAGAGTAAGTTCCAGAATAACTAGGGCTACACAGAGAAACCGTGTTTTGAAAAAAAAATTAATTTCTTCTATAAATTAAGCTTGGTTTTGGATACTAATAACACATGTCACTATGATTCGCATTATGTGCAATTCGTATACTTGTGAATTTAATCTGTGCTGTAGAATGAGTGAGTCATAGAAATATTTAGTAATGATAGCATTTTAATAATAGTGTACAGCATTTTGGGATTAGTGTGAAGAAATGCCTTGAAGATAAATATCACTTATCATGTGTTAGAAGAAAGACAAAGAATGACAAATGCAGGTATTAATAAAGCTTGTTATATTTACTCAAATTTAAAATTTTTTTTTAAACAGGGAATTGCTTTTAAATGACAATTATTTACGGGTTTTGCCTTATGAACTTGGCCGGCTCTTCCAGCTACAAACTCTAGGTTTAACAGGTGAGTGACTTAAAAAAAATAAAAAAAGATAACTTAATACTCTGTATTGAAGTATTATGATGCTTTAAAGATCATTTTTGTTAAGAGTACAGGTCAGTTTTAGTATGACTGAGAATGTGAAGAGGATTTGTTAAAGGTACTGGAAATGTAATAGTTAAGTGTTGGGATTACAGATGTGAGCGACCACTTCCAGCTTCATTTGATTTTCTATATGATATGCTAAATCTTACATAGTTAAAAAAGTTATCTAAACAGAGATAGAATGATGGGGCAAGTCTGTTTGTGATTGAAAAGTTATAGAATGTTTGTCAGTTTTATAATCTTAGATGAATGAATTTCTAACCTATTTATAATTGTAATTTTCTTTAATAAGAATAATTTTAAGTAATTTATGTATATATTTATATAATTTATATAATTCTTTTTAATAAGAATAATTCTAATTGCAGAACAGCCATTTTCTACATTCTGATTTATTGATAGAGAGCCCATTAATGATAAATTAGCAATTTAATATTGAACCTAAAAGACTTAATCTTTGCACCAAGTAACATTCTTGAAATAACAAATGCTAATATTTATATGACTTTTCATGTTAAACTCCATATCCCAAAGATGTCTGCTTATTACCAGTGGAATGGGGTGTTTTGATGATTTGTAAATTTTACTGTCCTTTATTTTATTACAGTCTATAAAACTAGGTATAAAAACTAGGGGTTCTAGGGATGAGCATTTAACTCAGTGTTGAAGTGCTTGCCTAACGTGTAGGAGGATCGATCTGGGTTTGATCTTCAACATCAAAAACAAAACTGAAAGTCAAAGTAACTACTGTTTGGCTGGTCTTCCTTATAGTTGCATTTTTTTCCTCCTAACACACACTCATTCAATTCTATTCTTTGACCAGATGATCAAGATTGTCAGACTAGATTAAAAAAAAGCAACACTCAGTTATATGCTAATTACACAAATAAGAATTTGAATTAAGAAATTAAAAAACATCTTCTCAGGTATCTAATCTGTTAGTTGTTAGATATTCTTCACCAATTGTAACTTAGCTTTGTTCTTGCCTGTGGAAACACTCCTTTTACTAAACTTCAGTTAGTTCTGTGGTAAATTTAAATCTCTTTTGAGTTTTTAGTATTTATACAGATGTAACAAGGTTTTTTTCTTTCTTTCTTTCTTTCTTTTTTTTTTTTTTGAGGGTATAATTCATTTAGTGGTTTTTGCACACTATACACATAGCCTGACAGTAAGAGTATGGATTTCTCCTCCTCTTCTCCTCCTCCTCCTCCTCCTAAATGTAGTTAGGGTTAACATCTCAAAGTCTCAAGTGCTAAGATTATGTATGTATGTGTCACCATTTCTAGCTGCATTTCTGAATTCTCATTTTAAGAGGAATGTTCAACCTGTACTCAGTAGTTTTCTTTTTTTTTGAGGATCTGCTTAGTTTTCATTCAGTTTCATTCTCTGATCAACTGATTATAGATAGAAGGGTAAGGAAATTTAGGAAGGAAAGCTAGAGCCATTCCTGCCTTTTAACAATATTATTTTCTTAAGCAGGTGATAGAATGAAATGTCCTTAACAAATGACAGCTTTATATATACAGGAACATACAGTTTGAAATGATTTCTAAGTCATTTTTAGATACTTTGTAGTATTTTACATATAATGAAAGAAAAAAAAAAGTAGCTGAGGTATTTTATTGGCACTGTGAGATACAGTATGAATGAGCAGCCCCTCTGATTGATGGTGTTTGTGAACTGTGAAGATAGAGCTGGCACAGCCTTTAATTCCAGCACTCAGAGGCAGAGGGAGACACATTTCTGTGTGTTCAAGTCCAGTTTATGCTACTAAAGAGCCTATTTTATGCATAGTGGGTGAAATTGAGTAATTACTAGTCTTGGCTAGGGCTTACAGTGTTTCAGGTAAGTAGCAAATACTGTAGCAAACTGCATAAAGCTAGTTATATTTTCCTTGGGAAACATTACATGGTAGTCACACTGTGGTTGCCTTGACCTATTTAGTTGCCTACATAAACAGTTCCAGGAACTTTCTAGTAGAAACAATTAGATAAAGGTCTAAACAAGGGCAGTGTACTAAGAAAGCATAGGACTTGGCTCCCCAAAACACCTTTTAAGGATTTTTTTTCTTTAAATTTTGAGACTAAAGTTGAACTTGTCCTGTTGATTATTCTTACTTAAGGGTATGGTGTTTTATGCACTTAATCTCCCAGTACTTGGAAGGCAGAGGCAGGCTGATCTATTTCAAGCCAGCCTGGTACCATGACATGTATGTTCGTTGCAGGCCAGCCAGGGCATGTTTATAGTGAGATTGTGTTTCAGAAAAACAGTAACAGCAACAATAACAAACTAGACAACAGCAAAGAAAAAACAAAAAACACTGGGCAAATTCTGTATTTTTCGTATAAATTGTAATATTATGATTGAATGGATTTGTTCCCTGGAAGTTTGGTAGAGTAGTTTGGTAAAACTATCATTACTTGTGTATAATCTTTTGGAAAATACTTTCTCAATATATTTATAGTAATAAAATAATGATTGGGAATTAAAAAATAGTTTTAATTATGTGTATTTGTGTGTGCCTGTGTGTCAGTGCAGTGCCCGTGGTGGCCAGAGGAGGTGCTGAAGCTTCTGCCTCTAGAGTCACTGGTGGCTGTCGAGTGGCCCATGTTGGGTCCTCTGCAAGAGCAGTATATAGTCTTACAGCTGAGCCATCTCTCTAGCATCATGATTGAGAATTTCTAATAGTTAGTGATTCAGTTTTGTTAGGCTGTTCCAGCACTACAAACTGAACCAAACTGAACTTGAGCTTGAAATTCTCCTGCCTTGTATAGCAGTTAGTTAATTACCAGGGCACTATGACATCTAGCTGTTTTTTTTTTTTTTTTTTCTACTTAGATTTGAATAAAAAAGAGGAAAAACAAAGGTATTTGTTAAAAGTGACTGTAATTTTGATATATTTTGAGTCTGTTTTCACTTGTATTAACTATCATTTTAATTTTAAGTTTTTCTTCTACCTTATGTTGTATCATTCATATTTAGACTTTATTAATTTTAAATATAAGCATTTAAGGCCATATATTATTTTTTCCTTTTGTTGCATGTTGTATCTACAATTGGAAATATTTTTCTTTGTCCTTTTTTCTTTTGAGACAGTGTTGATGTTAGCAGGCTTGCTTCAAATACTTTGGCTCAAGTGATACTTTTGCCTAGATAGTAATTCCTTATTGGATTAATAGTTTGCAAATCTTATTTTGTAGACTGCCTCTTTACTGAATTCATGGTTTTCATAAAGATATAATTCTGTTTTTTTGTATTTGTGATATTGATGTCATATACAAAAGTCTGTGTATATTATTATCTGAAAGCAATTACTCTATATTTTCCTCATAGTATCATAGTTTTATAAATCATAGTTTTTGTAATTCTTTTGAATTGTCTTTCTAATTGGTGAAAGATAGAGATCTAGTCTTATTCTGAATCAGTTTTATTGCTTGCTATCAGCTTTTTTACGGATGGGATATATGTGTTCAGGAATTTTTTCATGCAGATTTTACAGTTTGTTTGCTTTTTGTTGTGTATAGTAGTTGATAATAGTTCCTAATGATCCATTGGTGTTTCTGTGGTATTTGTTATAATACCACCTTTTTCATATCTTCATTTACTGAGATCTTCTATTTAGTACACATAAAATTTACTGTTTATATCTTAAAGTATTTTGTGAATATCATTTTTAAAATTTTAAGTCTTTATTCTTTCAGTCTACTAAGTTTGAGCTCCTTTTTTTTTTCTGGTCCATCAACAGGTTGCTTATGTAAAATGTTTTTTCTTTTTTGATATAAGTACTTAATACTGCTTTTGCTTTATTACATAAGTTTTGGTAATGTTATATTTCCATTTTATTTCAAGAAATGAGTGAGTTTCACATATGTTCTTGAAACTAGAAGGTTTTGGGGACATGTTACTTAATTTTTATACATAATTTTTATAGTTCTTTTAAAAAATTCATGTGATCAGAGAAAATACATAACTTTGTATTTTTCCACTTTGTTGAAAAGTGTTTTGTGGCATATGTTATAGGCTATCCTGGTGAGTGTTCTCCGTGACGATGAGCAGAGTGTGAATTCGGAAGTAGACTGAACTAGTCTATAAATGTCTATTAGGTGCATTTGGTCTATAGCATAGTTCAACTCTCAATTCTTTCTGCCACTTCTGTTCATTAGTCAACATGGAATAGTGAAGTTGGTGTTTGATACATGTGTATTTTATAATTGTTTCATATTCTTTATCTTATCTTTATATAATCTCATTTTTTTAATTTTAAATTTTGATATAAATACAGCCAGGCACTCCTGGGTTCCATCTCAATGGAACATCAGTTCTCACCGCCCAGTACTTTCATTTTAAAAAATAATATTTATTCTTTGACAGTTTCATACATGTATACAATTGATTATATTCCCCCACCTCCCCTCTCCAACTCTCCCTGGACCCCAACCCCAGTGTGTCCCTATCCTATATTCATATACTGTCCCTTTCTCTTGGAAGGGGCTCCACTGGGTTCCAATTAGTGACCTCTTTTTGGAATGCTGACTACTGCTGGCTTGATCTGTGTAGGTCTTACGTAGGTAACCATAGTTACATTGAGTTCACAAGTGCAACCATGATGTCATGTTTAGATGACAGCATTTCACAGCACTCCTCCTTGTCTTCCAGCTGTTACATTCTTCCTGCTCCCAATTGTATCTTTCTGAGCCTTGGGGGTCAGAGAATTGATAAATACATCCCATTTAATGCTGAGGTCTCAGTAACCACTAATTCTTTGTCCTATGACCAGTCTCTGTATAATAAACTATTGGCCTCTACATGGAGAATGTTTCTGTCCAAGACTGTGAGAAGCACTAATATATGGGTATAAACAAGAAAATAGAGAGTAGCTTGTCAGAATGTTCTTAACAAAGCATAAGTAATGTTTGACCAAGATTTACCATGCCTGGCAATTCCCTCCTGTAATGCAGACTTCTGATCCAATCAGAAGGCAGTTGGTTACCCTCATAATCTTTGTGCTTTTATTGTACAAGTGGGCGCATCTTTCCTGGCATTGTAGCATTCTGGGTTGAGTAATACCATTAATGACTTTCTCCTCCAGTGCCATCATCCAGTACTCTGAGCACCAGCCACCAGGGAGAATATTTTCAGGCCAGTTCCAGCTCAGTTTCTCTTTGTTCTGCAAACAAAATGTTTTGTGTGTTTAGCAGTAGATTCTTACCATCTAGTTATCTTTAGCAATCAAGAACAATGGCAGTAGATTGTGTTGTTTTGGGACCTCTGGGTTCCCTGACCATTAACTTGTAGGGAGTTATCTAATGTTGCCACTGAGATTTTAATACTCCGTGTCTTCTGAGAAGCATTGTCCATCCAAGCAGGGTACCTGTCTTCAAACTTACTTTTCCTTTTGAATTATATTTTCTAATTAGCTTACAAAATAGTGTGTTTTCGTAAGGACTTTCTATCTATCTAACCTTACTTTTACTTAGTTTTGCTTAACCCATTTCTCAGCACTCCTTCCCTGTCCCCTTTCCCTATCCTTATCAAGTATATTCTGTTCTTTAAAGCCTTAAGGTCTCTTCCCTTTTTACCTCTCATGAATACCTTCTAGCTTCCTGACCACTACAGATACCCCAGTTTAGATACACAACTCTAAAAATACGCACCTAAGATCCATGTATGAGAAGTAAGATGTGGTTTTCTTGCTGGATCTGGGTTATCCCACTTACTATGTATTCCAATTCCATCCATTTCCCTGCAGATTCTATAATCTCCCCCATCCTTTGTTTTTACAGCTGAATAAAATTCTACTGTGTGTATGTACATTTTCATTATCCATTCATTATTTGATAGTCATTTACTAAGTAACTGTTGTGAATAGGGAAACAATGAGTATCGATGTGGATATATTTCTGTAGGCATATATGGCGCCGTTTGGGTATATATGCCCAGGAGTGGTGTATCTTTTTTTCAGGTTTAGAGAAACTTCTTCATTGATTTCTGTAGTGGATACACTAGTTTACATTCCCACCACCAAGAATTCCTCTTTCCCCACACTCTTGCCAGCATTTTTTGCCATTTGTTTTATTAATCATAGCCATTCTGACTGGGGTGAAATGGAATTTTGAAGTAGTTTAAATTTACATTTTCCTGCTGTCTAGTAATGTTGAACACATTTGAAAATATTATTAGCCATTTGTATTTTTTCCTTTAAGAACTTTGCTTAGTTCCATGGTCCATTTTTAAAATTGTTTTGTTTTCTTGATGCTTGTTCTTTGTATATTCTAAATACTAATCCTGTGTTGGATATCTGGCAAAGATTTTCTCATTCTGAGGCTCTTCACTTGATTGACAGTTTCATTTGCTGTACAATGCGTTTTACCTTTAATTTTATGAGCTCAGGTTTATTGATAATTCTTGAGCGATTGGAGTCCTATTCAGAAAGTTCTTACTGATACCTATATCTTGACATGTGCTCCCTACTTTTTTTTCTAGCAGTTTCAGAGACCATTAATAATCACAGTTAATCTTAAAAGGTATGTATTGATTCCTGTTACTTTGTTGATTTTGTAGCATTTGGTTTTTTGCCCATTTTCCTGTCTTGCTTAACTATTATTCTAGCATTATTTATGTCCTGTGGCCTTACGGATAATTTTGTAGTTCTTGTTAGTCCAAAGGATTACTTCAAGTTTTTCTGTATAGGTTAGTAGTCATAAAATTTTTTCTAGCCTTTTAAAAACATTTTTTGTTGTTGTTTTGTTTTTTGTTTTTTGTTTTTCAAGACAGGGTTTCTCTGTGTATCCCTGGTTGTCCTGGAACTCACTCTGTAGACCAGGGTGGCCTCGAACTCAGAAATCTGCCTGCCTCTGCCTCCCAAGTGCTGGGATTAAAGGCATGCACCACCACTGCCCGGCTAAAAACATTTTTATTACATAAAATTTTACTATTTTCTTCAATGATGACTGATAGTTTTATTTTATACCTGTCTGGGTTGGCAGTTGTCTTTCAGAACTTCATCTATATAGCTACTTGGCTTTTAAATTTTCAGTTGAATAACCTGCTTTTATTCTGATGGGCCTGTGTATAACTTGGATTTCTCTTTTACTATCTTTCAAACTTTATATTGTATGTTTAGTGTTTTAGTTCTCACATGATCAAGGGATGTTCTCTCTTCTTGATTTCTCTCGTTGTACCTCTGTTCCCCGATTTGGTGTCCTAAATGCCTCCTGTGTTTGAATTAGCACCTCTTCCCCTAATTTTGGGAAATTTGCCATCATGATTCATTTTAACAATGTTTCTGTGCCTTTCAGACTTTTCTATGTTCATTATCCATAGGTTTGGTCTGTGTAGAGTGTCAGCGTGTACCTTAGACTTCCCACTGGTGTGTTCTCCGTAGGTCCTTGTGAGTTCCACAACCTCAACCTAGGCCTCAAGCTCTCTTCCTACATTTGAGGAACTCTCTTAGGATTATTTAAGATGTGCTTCCATGCCTTTAGAATGAACTGGTTTCTTTTTCTTTTATCTCTACCATAATAAATTTGGTTCTTTCAAAATTTTATGTCTTATTTCCACTGTAACTTACTTACTGTTAGAGCTTTGCCTCTGCCTGATTGTTCTAGTTCTACTTTTTGTTCATGCCCAGATATTGTGTCTCTATGATCTATGCTATTGGTTGAGACCTTCTAAGAGCTTTTTACTTGACTTACTATGCTTTTTAATATCCAGCACTTTGGCTTGTTTTTGTTTTTTGTTTTTTTAAATCTGTGTCAAATTCTTTTCAAATAAGCTTTGCCCTGCTTATTTCATTCAGCTGTTTGTGTCCTTAGTCAGTATCTGAGTTCTTCGATTTGTTTTAACACACTTAGTTCTCTGGGATTTCATTTCAACTTACTATCACTAGGTGCCATGACTGTAGGCTCCATGATTCTGAAAAGAGTTAGGTTTTTTCTTTTTATTGTACATCTGGTATTACTTTGTTTGGTTTTACTCACTTAGCAGTTTTCATTCATTCAGCTGAGGTATTTGCAGTATTCAAGTGGGCCTTGGATGCAGTAGAGTTGAATGTGTAGTGAAGACCTCAGTTCCTCAGTCTAAGCTCAGGGTACCTGGTATGAACTCTGTATTATTCCCTGGATCTGATATTAACTGCTAAAGCAACCACAGCCTCTTGATATTACAGGTGCTATACTAGCCAGTTAGTAGCAATAGCTTCATTTGAATTTAGTAACTGTGGGAGCATAAATAACCAAGGGTGGTATAGAGTATTCTCATATTTTAGATAATAAAAATGTTAGAAGGTAAGAATAAGGATTAAATATTAATCTTGAAAAAGAAAACAAAATTGAGGTGGGTAAAGTAGCTGGGGGTTTACTGTTAGGGTCTACAGATTTTAGAGGTTGTTAAAGCTATAACAGAAGCTAAGTAGGAGAGAGAGAGAAAAGAAAAGTTGGAGGTGTAAGGAATATTTAACATGTGATGTAAACAGAGGTTTATAATAAACTGGGTAGAGAAACAGTCCTGAGACCTAACTGAGCAATCAAGCAAAACTATCATGACTGTAAGCACAAGAGTAGAGATTAAATAATAGAAAGTAAAAATAAAAAGAATGCTTACGGAGCAAGTTTCTGTGAGTAAGTAGAGGTAAAGTTCTGAAATGACTGTGGATCCAACAATTTCCATGTGGTGCCATGTGCAGGAGTGGAGAGTTGGAGCCCACTTTTAATCTATTTTTTATGGTAAGGCCATTTTCTTGTATGCAGTTCAGCTAGTAAGCTAATTTAGAATGTGTCCATGATTCTTTACTTTTCCTGCCACTTGAAAATTATCTTTATATTGAATTTCTCATAGTTTTACTAGAATTTATTTAGTTGTTCAACTTTTGCATTTTGTCCTCCGTGGATTTGGTAAGGTTGGTGGATATGTATACTAATGGTTTTCATCATATTGAGATCGTTTTGGCCATAGCTCTTTTAAGTTTTTTTTTCTTTTGTTCTTCTGATACTTGTATCAAGTTAGTGTCCTTCATGGTATCTGTCTGAGGTGCCTTTCATTCCTTTTTTTTAAGACTTAGAATCTCCTATGTCTGCACTTTTGGTTGTCCTTTGCTCCTTGCTGTTCAAGATTTGTTGTTGAACCATTCTGGAGAGTTTTACTGTTCGTTGTTTTCTATCTCATTTTCTTTGGCTTTTTCCTACAGATTTTTTTTTTGTTTGTTTGTTTTTTATAAATCATTTTATGTGGTTAAAAAAAATCAATTTGAAACTATCCTTTGATCTTTGTTTTTGAGACAGTTTCTCATTGTTTGGCTTATGATGGCCTAGATTTTGTGATCCCCCTTCTAAGTTCAGGGATTATATGCCTGAAATTTAAAAAATTTCAGACAGATTTTTAAAGCTCATTACATATGCAGCTAGTTCTCTGCTTATGATGGAATTGCCCTTATAAATCCATTGTAATTGGAAAGTGAATTTACTACACCAAAGTCAGCCACAGAGTACCTGAAGATCCCTGTGATCTGTGCCTACCTGGACCCTGCAGCTTGTTACAGCTACCTATCATCACAAGATGGGTTACTACAGTTTTTGTAGCCTGATAAAATACTAGATTGAAGTATGGTCTCTTCTAAATACATACTGCTTTTAACTGTTCTAAAGCTTAAGAGCTGTTACATGGAACCACCCAAGATCAGACTGTTGGTATTGTAAGTAACTGATGGGCAGGGTGTTTTTTTCCCTTTGTAAATTCATTAGCTCCTCCCTCAGTTTTGCTCATAGTGTTTTTGTTTTGTTTTAATCTTTTATATCTTTAAAGGTTTTTGTTTGTTTCTTATAACTGTACTTTTAAATAAAGGTAACAATTCAGAAATCAGACTTTTACCTTGTTCTTTGTTTATGTATTAGTGTTATTTGCCGTTTTTATTCTTGCTTTTGTGAATTTTCAGAAGCAATACTATATTCTGACCACTGAAATCTTTACTCAGGATACTAGTCAGCTAATGATTTGTCTGAGATTGTCTTTAAATGCCTGGAATGATAAATCTTTTCTTTTTGCTTTGTGGTTCTCTTTGGAACATACTTTCACTACTAAGCAGGAACTTTACAATTTCTTTGTTTCCTGCTTGGGCATAGTTTCAAGGTCAGAGGTGAAACTTGAGCTGTGTTTTAGTCTTTCCTCTATATAATCCTTTGCATGTGGTTGGCCAAGCCCTTATGGATACTGAATTCCCAAGGTTTTCATTTGTTCAGTCTATTTTTTGTTCTGCCTCTTCCTATCTTCCCTACTTCCACATAGTTAAAACTTGCCGGTAGTAAGTTTTCTGCACTCTATTACCTGTTACTCAAGCATGTGGAGACTGTGGGGAAGAGATCCTTCAGCTATGAACAGCAGTCACACAAATACCATGCAGACCAGATAGTGACTAGTCTTTATGAGATGAAACAGAAACAGCTCTAGCTGGGCTGCTCTGATAGTGTAAATTATAAGTAAAAACTTCAGAAATCTTTTTCTTAATCAAATTTGTCCTTTTCCTTAAGTGAATCCTCTCTGGGTATTGCAGTCATTTGGTAAAATTTTCAAGATCTCAAATGTATTGCTTAAAGACAGGACGATAGTCTTGGAAATATGTCTTTAGGAGCTTTATCGTTGTGTGAATATCATAGAATATATTTATGTAAGCCTAGATAGTAAAGCTAGAAACCCTATCTCATCTCTTGATGCAATCCAATCCATATGGTAAATGACATGGCGAAGTTGCTTCAATGTAACACGGCATGTAATTTACAATAATTTTTTTTTAAATGTGTAGAAATAATATGTTTTGCTATACTGTAATGCTTGAACAAGTAACTGTTTTATTGTCATTAAATATTATGTACCCTACATAATGGTATAACTTATATTCTTATACAATAGGCAGCACGGACTTGTTTAACACCAACATACCACAAATACACAAATGATGCATCATGCTTCAGTGTTACAAAGGCCATAATGTTGCATGGGATGAAATGTTTTCAACTTCATTGTAGTCTTAGGGCAGGAACCACCGTTATATGTCATTATGGAATATGTAACTAGTTCTTACTCTTGTATCCAGGTAGAATGAAATAGTTGATTCTGAGCCAAGTATGAATGTTCAGATTGCCATGAGCTTGTTCAGTGGTGCAGGATATTAAATGAACTTCTATAGCTATAGAGCAAAAGGAAGCCATAAATCAATGCATTTACCTAATTTATTGGTAGACGAACATCAGTTAAGTGGGAATTGTCTTCATAGATTTTAGCTGCTACCTTATTCTTACTTAGCTTTAGGGCTAGTGGAAGTGGATAGTTTACTTAAAATAGTATATCTTAAAAGTTCTGCTTAATAGTTGCAACCATGTTAGGTCTAATGCAGGGATTGTAATAAATAACTACGAAAGGGCAATAAAGATAGCCTAGGATAATTTTGTCGTTTGATTTGAACATTCTGTCTCTACAATTATGTTTTAATCACTCTCCTAAATGTTCAACATAGATGTGGCCATGTTACTGATCTAAGTTGATAGTAGAACCACTTTTATTTTTAATTAGTTTTGTTGTTGTTTTTATGGAGTTACAGGTTTATTACTCTGCCACTTTTGACTACTTTTAAAAACATTTTTTCTTGAGTGGATGCTTAACATGATTGTCCCCTGAGAGGTTTCATCTAGCAAGTGACTCAGAAGGATACAGAAACCCACAGCCAAAGAGTGGATGGAGCTTGGGGATTCATTACGCAAGAGTTGAGGGAAGGATTGTGGGCTGGAAGGGGATGAGATCTCCACAGGAAGACCAACAAAGTCAACTAACCTGGACCCTTTGGAGGGGGTGTCTCAGAGACTGAACTGCCAATCAAACAGCATATACTGGCTGGATCTGCTCATATGTAGCGGATGTGTAGTTTAGTCATGGGTATTGAACAGTTGGAGTCAGAGCTATCCCAGAAGCTATTGCCTGTATATGTTCTTCTAGCTGGACTTCCTTGTCTGGCCTCAGTGGGAGAGGATGTGCCTAGCCCTGCAAGAGACTTGATGTGCCAGGGTGGGGGGATACTCAAGGGCCCCCCCACCCTCTCAAAGGAGAAGGGGGATGGGGAAGGATTGTTGGAGGGGTGGACAGGAGGAGGGACAGTGAGCAAGATGTAAAGTAAATAAATGAAAAACAAAACAAAAAAGAAATTTATCCATTTTTCAAAGCAATTTTCCATTGAGTTCTACTTTAGCCAGGTTTTTTGTTTTGTTTGTTTTTCTGGTTTTGACTGGTGCTATATCCATAATTTTTTCATGGGGATAAATTTCCTGTTGATAAGTGAGAATAAAATTTGAAATCTCTAATATTTTATATACATCTTGTAAATACATTCTTTTTTTGTGTTTAGGTTTTGAAAGATGTCCCCGTTCTTATTTATCTTCTGATGTGTTTGATCCTTTTGTCTAAGGTCTTCTGTTTGTCATTATCATGGTCTAGTTTGTACTAAAATTCTTTGGTTGAGAGATATTTAGGTTGTTTCCAGTTTCTGGCTGTTATGAATAAAGCTGCCACTAACATAGTTGAGCAAGTGTCCTGTGAGATGGTGGAGTATCTTTTGGATATATGCCCTTCCTGGTTTCTTTTGCTGGTCTCCTATCTCCTGCTCCTCTCAAATGATCCTCCTTTTAGGCCAGTTTTTTTTTAAACTGGTTTTCAGTACTTTATAATTTTTTCTATTTATAGATTGGCCAACCCCCTGTCTTTTGGTATAGGGTTAAGTTTGTTTATTACTTTATTTGTTAAAGAGGCTAGAACTGCTTCAAATAGCCTTCCCTTGTCTTTTCTGTAGTGTTTGCCTTAAAGACCCATTAAGCAGTGTCTGAGACCAAAGGCTCTTTCAGCAGTAATCTTCTGTTATTGTGAAGGTATACTGTTGATGTAGTTATAAATATGAAGGGAAAAGAGGTCTATTAGTTAATACCAAGGTTTAAGGAACCCTCAGTTGAATATTTTTCCATCTGTTACTGAAAACTAGAGGGGCCTATGTGGAATATTTTTTCCTCCTCTAGATCTGTTAAGCCTTGATAAAATTATGATTTGAAGAAAATAGGTTTTTTAATGGTAGGACTTATGGAAGGCATACTCAGCAATAATTTGGATTACTTCTTTTTGGTTATGAGGATAGGAGTGGTAACATCAAGTTCTTTAACTTTTTGAAACAGAACCCAAACTTCTAATCATTTTTTCTAGAGCTCTAATATATAAACTCTTTTATTTTAAATTTTGTGTCTTTTCCTATTCAATATTCAGCACTTTGAGATCTGTTTATGCTTTTTGGGTAATTTTCCTGAATCAGTATTCCCTGTTTACTGGGTTTTTCTTTTCAGTATGTCTAATCTACTGCCTACCTCATTTGTTGGAGGTTTTCTTAACAACTGTGAAACTCATGTCTAGACCTTTGATGAGTTTTGCTTTTCTGGATCCGAATGCTAGATAGTTGTCACATGTTTACATCAATCAATTTTCTTCTTCATTCTTTAAGAAATATACTTATAACAATTTGTTATAGATATCTTGTTATTTGATATACCTTTTTTCTTAAGAATTCAGATATTTTTGGCCATTGTTATAACAAAGTTTTTCACATTTTTGCTGTTATCTTGACAACAAATTTTCTTCCCACTTGAAATATTTGCATTTTACTCATATATAATGTTGTATATACAAATATTCCAAGAAGACGACTTCTCTATGTAAAACAATTTTTAAAAAATTTTACTTTTATCTATTTGTGTGGGAGGTAGGCACATGTTTTAGTCACAGGACATCTCCTACCATGTGCTTCCTGGCAATAAAACTCAGGTCATCAAGTTTGGCACCAAGCATCTGTATTCTCAGTCATCTCTCTGGCCTGAGACCTCTTTTTTTTTTTTTTTTTTTTTTTTTAATATATGATGTCACTCATTCCTTCTTAAGTAAAACTGTTATGCTTTGGTTAGCAGTCTATTTTTAAAGGTAATGTAGACTCCATAAGGTAATTTCTAAATAAACCATGATTACTATGTATGTGTTTATGAATATGCATGTATGTATTTCTTTTTGACAAGCTCAGATTTTAGGATCATACACTGAAATCTGGAAATAATTCTTTTGAAGTTACTCTTTATGGCTGTCTTAAAGTATTTTCTTTAAATTCATACAATTTCTTTAGATGTGTGTCACAGATTAAACCAGTAAAGCTCAGTTTCGGAAATTAGTACGCTGTTATATATGTCCCGATACTGCATTTGTCATGTTTTATTTTTGTTTTCTGTTTAAGGCAATCCTTTATCACAGGATATTATGAGCTTATACCAGGACCCAGATGGAACCCGAAAGCTACTGAACTTCATGCTTGACAATCTTGCAGGTAACTCTTAATGACAGAGCATTGAATTCTGTAGATGCTTTCAGTAGCTGATGTACCACACAGTACTTTTATTAGCTACTTATAGGTTTGGAATTTCTAGCTTATGCAGTAATTAATGAAATAGGCAGAGATTATGACATTTATGAGGTTCTTTTTTCCATGTATGTGTATATTGTGTTTACGAAGCAATGTGATGAGAGTTTTAGTTAATACTATCGTGTAGGAATGTTTACATTTCACTACAACTATGGCTACTGCTACTATGAGTACTACTACTATTACTCCTACTCCTTACTACTACTGCTGCTGCTTACTGTGTAGCCCTGAAGTGGTCTGCATATCACAGTGTAGACCTGCTGGCTTTAAACTCTCAAGATACTCACTTATCTCTGCCTCTGAGTGATGGAATTCAAGATACAAGATTATTCATTCATGCCACCATATGCAGAGGTGTCAGAGGAGGCCAGAAGAGGGTGTCAGATTCTCTAGAGCTGGAGTTATAGGTGGTTGTAAACTGTCTTAAGTGCTAGGAACCAAACTCAGACCTTTTGAAAGAGTAGCAAGTGCTCTTAAATACAGAACCACTTCTCCATCCTCAGGATCTTTACATTTTATAGTATAAACTTTGAGATAGAAATGGTTAGTAATTCCATGGCTATGAACTCAAGGTTGTCTTAAATCACTAAGATAAATGGTTACCTGAATTTGATACAGATTTTATGTAAAAGTTTACCCATACAGCAACTCTGGTTTATTTTTGTTTGTTTGTTTTTACTTTTAGTGTAGTGTTCAGTAAATTAAATGAGATAAACAGTACATTATTGTAAAATTGGCTTTCTGTTAGATAATTTTTCCAACTATAAGTTAACAAATATTCTGTCCATGTTTAGATAAGATATGCTAAGGTATAATTTAGGTTAAATGTTTTAAATACTTTCCTGATTTAGTTTAGGGGTTTAATTAGAAAACAATCCTATTATAAATCAAGGTTTGTGTATAGTTCAACTCATTGTACATTTGTGGAAAATTTGTGAGCAGCAGTCTTTAAGCATACCAGAATTATAGGACACTACAATGGTTGTAGTCCATATACAAATTTGTTTTACATAGGAAGGCTATTCTGTATATAGCTTTCTCAACATTTTGATAAAACTTTTTATTGGCTTACTTAAGCATTCAAAATGTGAATATAAGTGTGTAGATTAATTCTAATTTACATTTTTTGAGTAACGTCTTTCTAAAAAATACATATTTTGGTTGTGTGTGTTGTTTTTGTATATGTGGAGTCCATGAACCTGAATGTATGGGTATGAATGCCTGTGTGTGCACACATGCTGAGTTGTTTTAACTATTCTCCCCCTTATTTGATTACCTGGAGACAGAGTCATTCATTGAACCAGAATTAACTTTCATCAGCTATCTGACTGGCCAGAAGTTTCTTGGGATATGCCTGTTTTTGCCCCCTAACACTAGTGTATACAGATATAACCTGTTTTTTTTTTTAATGTGGTACTGGGATTTGAGTTTAGACCCTCATACTTACAGAACATGTACTTTTTACCCACTGAGCCATTTTCCTCGTCTACACATCCGGCCCCTTAAAAAATTAAAAACTCCAGACACCCCTTTTTTTGCTGGCATTTTTGTATTGGCCAGCAGCTACTTCTGGGCATAGGGCCTGCTCAGGGATGTGGTTGATATACTCAGTGACACTCCATTGGAAAAAAATGGTTGTTCCCTTTCCAGCCGGAATTAGTTGCAAACAGACGTTGTGTAGACTGAGAGATGTTGGAACACTCAGTCCTGAAAGGGGTGTTTTTATCAGATCTCTCCCTTTGAGGCTCTTGGATAAAAGGAGTGGAAAGGTTTTAAGAACCAGAGATGGTAGGTGACTCCAACGGGAAAAAATGTACCAATATATATGGATGACAGTATGATGCTAGTAGTATAAAAAGTCTTGAGAAGTAGAACTTCTCCCTTGATTTGATTATATTTGACTGTATGGGTGGTTTGTTTTTATTTCTTAATCAATTTCAAAAATCCTTTTCACAATGCTGTGATAGGTACTGGAGAAGTAGCCATTAAAAGCACTGGTTGATTTTCCAGAGGACCCAGATTTAATTTCCATACTTCCATGGAAGCCTGCAACATTCTTTTTAGCTTAGTTGTATTGTGGTTAAAAAACATGCTCTTTTTTAAAAAAAATTTAAAATCTTATAAGCCAGCACATTCTTAGTTTTTGTACCTGTTAAGCATGCACTTCAAAAGAATATGCCTGTGTAGTTGCTTGATGGAAGCATTATAAATACCAGTTTATGTTTGTTGATGATACTGGACTAGAGTGATTAATATATATTTAATAATTACTTTAATTTTACTAATTGTTAGACTGTTTAGAATTTTAAATTTGCTTGTTTTTAATTATCTACCTCAGCGGTTTAATTATGTGTACTAAGGATACTTTTTGTGTATTTCATTCATTCTTAATCTTCTTTTGTATCTTATTAATTTAGTATTTTTTCTCCCGTTTGATTTATATTTATTTTGTTCCTTTCTGTAGTTAGAGGTAGTAACTTAAATTGTTAAGGGAAATCTAGCTTTTTTTTAACATAAATATGTGTGTTATGTTTTTGTTTTCATTCAGTTCAGTGTGTTTGGTTTCCTTTGTGACTTCTTTGATCAGTGACGTATTTAGAAGTGTATTGCTTAACATACAAATGTAAAGTTTTCCTGTTGATTTCTCATTTGATTCTATATAGGAACAATTGGAAAACATAGTTTGGATTTTCTCCAGTTGTTTTTTTTTTTTTTTTTTTTTAGTTTATTTCTCTATGATCCAAAAATTGATTGTCATAGTTGTGTGTTTCATGGACTTTTGAAAACTTTCTATAGTTGGCTAATAGTGCAAAAATGTAAATGAGATTATGTTGGTGGTGGTACTCAATTCCTCTTTTTTTTTTTCCTTCTAATTTCCCATTTGGCAATCATATCAGACGGTGATATGAAGGAGTTAAAAATCCTCAGCTGTAATTATACATGTTTTTTTTTCTCTATTCTACTGTCAGCTTTTGCTTCTAGTGTTTTTTTTTTTTCAAGATTTATTTTATGTATATGAGAATTTGCTTGCATGTATATATGTGTATTATGAGCATTCCTGATGCCTGAGGAGGCTACAGGAGGGCATTTGATACCCTGAACTAGAGTTACAGAAGTTGTGAACCACTGTTTGGGTACTAAATGTTGCTGAGCTTTCTCTGCAGCCCCTGCTTCTGGTATTTTAAGGGGTTGATTGGCATATGCATGTTTAGGATTGTTACTGCTCTATTTTACTTTTTAATTCTGAAAACTACTTTATCACATATTATCATAGTCATTTTTGGTTGCTGAAAAGTTATTTTTCTAATTTTCTATGTTGTTGTATTTGAAGGTATGTAGAATAGCTGAGTATATTTTTTGTTCACCTTACTAAGATTTTATTTTGCCTTTTAATTTAACTAAAGTCTAGGTATCCTTATTGGTACCATGATAGTTTTTATAATGTTTTCTTTGACCACCATCAAATACCATTTAAGAACTGATTGTGATGATGTTAATGCTCGTAGTTTTATCCATTCTTCTTCTTCTTTTTTTTTTTTTTTTTCATGATATTTTAGTTTTTCTTCTCTTATATTTTTCTTTCTGTTTGGAGAGCTTCCTTTGGCACTGGCCATTCGTTAAAGGTAGATGTGTTAGTTATCAGTCTTTTAGTTTTTCACTACATTCTGACTTTGATTTCTTCTTGATCCTCCTCTCTACTACTGTCACCACACAGTAGTGTGCAGTATCTAGGATTATATGTATGCATCTATGACCAGCTCCTTGATTTCAAAAGGATAGTTCTTTTGACGTAGCCTTTAAAAAAAGCATGTAGTGTTTCCTTAGGCTTCCAGTGTAATTTAAATTGGTATTTTTCTATAGGTAATCTGCTAGGTCTTTGATGTTTCTGAAGTTATTTTTCTAGTTCTCAGACGTTTAGTTAGAATTTCATCAAATTTATTGTACTTAAATTTATTTACCTTCTTTGATTCCTTGTTGAATGGTAATTTTTATCCATCATCACTTAGAAAACTTGTCAGCCTTATATTCTTTCTTCTAGACTATAAATGATAAGAATTTAGATATTTTTATAATTCCATTAAGTATTTTCACAATTTATTTTATTTTTCATTTTTTTTTTTTGAGACAGGGTTTCTTTGTGTAAACCCTTGCAGTCCTCCTAGAACTTGCTCTGTAGACCAGTCTGTCCTTAAACTCATAAAGATCGGTCTGCCTCTGCCTCCTGACTACTGGGATTAAAGGAATGTGTCACCACTACCCAGTATATTTTCATATTTTCAAAGGCTTTTTTCTGTTTTATTATTATTATTTATTATTGTTATTTTTATTATTGTTATTTTTAACGTATATCATTCATTCTAAAAGTCAATGGCTTTTTTTTTTTTTAAATCATTTTAGTGGTCTCAGTTCTGTTTGAACAAAGTGGGTTTGAAATAGTCCTCACTGCTTTATGACATAGGATACTTCTGAGGGAATGAATGGCCTTGCTACAGATGTAGCGCAACATCATAGATAATTGCTTCATCTTGGGGGCAGGAGTATTCTGGAAGGCTATATTTTTTTCCTGGAATCCAAGGTGATGATAAGTTTAGGACAAATGTCTGGAGACCTTTGGGAACTCTGGAATAGAACATTACAGAAAGTTACCAGCGAAGTACCTCAGTTTTGTTTCCTCAACTCTGAAGAGAATGAGCTAGCTTCTCTTGAGTGGAATTGACATTATAAAACAGTGAAGAAGTCGGGAGTTAGTGGTGCACACTTTTAGTCCTAGCACTTACAGGAGGCAGAGGAAGGCAGATAGGTGAGTTTAAGGTTAGCCTGGTCTACTTTTAAGTCTGAGTTCCAGGACAACCAGAGCTATACAGAGAAACTGTGTCTTAAAAAACAACAAACAAACAAAAAAACAAAAACAGTGAAAGAGCAGGTAATGAAAGCCTCATTAGAAAAAAATTTTTAAACATTCATTTTCTTTTTCTGTTTTAAGATACTTGACTTACCAGGATGTTAAATTTTCACATAGCTTTAATTTTGCAGAAGGGGACAAAGATAAATCATAATAACTTGCCTATGTAATTAAAACAAAAGATTTTGCTTAAGGTTTTAAGTTTAAGGCACTTTTTATAAAATCACACATGTGGAAATATCATTAATGAGTTTCTTAACATTCTTTTCTACTACTAGTTTTATGTGCTCTGCATAGCTCCTTTTAGAAACTTAATTAAATGAATTTACTGATTGTGTCTCTAAGAGATCAGGACAGTTTTCAGAAGACTCCTTTCACTTTGTTTCCTGTTGCTGTCACTGCTCTATGCTTACTGGCCTGGAGCTTCCAGCTGATCCTCCATCCTCCTCCTCTTGTCTTAGAAGAGTGCTGGGGCTATGCAGAAGAACAGGCTTTTTATATAGGTTCCAAGGACGCAGATTGAATTCATTCAAGCTGGAGCAACAGGAATTTTTACCCACTGATTCCTGCATATCTTTTTTTTTTTTAAAAAAACCTTTAGATTTGAAGTCTATATTCAATTCTAGGATTGGATTTTTAAGCCCACTTGTGGGTTTAAATAATAGATTGATTTGGTATTAGAAACTAAATAATACTGGTTTTACACACACATATAAGATTATTTTGTTTTTAACTTTTTTCTTTCAGTTCATCCAGAGCAGCTTCCTCCGAGGCCATGGATTACATTAAAAGAACGAGACCAAATTCTGCCATCAGGTAGCTTTATTCATCTTTGACGTTTAAAATGAAGTCTTATTTAAGCTTGTGATTATAGGCTTTCATTTTATCTACCATGGGTATAAATGTGCCCAAAAGTATTGATAGGATAGACTTAAACTTAACATCAAGATAGGCCTATTATATTATACAAGTAAACACCTCTTGTCTTTCACATTGGTGTACTGGGCTAGAAAATTATTCCTTGTGATGTAGCTTTTTAGAGCTCTTAGATCTAATGAGCAATAATAAACTTGCTTCTGAAAGGTTTTGAGTTTCTTAGGTACTTTATCTTCCTTGAGAGGAAGGAAGACTGGCAAGATACTTAATGTTTAAGATAGTGTGTCAGAAATGTCAGCAGGATTATAGAAATGGTTCAGAGTATTTCATGACTCTAAGGACATAACTTGGCATATCTAAAACAGTAATATATGGAATTTAAGTCATGATGTCTTTTTGCAGATGAGTAACAGTTTTATTTTTTTGTAGGACTTTTAGCTGCATGTTAAGACATTTTAGGTTTGGAAATGCTACTTAAAATAAGTTGTGAAGTGGCTAGAGAGATGGCTCAGTGAATAAGAGCATTTGTTGCTCTTGAAGAAGGCCTATGTTCAGTTTCTAGGTCCCACATGGCAGCACACAGTCATTTGTAACTCCAGTTCCAGGGTATCTGGTTCTTCCTTTTGGCCTCCTCAGGATAGAAGGCTGCTTTTGGGATACATACATTCAGGAATTCATGCATACGTGTAAAATCTTTAAAAAAAAAATTGTGAATTTTTGTTTGCCTTTTAAATGACATCCATAAATATTTTCATGATACTTAATTTCATTTTAAAATTAAATAAACATTTTAACTTCCATAGATTAGACCAATTACTAAATACTACTACTTTGTTTTTAAGGGTTAGAAGTTACTAACCCTTAAAATGGCATTTTGAACAATATAGACCATTCTGTTTCTGAGTTGTTTTGGTTGGTTGGTTGGTTAGGGTTTTTGTTGTTGTTGTCCTTGTTTTGTTTTTAAAGACAGGGTACCTCTATTTATGTCTAGCTGCCCTGGAACTTTCTGTGTAAACCAGGCTGGTCTCACCTTCTTCTATTTCCCAAGTGCTGATATTAAAGGTGTGTGCCACCACACTTGGCCTTTAGCTTTATTTTTACTTTTATTTTTATTGTTTTAGAACATTCAGAACAAAATATTTCAGTATTGTGTGGAACGTATAACTTCTTTATGCTTCTCTTTGTATTTAATGATGCTGAGAAAGAACTCTGCATGATATAGTTTTGTGTCTTTCATGGACTAATGATTTTGAAATCACAATTATAGGAAAACATCAGCCTGTTAAATAGACATTGTTTCAAAATTACCACAAATAACACTTGTTTTAGAATGATACACATTAAATGATCTAAGTAAAGAAAACACTTCAGGTTTTTAAGAGTGCCTTGAATTAGATAGATTGGTTTTCTGTAGTGTGGTTTATATGCTTTCTACTCTACTTTCCTCCCCTTTTCGTAAAAAATAGATGTCTGTTTCTTCCTTGGTTATATTTTCGTCTTCTGTTAAGTGAAATTAAGCCAGATGCTGAAATACAAATATTTTGTCTTTTGTATTTGAAATTTAGATTTATGAAAAAATTCACATAAGACATGGAGACAGAAGGGGTGGGAACCTTTAGGTGGGAATTCCACAGGGGTTGGGGAGAGCCAGGCGGTGGGTTACTATGAACAAAGTATCTGATGTATGAAATGTCAGAATGAAACTTACTGTTGTTTTGTACAATGAACATATACTAATTAAAATTAAAAACAGTGTAAAAGTGAGTTTTATACTTTAAAGATGAACATATTTTTTGAGCTCTTTAATCCCTTCTTGAACACAAATGAGCATAATTTGAAAGGCTTCTACTATTACACAGCCACATATCTTTTAAGAAAAGAAACAGTACATACAGCTAAATATTAAGTAGTCAGTGATTCCTAAAGTCATGTATTTTTAGGGTTAACTGTGATAAAGAACCTAGTAAAGATTTTTCTTAGTTTGGTACTAAGTGAATAAACTCTTGAGTGTCAACATTGAAAAATGCCCCCTTTTTTTTTTTTTTTTTTTTGCTGAATGAGATGTGTGTAATAACTGAGGTAATGAAGAGTGATGTATACTGAAATTATTATAATCATTAACTATGTAATAATCAGGCCCAGTTAAAGAAAAATCTTCCAGATAGAATGAAAATTGGAAATTATATATGCAGCTTAATTAATTTTCACTTTAAAACTTGTAAAAATTGTATTAATGCAGAATTTAGTCTTTGTTAGAGACATTTTCACTCCTAGACTTTTCTAGAAAAATCTTATATCAAAAAGTCTCTGATATTAACAAAGTCAATAACCATAACAATCTACTCAACTTCTTTTCCTAGTCAGAGTGGTACTCCAAATATGGAGAGGCAGAACATGGTAAACTCAGCGCATTAACTTTCACATTATTGTGCCTTATGAATGGTTCAGGGTCATTTCCAAAGCAAATACAAATGATACAAATAACTCCAACTGAAACATAGCCTTCAGTATACAAAATGGCCATGAATCTGACACTTTTCTGCCTTTTCTATTATTGAAAGTGAACTCAACTTCAATGAAGCTACTTCATCTTGAATTGCTTGGAAATTTATGAAATTGATGGTTTTTAACCATGCAAGATTATTAAAACCTAAGTGGTATCTTCTTGAAAATATGTATGCCAAAAACATAATGCTCTGACTTAGCATAGAAATATCCTTTGTATCAGGGTTTCTTTGTTGTTTGACATTTTTTGTTGTTATTTTTGAAAACCCATGTACACAGTGACTAAAATGGGTACCTAAGATGGAGAATTGTTGAGGAAAGTTAGGCCTTTTATTGTTTAACATAGTTGTTAATTTGAGTCAATTCAAGATTTTGTTAAACTTCAGTTTCACAGATACTTAGGGTCCCAGAAATGGTGGGTTTTTCATGCAGAGAGGTGATCCTTAATGGTGCTGACTCTTAGAGCATATTTTAGAGTAGTGAGGGAATCTAGATTATTAGTTTGCTACAGTTGTTTTTGTTGTTATTTTTAATAAGTCAGAATCTTCCAGAATAACAACTTTATTTCAGAAATGAATATTAGATTGCCAAAAAAGATTCCCTTATGGCTAAATTTTGTTCACCCTTTTCTGGCTTAGATTATTAGAAATAATAATAGGACCCCAAAATGTTAACTATCAATATTTTCCTAAAAAGTAAGGAAATTAGAACTCTTTAACCTAAATGAAAGAAGAATTTGCATTTGTTTTAATTAAGCCAAACCCTTTCTCCATAAATCACATGCAAATAATTAATACTCTGATTTTTAAAAATTGAATTTATTACATTTTCTTCAAAATTTTCAATATGGATAGTTAAATCTAGACTGTTAAACATTGGTACATTGTACTTAAATGTAATCATAAGGTAGCACTGTAAAAAGTGAAATTGTCTTTAACTTGAAATGTGAATTTAAAAGTCATAGAAGATACTACATTTTTGAGAAGTCTTGCATTCCAAGTTAAACAAAGTAAAATATGTTACCATAATTTGCTTCACCAGGCATTTTGCTCTAATCATATATGAACTGTTTTTGTGTGCTTATGCATGTATATTCTTGATACTTCATAACAAAAAGTTGCCTCATTTCCTCCTTTTGTCTGTTTTTTTTTTTCTCCTTCTTCTTAGCATCATTCACGGTTATGTGTTACAATGTGTTATGTGATAAATATGCTACCCGGCAGCTATATGGCTATTGTCCTTCCTGGGCATTAAACTGGGAATACAGGAAAAAGGGAATTATGGAAGAAATTGTTAACTGGGACGCAGATATCATTAGTCTTCAGGTAACACTATAGAAATTAAATTGTGTTTAAATTAGAGATGAACTAAAAATAGTAGAAAATCCTACCTCTGGGAAAAAGCCCGTGTTCAAAGCAAAACTGAAAAAGAGTAATTTTTCTCCTTTAAAAGGGCAATAATTTTAGTAAAAATGAAAGAGATTTCCATAGTGTAATTATAATGCTGACTGAGCACACATGTGCATTTATTTTCATTTACTGTTTTCTGAAATTAATCTTGGTTCCTTATCTATGTTAACAATTCCCCCTGTGAGCAATTTATTGGAATTATTAAAAGAGAAAATTGCAAAAAAGAGTACTAGTCTTTCAGGAATATAACTTTTACTTAGAGTTGCGTTCAGAAGAAAAAAAGTATTTTCATAAAGATGTTTCTTAAACATTTAAAAACTGCACAATTAATTCATAAAATTTACCTTACTTGATGAACTATTTCTAAAATTTAGACCTATCTGAATTTGTTTCTCTTTTTAAAAGAGATTTATATTGGTAAATCTTTTATATCTGTTTGACTTCTTAAAAATAATTTTAAAATTTCTTTTCAGTTCATTTAAATACTTGTTAAGAGCTCAGATCTCTCAGGTGGTGGACCACTCGCAGAAAGGCACAGTTGTAGAAGTTACATAGCCTTGAATTGGAGAGGAGAACTCTATAGCCTTCTATTTAAAACAATATATATTTGAATTTAACTGAAAAAGAAATATGTATTCTTTGGAAATTGAAATTTTTCAGCATTTAGCAATAATTAGCCAAAATCTTTAAGTAGGTTTTTTGTTAGTAATTTTATTAATTTCAAAGCATATTAAATGTTTTTAGTTGAAAATTTTTAAATAGACAGTTATATATATTTAATTAGATACAGCATGGTATTTTAATATATCTGTACAGTGAGGTATGACTTGTTCATGTATCTGTCACCTCAAATAGTTTCTATTTCTTAAGGATGCTTTAAAATTATTGTAATATTTTACACATTTTCAGTATATCCTGGAAAGAAAACTGATGACTTGTTTCTTGTTGTTTTTTTTTCCTTTTTTTTTTTGTTTTTGGCTACATAGTATGCCCCAATCCAGCCATGGCTACATAGTAAGACTCCATGTCAAAAAAGAAAAAGAAACACCGAAACCATTTTTCAAAAAATGAAATGGCTTGATAGTTGTTTGTTTTTGTATTTTACATTTTCTGAGACATAAGTACAACAAGAATTGGAGAGAAGGAAGCAAGTGAAGTTAGGCTGTGCTTTACTGTCCAGCTTTCTTCACTTCAGTATTTAGAGCAGCAACATGCTCAAGCCTTTGTGAGTGAAATGTAGTTTGAAAGATACATCCAGATTTAAGAAAGCTTTTCTTTTGTAAAAGCCATAGTATATTATAGAGTACTCTGGAAAAGGTGAACAATTGGAAAGTATAAGCAAGGAAAAGATGAACTCCTCTACATGAAAGACCTGAAGTAGTTTTTGTATACTTTTTTTGTTCTTTTCATTTTGTTAAATTAAAAGTTTTTTTTAATGAAAAGAGATTCTAATATTGGCATATTTTCTTTATCTACTTACTACACTTTTCATGTTACTCAAACTCTTAAAATCAGCAGATGAATACGGTTAAATGAGTACAATTTTTAAATTGTAGAACAATTAATCACCTGGGACTTTTTTTTTTTTTTTTTTTTAAATCATGCTGTTGAGAGCACCTTTATATGTGAATATCATCATCACGTCTACGTTTTTTGGAAAGGTTTATTTAAAATATTCTATGAATCAAAGAATAAAATCTCAAACTTAATTATTAAATTAAGAGACCATTTTATGATTGTTCTGAAATTTTAGATTTTTTGTTATTGTTGAAAAAATGTCTTTTACACTCTTTAGGTATCATTTCTTTGTACCACAATTCAAAAGAATAATCAGTTTTCTTTTTACACAAAAGGTTCATAATTTCCTATCACCTAACCTGCCATATATGATCTCTTTAATTACTAGCCTGGAGGAAGTGAGGTATATTGGAATGAACCCTAACTGGGGAGTCAAGAAAGCTGAGATGTAATCCTACTCCTGTTATTCACCGTTATGGTGAACATGAGAATGTCATGCCACCTTTCTTGTGCCTTAATGTGTAAAATACTGCACAAGTCAAACACAAGTGCTTTTTTTTGCTAGGTAATATGTGACATAAGTGTTTTGTCGTAATCAATCCTTAATCATTATGGAATATTTTTATGTCTTATTATTTTCACTCTGTCATGTAGATAACAATTTTTCCTCCATCTTAGGAAGTGGAAACAGAGCAATACTTTACTCTCTTTCTGCCAGCATTGAAGGATCGTGGATATGATGGATTTTTTTCTCCAAAGTCACGTGCCAAAATCATGTCTGAGCAGGAAAGAAAGCATGTGGATGGTTGTGCAGTATTCTTCAAAACAGAAAAGTGAGTCAAGAAATAAAGCACAGCAATGTGTACTTAATTACTTTCAACTTTCTTTTTTTTTTGGAATTTTTTTTATTGGTTATATTGTTTATTTACATTTCAAATGTTATCCCCCTTCCTGGTTTCTCTTCTGTAAACCACCTCCCCCATCCTCCCTGTTTTTATGTGGGTGCTCCCCCACAAACCTACCCATCCACTCCTGCCTCACCTCCCTAGCATTCCCCACTCTGGGACATCAAGTCTCCACAGGACCAAGGGCCTCCCCTCCAATTGATAAGGCAATCCTCTGTTACATATGCAGCTGGAGCCATGTGTACTCTTTGGTTGGTGGTTTAGTCCCTGGGAGCTCTAGGGTATCTGGTTGGTTGATAATGTTCTTCCTGTGGGGTTGCAAACCCTTCAGCTCCTTCAGGCCTTCACTTTACTCATTCATTGGGATCCCTGGGTTCAGTCCCATGGATTGGCTGCAAGCATCTGCATGTGTATTGGTAAAGCTCTGACAGAGCCTCTTAGTGAGGACCGCTATACCAGGCTCCTGTCAGCAAACCCTTCTTGGCATCAGCATAGTGTCTGGCTTTGGTGTCTGCAGATGGGATGATGGATCCCTAGGTGGGGCAGTCTCTGGATGGCCTTTCCTTCAGTCTCTTCGTTTCCCTTAGACAGGAGCAATTCTGGGTTAATATTTTTGAGATGGGTGGGTGGCCCCATACCTCAACTGGGGGCCATGCCTAACCTCTGGATAAGAGGAGCTAATAGCCTCCTCTTTGGGTCCTGGGAGCCTCTTGCTTTCCTGGCATCTGAGATTTTCATTGAAAATCATCTTTAGTTTGACTCTAAAAGGGTAAAGCTAGAAATTGCAATATTGTTTTTCTTAGGCAATATACCAAGAAATGAGGATATTTATTGTATTATTCTTTATATTGTTATTGGCAGATTACTCTGAAAATTTGAGATGAATTTGAAGATAATGGTTTTTAATGTTTTTCCATAAAATAAAACATCAGTTATATGTAAAGTGTAATAAGTAGAGGGCAGAAACAAAGCCTAGGGCTTAGGGAAGCAAGGAATGAAAAGATTCACACCACTTAGTGAAAAACAACATGCACAGAGCTGTGAGAAGATTCCCTTCCTCTATCCCCACCTCCTTTTTTCTTTTTTCTTTTGACCCCAGTCTTTCTCTGCTGATCTGTCTCTTTATGAGGCCTTGAGCTCACTGCTCAAGTGCTGGGGTTGCAGGTGTGTGCCACAGCGTCAGGTCCACTTTCTCCTAGTACTTTCTGGATGTGGATGACTTTTTGTTTGAAAGGAGAAATATAAATTCCTTGATAATTTACTAAAGGTGGTTAATATTTTGATGAACATTTATAACTGCAATATATAGAAAACTTTAACCATTGTATAGTTGCAGATTCATTCTTGGATTATTAAGATACTGTGAACTTTTTTTTTTAAAAAAATAAATTCATAGGAAATAATTTGTTGCATTCTTTTTCGTTCCCTCCTTAGCTGTTTTGTTTCTTAAATAGTAGAGTATCAGGGATTCCATAGCAGTGAAGAATTTTAAGTGTGACACATTTCATTAAACCCATTTGCTAACAATTCAAGGACCCCACTTTGTAGATGGTTTCTCCTGATCTTTAATCCCTTAGTTGACTGTAGTTCTTCATCTGGGGTTGAGGTTTCAGGGGTCCTACTTTTACTGTCTTCTTTCTTCATGGAAGAGGTAATAGTACAAAGATTAGGAAATCACAGCTTTAGTATTTAATTAGATGTATAATCTTAAGTTGTTTATACTTTCAGATCAGTTTCATTACTTGCTTATTCTTAAATTGTAAGAAACAACACTTTATGTTGTTTATAAAATTAACAAAGTAAAAATGATAGCTGTAGAAGGGTATTTTGACTTCATATTCACTTTTAAAGTCTTTCAAATCAGAATAGACAGTAAATTTGATCAAACCGTTTATCCATATGGTGAAAGAATGGAATGAATGAATATATATATATGTAAAAGCTAGGACACATATTAAAGACATGTAAAGAATTAGAATACAATAAAATATTCTAGTGATTTCTTTTTAAGATGGGAGCTCAACTAATTGTTGAGCTTAAGGCCTCAAGCACTTCAAGCAGGCACTCTTCCAGTAACCTACCAAGTTTTAACGTGGTAGGCTCATTAGGGCCTTTTAGGCATCATCATAAACATCATTTGTTCTTAATAATAGTTAAAGATACTGCAAAATTATACTTTGATCAAATGCTGGAAATGAGTTTTGCTTTGTCTTTTATGTCAAATATGACCTACAGTAGGCAAACTTAAAACACATACATGCATTTTATATATTTGGTGTGTATAGAGAATTGCATTAAAGACAGATCTTTGTCCAGCTGGGGTAGGAGAGGAAGAGGAAGGGGGCAGAGGAGGGGGAAGGTAAAGCACAGGCTTGGTGTCTTTAGACACTTCACTGTCATCACATAGTTTTTAAACTTACTGTTTCAAAGAAAACTTTCTATGAACATTGCCTAATAAATGATAAATTCAAGGCATTTATTTCCCCGATGAGGTAATCTTTAGCTTTTATCTAGGAAAGGCCTGGTACTTTATTTGTTTTTGTATTATTAAATATAGTTTTCTGCTTGGAAAAAGTACATTCAGAAGTTGTAGTGCCTTTTTGAGTATATTGTGATACTCCTTTCTTCTTGGCCTTTGGGTTATTAATTTCTTTGATTGCATTTAGTAATTTGTGATTTTAACTTTAAAATGAGGGCTTATTTGTAATGATAAGTTACTATCAGTTAATTGTGGGGCTGAAGAGGTAGCTCATGTTAAGAGTGCTTCAGTTGTTGCAGAGGACATGGTGGTTTCACAGCACCCATGTTAAGCAGCTCACAACTACCAGTTGTAGAGGATGATGTCTTCTAGTCTCTATAGACACTGTGCATATGTGGCACACATAAACTCACACAAGTGCAAACATACATATACATAAACTTAACAAAAATCTTTAAAACAGTGTAAAGATGAGATGTAATAAATCTTTAAATAGTGTAAAGTTGACATGCAAAATGGCTTTATGCTAAAGTTCTTGTACTTTTCAAATAGAATTAATGAAAACTGTTTACTACCTAAGGTTTATTATGGGACTGAAACGATAAAGGATGTAGAAGTGACTTCAATAGTTCTCATCACTCAGGAGGCAGAGGCTGTCAGGTCTCTGTTAGAGGCCAACCTGCTCTACATAGTAAGTCCCAGCAAGGCAAAGCTACAAAGAGATACCCTCCAAAAATCAAATAAACTATAACAAAAGAACAGTTAAATACTGTACAGACACAGAATCATGTATTCCTATTTTTCTTCCATATTTATTTCTAGTCTGTAGTCTGCATTTACATAGTTTTTTCTTATGTTCCAATGATTGATAAAATGCAAGATTATCTTTTATATATTTCATTCTGAATATACATTAAGAAAATTTCTGAGGTTTGTTTTTAAGAGAAATGATACAGAAAGAAGACTCTGTTAACTTTTGGTACCTTACTTTTCTCCTTCCCCTGCTGTTCTTCCTCTTTTCACATTTCTTTGTGTGCGTGTGGGGGTGCTTGTTGTCGGCATGTGCACCAGTGAACTGTTAGTAGGAGTTAGCAGCCTGCACTTTCCTCTGTGGTATGGATTACAGGCTTGAACTCAAGTTATTCATGACAAAGGATCTTTACTACACAGAACCATCTCACTGGCTCTTACTATCACCTTGATGGTGTTCTGTATTGTTTTTACTTGTAAATAAAATTGAGAAAGAATACCATTTAAATCCTATTGTGTTAGTAATTCACAGTTTCTGCTCAGTGTTGTCTTTCTAGTTTTAAGTGCAGTCACATGCCAACATAGGAAATTGCTTTTAGACTGCACACTGTTAAGAAATTGTTGGTTCTTTGTTTGAAAGCTTGTTTTGAACATGTTCTCCTACACATGAGATTCATCATAATCTTTCTCAAATATATGTTTCTTATGCTGTTGTTATAGTTTTGATTTTTTTAGTCCTATTATTCTTGATTATGTTCTTTATATACCCACTTGAGCCCCTGCTTAAAATTTTCAAAAGGTGAACATACAGAAAAAAAAATACAGAAATAAATATGATAAAATAGCATCAGGATTGATGCTTATAAAGCAGAATATACTAACCAGAATAGAAATACCAAATGAATCTTAAATACTGGAAAAAATGACTAACTTAATATGTTACATATTACCAAAGACTGCTAGCTTAAATTAATAACTGGAAAGTAACTATAAACCAATGCATGCTAGTCAAAAGAAAAATTCCAGTAGAATAGAGGAAGAATGGTATATTATAAAATTTCCTGTATGGCACTCTGTGCAACAGAAAGTAGAAGCCATATGGTATATGGTAGTTGGAGAAGAAGTGACTGTGTTAAGTTAGTGTTAGTAGAATGCAAAAAGATTTTATTTATTTTTTTATTTATTTTATTTATTTTTATTAAAGACTGAGATTCACTATGTAGCATTGGCTGGCCTGGAACTGGCTGTGTAGACCAGGCTAACTTTGAACTTACAGAGATCTACTTGTCTCTGCCTCCCAAGACCTAGATTAAAGACACGTGCCACTGCACCGTCTCTTGTTTTTATTTGTGTGTATGTCATGTGTGTGGGTGTTCACTGACATCAGAGGAGGGTGTCAGGTCCTGCGGAGCTAGAGTTACAGTTGGTTGTGTCGTTGCCTGATGTGCATGCTGAGAACCAAACTCTTTTCATTTGGAATGGCAGCAAGTGTGCTTTACTTATAATCTACTTAACTGTCCCTTTTCATTTTACCTCCAATACCATTTTATACTCTGCCATGTTCATTCTCATATTCTCTCTCTCTCTTTCTCTTTTTCTCTCCTTCCTCTTCCCTCCCCTCCCTCCCATTCATTCATTAATTTATTCACTTACTTTTTAGAAAGCTATTGGCCATCTTACCTGAAATGCTCTTAACTTCATTCTTCACACTGATAGCCTTTTTAGCTTAAGGACCACCTCTTTACCAGAATAGGGTGAAAACTGCTTTAAGAAGTCTGGGTTTGAAATAGGCGATGTGACCAGACATACTCCACTTTATATATTCTGATCACATCTGAGACATTCAGAATTAGAATAAGAAGTTGATGGAAAGAATATTATTTCATCTAGCATTGTATACTACAGCATGATGACCTTTATAGTCAATATTTTTGCAGGGATGTATGTGGCCTAATTTTCAACTCTAGAAATGATACAAAATGTTAGGTACACTGTTATGAAAACAAAAAATGTCTTTGAAATTCTAGTGAAATTAGTATGTTAAGCCATGACTGGTAGAGAATGTTCTAATCTCATTTCTAAGGATCAAAGGCAGGAAGAGAGAATTAGCTGCAAGTTTAAGTCCAGGGGCTCCCACTTGCCCCAAAGAAATACTTTGGTTCTCTGTAAATATTTCAAAAAGTTAATAAAATTGAGTAAATGATGTTAAATAGTACCTTACTTTGGTCTCTAACACTCTTAAAACCATGATCAAAAGCAACTTGAAGGAAAGGTTTAATTCATTTTAAACTAAGAAATGATAGTTCATCATTGAGGGGAGTCAGGGCAGGAAACTTGAGGCAGGAACTGAAACAGATGCTGTGGAGGATGCTGCTTTTGGTATTTTCCATCTATGCTTACCAAGTCTGCTTGCTTGTACCACTCAGTCCCATCTGCCCAGGAGTGAGTTGTGCCTACCTGTGTCATCTTCCCTACAGGCAGTCTAATAGAGGCTTTTTTTTTTTTTTTTTTTTTTTTTTTTAAGGTTTCTTTTCTCAGATAAGTCTTGTTTGTGTCAAGCTGACAGAAAAACCAGTACAGGTGGCTTGACCAAGTTCACAGTTATTAAATGTTAGCATTAGATGAATTTTTATTATATCCTATAATTCTACTATAATTTGCCCTCATCACAGAGACCCATTTTTTTTCATATAATATAATCTATTTCTCTGAACACTTATACCTAATTACAGTCTTTCTGTAAAAGCTAGTCAAGAATGTGATAATTTTTAGCTGGAAAAAAGGATCCGACATTTTGCTGCATACAGGGAACCCACCTCAGTGACAAGGACAGACACTACCTTAGAGTAAAAGGCTGGAAAACAATTTTTCAAGCAAATGGTCCTAGGAAACAAGCTGGAGTAGCCATTCTAATATTGTATTTCTGTATTTTCTTGATTGTTATCTTGATATGGTATTTAAAAATTGGCAAGTAGACTTTATTCTTTCTCTTTTTAAGCTGCTCACTCATTTAAGATTGTATGTACTTTTAAATGTCAGAAAATCTGAACAGTACCTTGAGTAAATGAATTTTTTACACACAAGAGGCAGTCTAGATAGAACTGGCTCAGCTGCTTCCCCATTCTTAGAAGACTGGCTTATACCCTTCTGCTTAGTTCATATTTGGTAATTAGTCCTTTAGGTACTAAATTTCCCCTACTAGGTAGCTAGAAGGGGAAAAGACATAAAAGCATGAAGAGGATACATATTTTATCTTTGTTAGATGGGTCTTTGTGAATTGTTTATAGAAACCATATTTCTTATTTCTCACTGGCCAGAATTATATAACATGACCATTTGTAGCTATAGATTATCAATAGTGTTTATACTTGTGCCCCTCTACTTTTAATGTCTTATCATGATAGTCTAACTACCCAAGTTCTCTGAATATGTGTACCTTTTAGATTTACATTGGTGCAGAAACATACAGTGGAATTCAACCAGGTAGCAATGGCAAATTCAGATGGATCCGAAGCAATGCTAAACAGAGTAATGACAAAAGATAACATTGGCGTAGCTGTGGTGTTAGAGGTCCACAAGGAGCTCTTTGGAACAGGTAAGTGCCATCTAAGTAGATTTCCTAAGAGAATCTTATTATTACAAGATTATTTTCTTGTCTTGAGAACTGTTAAAGGAGATGGTAAAAAGAAAATAACATTAATTATATAAAGTATTACATATTTCTTGTAATTTCTTGATTTATTCTGTAGTTTCTGTCAGCATTTTTACTCAACAGGTAATATCTGCCCTTTTAACATACCATTAATTGAAAAAATTCTTTGAAATAGGGTATAGTTTGGTTAGGCTGAATTAGAAATTATACTTGGTCCTCTCTTGTGTAGCTTTAGCTTCATGAGGTGTACCCTTTGTTTTTAAGGTGAATAGTTGGCATCTTTTCTTTAATTTCATTGTTAAATCTTAGTCCTTGTCAGGGTGAGAACAGTATCTTTTATCTATGTGATACTTTTCAGGTTTTTGGATTATTTATAGCTTCCCAGAGAGTCAGAAATTGATTGTCTACTTGGCATTATCAAGGTCTTTTGTTGGCCTGTCTCCTGCCTGTCTCGAGCAGAACAAGGTGATAAGGCCACACTGGTACTTTACTCTTCCTGGGCTACTTGGACTTGAGTCCTAGTTTAAATTATTCAGACTACACAGTGTCAGGTTTCTTTTTTCTTACAGTTCTTCAGTTTATCATGAAACAGTCCATCATTAATGTGAGATTTTGTGTTTACTTCTTTTTTAGCCTTTTCAAATTTTTTGTCTTTTTCCCCATACATTGTTCTTCTGGTCGGTTTTGTTCTGTTTATTATAATGACCTATTTTGGAGTTTTAGCCCTTTTTAATTTGCAGAGGAGTAATTCTAAATTATGTAATACATACTTCTACTTCCTAAAACGTGTCCTTTTCCTTATAAAAGTGTTTATAAAAATATTTAAAGTGTATATAAAAATATAAAAAAAAAGTGTTATATAAAAATTTAGTGTGTAGGAGCAAATGTTTTGGGGCACGTTTTTAATATTTAGCATAGTGAGCATGCATTTATAGACAGAAGTGACACTGAAATCTCTAGGAGACAGAGACAGCATAGAAAAGTATTCCTTCAGTTTTATATAGCACATTACTTTGGTAATTTGTTTTCTCAACATTGAAAAAAATTGCAATTTGGTAAGATAAGAAGGAAACATAATTTTACCTAAATATTACACTTAGAAATTGGGCCTTTTTCTTTAGAGTTTGTATGTATTTCAATGGGAAAATCTGAACTACTTTTACGCACATTTCAATAGAAATTTTAATTTTGAATGTTCACTTGAGACTTCAACAGCCACAAAGTAGATAAACTTTAAAAATGAGAAATTCCTGATCACATTCTGGAAATAGCTTTTATTCATTTCTTTATATAATATATGTGTATAGGTTTATGCTAAGTGGCATTGAATTTTCTGTTAATTTCTTGCTACTGCACAATACTTATCCATCTTGCATTTCACAAGCTTAATAGTAAAAGTCTGTAGCAAAAATCAGCAATAGTATATGAATCTACAGAAAATGAAATAAGGGAACAAATTTGCTACCCAAATAAAGTTAATTGTACAATGAAAATTGTGAGACTAGATAGTTTTGTTTTTTTTTTTTTTCAGGTCATCTTTCTGTCAGTGCCTATTAAGTTTACTTCTCACATGTTATATTGGATTAATTACCACGTCCAGCATTTGGAAAATATTATGGTCATGCTTATTTTAACAGAATTTTAGTGGAAAAAAGAATTTGAAATTGTCTAGCTGGTTATCTTTTTCCAAATTAACCTGAGTATCAAAAACATTAAGTAGCAAACTAGCCTGAGTCCACACAAAGTAATTAATAATAAAATCAGCTCTAATGAAAGTATCCAGAGTTTTGAAGTGCACAATTTTCTAATTTTTGTTTTAAGATTAATGCCTACACGCACGCGCGCACGCGCGCACGGCAGTCTGAAAGTGTGTTGGATCCCTTGGATGTAGCGTTACCAGGTGGTTGTGAACAGTCTGATGAGTGCTGGAAACTGAACCCTTGTCCTCTTCAAGAGTAGCAAGTGCTCTTAACCTCTGAGCCATTGTCCAGTCCCATGATTTTCTTATTAAAATTAATTTTATTTGGGAATTTACCTGGGCAGTAAATTTGTTTCCTTATTTCATTTTTTGTAGGTTCATACACTATTACTAATTTTTGCTATTGACCCTTTATGTACTTATTAAGCTTGAGGAATGCAAGATGAATAATTATATATTGTACAATAGCAAGAAATTTAGTATTAGTTAATTCACCTGGAAACATTTCTCACTAGATATTGTGCTATTTAAATAAGAGTCACTGAAAAGAGCTTGCTTTATGTTAGAGAGATGCCTCAACCGTTAAGAGCATACATCGTTCTCCCAGAGGACTGGAACTTGGTTCTCAGCACCTACTTTGGGTGACTCACAACCAATTTAACTTCAGTTCCATGAGATCAAATGCCCTTTTCCTGGTCTCTGCAGGCACTACACTCATGGTTTCCAGAATTACCCTTTAGCTTCTTAGATAAGTTCGAGATGAAAATCAGTATAAATATATAGAAAAAAAAAATGAAGTAGCTATGACTCTTTTTCAGAACAGTTTTAAAGTACTTTTTTAAAAAAAGGAAACATGAATATAACATTCTACATCTCTTTTATGCTGTTTAAATTTAGGTATGAAGCCTATTCATGCTGCAGACAAACAGCTGCTTATAGTGGCAAATGCCCACATGCATTGGGACCCAGAGTATTCTGATGTGAAACTTATTCAGACCATGATGTTTGTCTCAGAGGTTAAAAACATTCTGGAGAAAGCCTCAAGTAGGCCTGGCAGCCCAACTGCAGATCCCAATTCCATCCCGCTGGTGCTATGTGCAGATCTTAACTCATTGCCAGATTCAGGTATTTACCACATCTTTTTTCCTTGCTTTCAGTTTCACATTTAGTCTTGAGTGGAAGGCCACGCAGCTCCTGTCAGGGCTCTTTTGAATTAAGGAACATGCCAGTTGGAATTTGAGAGATGAGACAGTGACCAATTGAAAAAAAAATTAATAAGGAAACTGCTTCCAAAGTAGGGTTCAGGCTTAAGTAAAACAAAACAATGAATGCTTTTGTACTTTAACAACTCCTACTCTTGCTCTTTACTGGAAAAATGATGGGAGCTGTCCTCAGACCTTATAAGTATAGTTCTCGGTGAGGGTCAATAATTGATGTGATGGCTTGGAATTGAATGATACAGTTGGTGCCTGCCAAATTATAATAAGGGAGTTTGGGGAGGAGATTGCCCTCTCTCTCACTCTGCTCTCACCTTTTCATCTTCTGCCAGGGCTGCCCATTAACTAAGTCCAGCTAGAAGCTCTAGGGCTAGGGATGAGAGATCAACCTCCCGAGACACAGAGTTCAGCAAAGATAGACACTCTTTAGAGAGTATTCATCACAGATAGCTATCTCACTTGATAATGGCAGGTTCTCCATGATCTTTCTGTACTTACTACTAGGTATAGAAGAATGATCAGAATTCTAGCAAGGTGGTACATCACACCACTGGACTGTTTTATGTTTCATCTTTGTAAAACTTAGTTCTCCGTTTTAGATCCTGAATTTCAAATGCAAAACAAAAGAGTGTACATCTGTACTATTAGCAAAACATATTCCATATTATTATTAAGCTGTTCAATCTTTACTGGGTATCAAATCCAAGCTTATTGCTTGTTAGTTAGGCAAACATTCCTAGCCATCATTAGACAAGTCAAAATAGTAGCAAATATAAAATAACTTAAATACCCATATGGAAATTGCAAATAGTCACTAAATTTAGAAAATATCTTGTTCATAGTAAGTAAATGATATTTTTGCAAATATTTGGTTTTGACCCCTAGGCCAGTTTGCCCCTCCCAACCTCCCATGTGTATGTGCACGTATACATTGTGGTATGTGTATGCATGTATGCTCAACCACTCAACAGAAGTCAGCCTTGTGTGTTCCTCAGGTGTCGTTCCTTGTTTGTCAGACTGGGTCCCTGCCAGCCTAGGGATCACCAAGTAGGTTAGGCCTACCTAGTTGGTCAATGAGCCCCAGGGATTGTCTGCCTGTACACCCCCAGTGCAGGTGTTCAAAGAGCTCTCCATCACAGTCAGCTCTTTTTTTTTCACTGGTTCTGAGGCTTGGACTCATGCTCATGCTTCCGTGGCAGTCACTTTACTGACTGGGTTGTCTTTCCATCCCATATCCCTCTTTCTTAGTTCTTTACAAAAAAAATTATTTGTTTCTCTAAAAGTGCAAGTTTTTCTTTTATTATTTCACATGATTTCCTGAAACCATTTATGATAGCTATTAATATCACTGTTACCATAGCATAGCTCACTGGCTCAAATCAGACTGTCAGGGTTGGACCCTGATTCTATTTCTTAGCAGCTATACATGTTATTCATTATGGATAAGGGGATAAGTGTATTATTGGACTCATTAAATTGCTTGTATGCCTAGCATATCATAAATGCTAGATAAATTGTGGATTCTTTTGAGTTATTCATGACACTGATATTCATTTTACTTCATATTATTATCCTTAATCATTAATAGATGAATTTAACATTATTGCGAAGTAATTATAAAAGGGGTGAGAGACTTTTGTTTGCTGATTTGGTGGAAACTTTTGAAGCTGATACTACTTTCAACTTTTTATACACATCTAATATTTTTGGTCTCTGGCATATAATGTTACTTGGACATAAAGTGTTTTTCATAGGTGTCAGACTGAGACTTATGTTAACTTAAAATAAATGAGGGGTTGGAGAGATGGCTCAGTGGTTAAGAGCACTAGCTGTTCTCCCAGAGGGATGTGGTTTGATTCCTAGCACCCACATGGTGGCTCACAACCATCAGTAATTCTAATTCCAGGGAACCTAATATCCTCTTCTGGCCCCTGGAGACAAACTTGCAACTACAGAACTCATATACATAAAATAGTAAGATAATAATTAAAAAATAAATAATAATTTTCTAAGCTAACCTTGGACATTGCATTGTTGAGGATGAAAAACCTGTTTTTATTGCAAATAAATTTTTATTATGTGTTCTTTATATATTTTCCTATGTTGCTGATCAACTATTTTGAGTACTGCTAAAGACATAGTAGTTTAGAGTAATATTAGCAAAGCACTTAAGATGAAGACCTTTCTGGTGAATGCTCTCTAGATTCTAGACGTCATCTGACCCTAAAGAACTACTAAGGTTGACAGTATTCCTAGCGATCCTGATGCTTCCTTCTGAAGTAAGCCAATGCCTTTTAGTGAGGTTAAGTTATATGAAATTGCTAGTGTTTAAGAATTTAAACACCAGGAACAAGAACACATTGTTTTGTTTTGTTTTGTTTTTGAGACAAGATCTCATTACACAGCCCTGGCTTGCCTGGAGCGTCCTGTGTAGACCAAGCAGTCCTGGACCTCAGAGAAAACAGCCTGCCTTTCTGCTTCCTGGGTATTAGGATTAAAGATATACACCACCAAGCCCAGCTAAGAGTTTTATAGGATTTAAGCAAACTCTAACCCTGGTGTGTCTGTAGAATAAGATTTAATAATACAGCTTTGCTGTGAACATTAAAGGGTAGTGTTCTTTCTTTCTTATGCTAGGTGTTGTAGAATATTTAAGCAACGGAGGAGTAGCTGACAACCATAAAGACTTCAAGGAACTAAGGTACAATGAGTGTCTTATGAACTTCAGCTGTAGTGGAAAGAATGGAAGCTCAGAAGGGAGAATCACACATGGCTTCCAACTTAAGAGCGCCTATGAAAATAACTTGATGCCTTATACCAATTACACCTTTGATTTCAAAGTAAGTAGCATCTGAACTATAAACAAGTATAAACCCTTATGATTAAGAGTTTTCAGGGCTGCCGGTTGTGGTGGCACACACCTGTAGGATTTGCTAAAGAATTTGCAGAGCTCTGGCCTCTGCCAGCACTTGGTTTCACAGACGTACATGCAGGCAAAATACTCGTAGATATAAAACAAAAGAAGAATTAGCACTGATTAAAAAACAGGCAAGCAAACAAACAAAAACCAGTTTCAAAAAACAGTCTCACTTAAATACACAACTAAACAAGGAATTTTGTTGTGTTTCATGATCAAACTGATGTCATTTAAATTCTTTTTAAACTTTTACTTGTTCACATTTTAGATAATAGTGATAATAGCTCATATTTTTACTATGTATCAGGAACTGTTGAAATTCAGTTAATCTTCATCTGTTTATTACCACCTGAGCTTAGCAAGAATTTAAGCACCTGATATAACTAAACTTTCCTGGAATGAACTTATACACTATTCTGTCAAAGTTTTCTTTGAATATCTTATTTATCTTACGATTTCCAAAGTTTCTTGTAGGGGGTAGAGTTATAGATTGTACTTAATGTCAGTCTTATCTATGTAGTTGTATTAGTATATTCCTAGGTCATCCATGGAAACTTCAAGTTTTAAAAGAAAGTCTTAAAAACAGGAGCCTGCTGCTCGTGTTCAGGATAAGATACTCCTTGATAAACAGATGGCAACGGCTCGTTGTGGTTATTCCCTTTTGTGCATTTCCAGATCATTTTGTCTACTTTTAGCTCTTCTCTTTACTTCTATTTGACTTTCTGTCATTTTCAGAATGAGTTGTACATCTTGTTCTGTCCTAAAAATACATATATAGATATAGAAAGTTGTTTAGTATACAAAGTGTAGAGAATTTATAGTATAATACAAAAGGGAAATTTTAAATAGGCTCATTCACATATTCAGTAGCCTTTTCCTTTTTTGTTTTGTTTTATATTTGAAACCGGGTTTCTCTGTGTAGGTAGCCCTGGCTGACCTGGAACTGACTATGTAGACCAGGCTGGCTTTGAAATCATAGAAATATACCTGCCTTTGCTTCCTGTGATACCTGCCTTTGCCTACTGTGTGCTGGGATTAAAGGTTAAAAGTTTGTACCACAATGCCCAGCCTCCTTTTTTCATTTTTTGATGTTTGTTTACTCCTTTCAAAAGCAAAAAAGGAGGAAGAAAGATCGTATATTAATATTAGCTTTCATAGAAATGAGACAAAAGCTGCTTAGAAGTTTATATAGTTTTACCTAGTACACAAATCTATTCATTGATAGCTTGCTTTGTTTTGATCACCATACATGGTCATGTGCAGTTAAATATTTAAGAACTAGCTTTCAGGGGTAAATAAGCCTTGATTTGTAGTGTTTTCTGTAGATTATGTACTTTTCCAATCTAATGTGATACTTTTGTTCACATTGTTGCAAAAGGCATTGTTAAAGTTGGAAATCACCAGCTCTATTACAGTAATTTTTTTTTTTTGTGGGAGTTGAAAGAAATACTTCTGTACTCAGTGAATATAGTTTAAATCCTATGTTTATAACTATAATATATAATTGCAAACTTACCTCAGAAGAACTAATAAAAGTTCCTCAAAATAAGTATTCAGTAATTAGCTGTTATCATTGTCTTAGATTATGAGTAGGTAGGTTAAGAGAAAATATTACTTTTTCCATACATTTTAGAACCTTACTTTTTAACTTGTCTGTAAACTATAAAATAAAAAAACAAAATTTGGCATATTAGTCTAAGCCATTTGCCTTGATCTTCTGAACTGGTCTAAAATCACTTTAAGACGTTTCTTTAACATCTTTAATGCATCAGCTGTTGTAGCACATACCTGTAATCTCAGCATGTGATAGGGTGAGGGTCTTGAAGTCAAGCCTAGCTAGGTTACATAGCAAGGCCTTGTAAATGAATAAATGAATGAATTTCACATGTAGAAATACTTCATTCTACTTGAGAGTGGGCTCTTTACTATAGGTAAATAATAGGCTAATTGAAATCTATGCATCTTGGAACAGTGAAGGCACATTAGTTTTGCTATTTACTAATGACATGAATTAAATCACCTAGCTTGGGAAATAGAACAGATGTTATATATACAACTGCATGTCTGCATGTGCATGTTTCTTCCTGCTAATTGATACTTTGCTTCAGTCCAGAACTTACAGAAATGAGTATTTTAAACTAAGCAAATTTAGACAGTTAACTGTATAGTATGTTAGACTTTACTAGACCAAGAAAGTCTGTTCTAGAGGTGCCTAGACATAAATTTGTGTGTTTAGCATTTTTGTTTTGATTTATGTACAAATGTTAAACTTTATGATGCAGTAAGATGCTGTGTTTCTCTATTGAGCCACTTGTATTCATATAATAACCCATCAAAGATTAGGGCCTTGTTGAATCTACAAGTACCAGGAATACAGGTTTCTTAGTTATTTAGTTTTTCCAAAGTAAGAATTGTTCTTTTCATGGAGTTGTTCTCTTTTTAAGCATATTTTTCCCCCTTTTTGTTATCCCTAATCTCTTCCAGGGTGTGATTGACTACATTTTCTATTCCAAGACTCATATGAACGTGCTTGGTGTCCTGGGGCCTTTAGATCCTCAATGGCTGGTTGAGAACAACATCACTGGGTGTCCACACCCTCACATCCCTTCAGACCACTTCTCACTGTTAACACAACTTGAACTCCACCCTCCACTCCTGCCTCTTGTCAATGGTGTTCACTTGCCTAATCGGAGGTAGTGGAGTCCAGCCCCGCAGAGACGGGGATCTGTTGCTATGGACCTGTACAGTTGTAAATCAAAGTATGTAGGAGTGAAGTATGGCCATCTTTAACGCTGCTTCTTCAGGTTCCTTTCACTATGTGTTTGCTGTAAGACTTTGTATATTTTTGTGCATACTGATATCATTTGGCACTAGGGCTGGAACCAAAGTATTACTGTCTGTCGCTATCTATCTAAAATCTTAATATACTTTAAAATTGAATTTATTTTCCTATTATATTAGGAACCAACATTCACAATTGATAAATCACTAATTTGAGACCCCACACCAATGTTGTTCTCTAAAAACAAATACATTCTTCTGAATGTTTTCAAATAAGCCAATCATTTTTGTAAAAGGTGATTTTTAAAAACTCCAAATACAAGATTTCAATTGAATGATGGTATGCCTTATAGGAAAAACTTTGAGTTTCTGTTTTCTTTCATAGCAAGCTGATTTTTGGCTCTCAAGTCATTTGCACATTAACAAAGCACTTAAATTTGCTTGATTTGTACATTAAATATGGTATAGCCACTAGCTATAACAAGACAATTTAAGATATGAAAGATAATTACATAACATGCTTTAAAATCAAGCATAGTATGTGACAGTTTGTTGGCCAAATGCTGGTTGTTTTGTTTGAGGAATCTCCTCTCCTTTCCTCTTCTCCTCTCCTCTCTTTTCTCCTCTCCTCTTTTCCCTCCCTTTCTCCCTTCCTTCCTTTTTTCTCTTCTTTTTTTTTTTTTGGTCTGCCTATTAATAGTCTTAATCTTTTTAGAAGTATTAACTCTAAGCCTGTCTCTCCAGTTCATTTATAAGGAAATAGCAGATAATACTGCCATACATCTTGAAAGTTAAATTTGGTATTTTTAGAATGCCTACAAAATTAGTGTCTGGTATTTTTTATTTTCATGCCCACACTTTTTTTTCTGTCCGGTTGTACTGGAAAACATATGATCTATATCTTTACCACTGCAGTTTACCATCTAAAGAACATTGTTGAATGAAAAGCCCCTGGTCAGAGTCTCAGAAAGGGAAAGCCAGATAATACAATACATGTTTCCCAAAGTAAGTAAAATGGCTGTTTGTTTGTTATTTTGGTTTTTTTAATTTCGTTTTAAGATAACAGTAGAGAGGATTTTGAGGAAAGGACAGATTTGGGGAAGAAATTGAAAACCTTGGATCATTTTTTTCTGACTCTAGCTGCCAAATGATGCTTTTAACCTTAGTTGCCATACTGTCTAGATTTGAACTAAGCTAGTGTTTTATACCCAAAGTTTGATGCCTCTAGACGTATTGGAAACCCCCCACCATTTGCTGTTGTTGGCCAGGAGGTGCCACTTGAAAATCTTACTTAAGAGGCAGAGAGCATAAAACACCATTTTGTGGGGAGAAAATTAGTTGGCAAAATTAGAAAATGTTAATTATGGCACAGTAACATTGGAAAAGGTTGTGTCTGTGTTTTTAAGTTTTTCTTTATTCTGCTTTTTTGCTGCTATAAGAGTTTTCTGAAATTTATATTTTAAACTTTTCATGCACTTTACTGTTTCTAGTATCAAAATGTGATATTTTTAATAAACAAGAAATTTTCCATTATGTGATGAAATTTTAAAAGAAAATAGCCTATATTTGTGTCTCACTAATATATAAAGTACAAGTCAAATTTAAATTATTTAATTAGTTTTAAATATATACAAATTGTCTCCTCTTTCAAACCTGACATCTTAGGCTGTTTTATTAGTCTTAAATGATACATTTCCTGTGGTCATTTTATACTAATTTCTTCCATAGTTTACTGATCAGGCTATATAAAAGAATATTTCCCTGAAGGGTAATTTTAGTGGGATGAGGGTGGTGGGGTGATGTAATATCACACAGGATTGCATCCAGAAGAGCTCTGTAAAGCCTAAACTCCCTTTTAAAAGTGCCTAGTGACAGAGGCGTTGTCATCTATTGTAATTGGAATGTCATTGTAGTTCAGCAAAGTTTGATGTAAATAAAATATTCTTTTAAAAATGTTAAAGTACCTGAATAAACAAACAAAAGAAACCCTTGATGACAGATTTTCCTCAGTGTTCAGGTATCCCTTTTCATATACCTCAAGCATCCAACATCTAGCCATGCAGATTGATTACCGGAAGCATAGTACTGGAAAGTAGAATAGCATGAAAAACTTAACTTTGTGGACATTACCTTTTTCTGTAATCAGCTACTGTATGTTTAGTTTTAGATCTTTTGTTTCGGGTGGGTTTTCTGCTCTGGAGGTATATGCACTAACAGAACATTCTTCTTTCATAGACGCATGTTAATTAGCAATGTGAGCAATATTTCCTACCATACTTCACTCCCAATATTTTTGAGATGTTTGTATAAAATGAAATTTAAAGTTCACTTTTGATTGTATATGAACCACAGAGGAGCCCATTTATTAATACAAATCTTTTTTAATAGTTAAATGTAGAGGGGAAAATAAAAAAATTGGGAAACATTGTAAACAGCTTAAGTTTATTTTGTGTATGATCGAGGCACTCTGTTGCAAGAAGGTGTGTAATTGGGTCTCTCTGCTTCCAAATGCACTCTTTCAAACCATTCATTATCCTGTGTATTTTAATGTGGTTTTCGTAAATGTTGGTAGTAGCTCTGTTGAAGTAGGTGATTGTATTTTGTTTTGGGTGGCACACACCTAGGGCATGGTATCCCAAATTTCATGTGCACGGTTTCCCTTTAGCCTCTTGCCCAAATTTCACACACTGTTTCTCCTTGTTCCCTTTGTAAAAGGAGTGGTATCTTGTTTTGAGCTGCCAGTTCAGATGATCAGAAATGCTGCTGTCCTCAGCATTGTCTTGTTAAATGCATGCCATTTGGAACTTTGGCAGTGAGAAGCCCAAAGGACAAGGTGAATGACATGGTATATATTCAATAAAAGTGAAATATATATGCTCATATACTTTCTAGTTCTCAGAATAAGTTAATAAGCTTTATGCCTTTGGGCTGCTGCATATTTTATCTAGTAAGAGAAAATTTGGGCATTTTTAGATTGTGCTATGTATTTTTTTAAATGTTAAATATGATTTCTGGTATTTGTCTCAAGAACTGGAGTATTAAGTTTATTACAATGGTGGTGTTTGAAGAAGGGGAAACTGCACTGTTTGCCATTATAAAAGTAATACAAGTGCATGTCAAGTCACCCACTGTCAAGCATCAGTATCCTCATAGCTTTACACACTTTGATGGGGAATATTGCAGCATCCTCAGGACTGACATCTGGAAAAGGCTCAAATCACTTACTGCTCCTTGCTTGTTGACTTTGTTTTACAATATTGTGCCTGGTGTCAACTTTTAAGCAACAGCACTGCCTAAAAGCAAGCAGAGAACAGAATCCCAGCACCATTCTATAGGCAACTTTTTAGAATTCAGATACAGTAAATCTGTTCAAGATTTATGATGTTTTATGTAAAAAAAATTTTGTACAACATAGCTGAATATTTTTGTTTGATTTATTTGATGTAAGGCGTGTGAACATTCATTTGAATATCACATGTTAAAAGTCAGGTATGGCACAATGGGTTCTGAGACCAGCTTCCCCACCCCCTCCCATTTGCCTTGTTCTAATCTCTTTCTTTCCAAATTACGTTTCTGGTATTCATAGGCAGATAGTTAATTTTACTAATAAGCATCCTGTGTGAATGTACTTTAAAAGCCACTATGTTTTAGCGTTATAGTTTGTAGAATTATGAAACTTATCCCCCTCCCCCTTTTTTCTTTTTGTCTTAAAGTCATAAATCACTGAGAAGGGAGACAATTAAATCTATCCAAGACTCATATCACTTGAATCTGTGGCAGATTATGTTAAAATTGAGGGTGTGGCAATTAAAGCTAGAACATGGACAATATTGTGCTGTTTAGAATTTCTGTCTCCTGAGCATGTCTTGTCAATAGGTGAAATTTTAAGTCTGTATTATACTTCCAAGAATTCGTAAAAGTCACAAATACCACCTGTATACTCTTTAGCAACTAGCAAAGGGAAGGGAAAGTACCAATAGGTGAAATTTTAAGTCTGTATTATATTTCCAAAAATTCATAAAAATCAAAAATTCGTAAAAATCACAAATACCACCTGTATACTCAATAGCAATTAGCAAAGGGAAGGGAAAGTACAAAGGAGCACTAGGTTGAGTATGTTCCTTGAAGGAGCCAGGAGCATAGAACATCATTTCTAACACAAGGCTATATTTTCTAGTGTTAAAATTTGATGTTGGCCTAATACTGATTTAAAATTTCATCTTTTATATTCTTGAGTTTTTGAAATATTTTAATGGTTTTACAAAGTATACCAACTGGTTTGTAGCTTCAGTCACAGTAAACGAATTGTATTTCAGTAATGGTTCTGTAGCAAGCAAGAATTATATGTCACATGTTCAAAGTAACAAAAATTTGACTGAAATGTGAGCTGTCATGTTTGTAAGGTTGATTTTTTTTTCCTCTCCCCCCATAAAACCCAAAGTAACACCTTTCTAATGTGTTAAAATTTTGTTTACCGACTTTCATTTGGTTTGTATCCTATTTGTATGACTTTTGTGTATTAGAAGTAGATATTATGTAGAGACATTAGACTTATTTTTCTAAATCAGGAACTTAAACTGAAGTTTTGAATTTGTAGACAGAAGAGAACATTTATGCTTATGATTTCTCTGGAAGATTTTAATTTCTGCAAATGCACCATGATTCCAAAATTTAAAATTCAAACACAAGTAAATGCTAGTACAACTTTAACCTGCTTATTTACCAAAGTTTAAGAATAGGGTACCAAGAACATCTTTCATAATTGTCACCTGAATGTTTAAAGAAGTAAAAGAAAATCCTTATGTGTTCTGAGCAAGAGTCACAGAAAAAAACCAGGACGGGAAGCAGAAGGGCAGGGACCTGCTCAGGAAGATGATAAGGAAGAGCATGTATGCTTGTTCTGACCAAATGCATCCATGTAAATGTCTCAGGTAAAAGGCCTGTAGGAAGAAGCAGATTCCAGGGAAAGTTTTATTAATATAGTAATTTTGGCATAAGTTTGGTTACCTTGGTTTATGTTAGACTTGATTTGTTCTTGGATCCAAAGGACAGACTGAAGGTACTCTTTACTATGATAAGCTAATTTTCAAAGGATATGAATTAAGGGCATGCCTATTATTTTATGGTACAGCCTATAAAATTAATAGCACTAAACTGAAATTAGAAGTGTGCTATCAGAAGCCACGATGCCTGGCATGGTGCACCTTTCAGAATGACACCTGTTAACTGGTTATTTTCTTCAGCGGGATCCCTGCATTTGTTTGATTTACGTGTTCATCTGTTCCTTGGAAAAGCACAGGAGTCATGGTAGCAGCCCTTTGAAAAATGATCCTTGCTCATTATTTCAGAGTACTCACATTTTCTTAGCAATTGTTCTGTGTACCACATTTGTTTAATTTGTGTGTAGTTAATTTGAACTCAGAATATTGGCTCAGTATTGGTGTGCCAAACAATGGCTCTGCTTCTTATGGTACAGACTTAGTGTCCTGCTTACTGTTTCAACTTTAATGCGGTAAGTGTTGCAGTGTGTGGGTTGCTCTTTATTCAGAAACTACTGTCCTTTCTCTGTGCTTAACTTGCTAAAAGTATATTCCCTTACCTCTGTAATTCCTGAGCGGTGCTCTGCTGACTTCTGAGAGAGGAGGGGTTTGGATGGCTGTTACTACACACTGAATCTGGAACTGTTCAGTGTTGTGAGTGGCAGATTTCTTAAACACCAGCAGCACTAAGAAGTGCACTACGGGCATTTGTACAGTTAGTTGTCCAAATGCAAGGAGTACTTTTCATCCAAAAGAAGCTGAGAGGTGTGTTGGGTTCAGTAGGAGCACTTTGAGTATCTCAAGGAGGGCAAATGATTAACTCTGTTGGTATCTGAAGTGAAGTCGTTCCCCACCCCCGCCCCTGGTTTTTAAAGAGAAAAATATATTTACATACCCGTTCTCTTTGAAAAGGCCAGGATGTTTGATTATATTGACCAGAGATTAAGTTGTATCTAGTTTTCAACTGTATAAGTGCCAAGTAATTGTCCATGGACTTTTTGCCATTTGATTAGGGAAGAGATTATTTATGTTTGTTTCCTGGCATTAAGTTGATTAATTTATTGTTCTGCATACACTTGAGTCATTCTGTGGCCTATACAGTGTTTTGTAACTATACAGTGGTCTAAAAGCAAAGCACATGACCCTAAAACTAAGCAAGATGTTTTAGTAATTTCCCCATGAATACTTGATAATTTCTATTCTATTCTAAGCAGATTCTACTGTTTTAGGTTGTGTATTTTTTATTTTTCTCCCAAGAAAAAGCCAAGCACTAAATCAACTTGTGTTCTGATAATCATTTACAATCTAAGCTTTTCTCTTTTTTCTTTTCTTTGAGGATTTAATGAAGTGCCATGTAATTGTAGCTTACTAATTAATGTTTGATAGACTGGTTCTGTGATATTCTAAACACTTAACTCTTTCTTGTCATCTCTGGAGAAGATGGTTCTACTCTCATTCTCTCTGATAAAATCACCAGCTGCTTTATTTTTCTATTTATTAAACAGTTGATAAGGTCTGGATCTTGACCGAACTGCTCAGCTGAGATGTTTTCATAGTGGACACTGTAGAAAACGTGTGTGCAAAAGAACACAGTTGGGTGGTGGTATTCTTTTTCATTAATGTGAACATTGACTAAACAAAGCAGTCCTGCCTTTTAAATCTTGTGGCAGCTCAGAAGGGAGGTGCTTAAGAACCTTAACTATTATGTCAGATGACAAAATACTTTTTTTCCATTTTGGAGATTGGGTACTGCTCACACATGATGTATAGGGCTAAATATATGCTTGTTTCCTTGCACCTGTGTACTCTTCCCTTCTCTCCACTTTTCCTTTCCCTGTAGGCAATAAATGGCCATTTTGCAACCACATACTATTGTCTTGGATTTTGATTATTTGTGCTTTGGGTTGGTACTTCTCTTGTAAACTAAAAAAACCAGGGTGGTTTACATAAAACAATTACAAATTGATATGACATGAGCATTTTGTTTTGTTTTCATGTTTGAAAATTACTTAAGAATTTCATATAGAATACATTTTGCAGTTATGTGATGTGCTTTGTCAGAAGAAATCCAAGCTAAGGGACTTGTATCACTCTGAATATGTAGAAGATGGTTCGTGATGTGCCATTTTACAGATTTTTACCTTGATGTCTTAGTGATCATGGAAATTTACGCTGAGATGAAACTTCTCATCCTTGGGCCTGGATTGGGGGTGAACAGAAGCCTCCTGCTGAGCTGTAGGAATGTACTACAAATATGAAGCAACTGCCAGATCTTAGTGTCATTAGTCAAGACAACCATCAGACAAACTGAGTTAAACAGTACTGAATACTTAGACCTGCCAAGGCCCAGAGTAATTTCAGTCAGTGTTTGTATGCTTTTGATGAACAAGCTCTCCAGAGGATATAAAGATGATAGACTCCTTATACGCCAAGAAATAATTTCTCAAATATTCTATATGACACAAGAAGATACTCAACAGTTTTAGTTAGTATAAAGGTAATCTTAGGATCTGGGAAAGAAGGCAAGGAGAGGTCATACAGTAAAATAATTAGAAATTCAAAGAACTCTGGATATATTAAGCTGAAAACTGGTTTTGAGATGTATGATTCACATTCAGAGAAGAAATTGGACTAACAAGCTTAGTATTTGGAAGAATACTTTAGATTATCTTGGAACAGGTTGTTGGCATCTCTAGGGATCCCTAGGCTACAGAGCTTAGTGCCTACTTTCTTGTCAAATTTGATACAAGGGTTTGATACAAGCCTGTGATTGACCCCAAGGTTCTTCCCAGAAGCCACTAGGTTGGACAGCCTTTAAGAAGTCTTTTTTAAAAAGCATTTGTGAAGTGGGTCCTGAAGTCCAGGTTTCAAAGTGTCTGCCTCATTAAGAAGATGCTCTTAAGATAGGGCATTGAAAGCATTTGCTGCATGCTTGTGAACTTTATGACCCTGGCAAAATAGGCTAATTGGTAAAGTTGAGGCAATAATATTCATGGATTAGTTGAATGTGCTAGGGATTCAGTCCTTGTTTCTTCTATATAGCAGGCACTTTAACAACTGAGCCATCTTTCCAGCATCTGAACTATTCTCTAAAAAATAGACCAAGACAAAGTTTTGAATGAAGTAGTTACAGTGTATTAAGTGTTCTTAGAATAAGGACCTGGGGAGAATTATGAAGCAAAGCAGCGGGACATTTTTGAGCTCATCTCTTGGGCAACAGCACAACAAACTAGGACTCTGAGGAATTAAAAAAATGCTTTATGAGAAAGAATTTTCTTGTCTCAGCTACGTGAGACAAAAATTACTCTGGGTGTTCGTTGCTCTACCCATGTTTATACATACATCATTCACTTTTTTCATGTAGTGATGACAAGGAAGTGGAGGTGCTGAAAATGGAACAGTGTAGTTGAGGCAGCAGAATAAAATGGTGGTGTGAGGCTGAGCATTCAAAGGGAATCTACCCCTGAGAAGTTTGGTTCATTGTCCAGTGTTAGCCCATCTTGAAGATGTATTAGCACTGCCTCTGATACTCTGTTAAAACATTTGGTCTTGATTCATCAAGGAAGACCGCCATATCAATTAAGGCAGTTATTTGGGCCATCTACCGACGAAGGTCCACTTCTACATGTTTCTTCAGTTTCTAAAATGTTAGCCTGAATCTTATAATTTCCTGGGTAAGTCAACTATTGTGCGGTAGATACTATTAATACATTCCTTTATTCCAACTGTATGTTGGTGTCGCTATAATTTGGTGAGAGGAGATGAAGAAAATCAAAACTCTAACAAGTAACCTGCTACCAGTGAGACCGTTTTAGGTTACCTATGCTGTGGTTTCTTTTCTCTAGGAAGAGAGGATGCTTTGAGGGTTAGGGATAGTTAGGACATTCAGATTTCTCCACCTGGCACAACCAAATGTTCCCATCTTAGATTTTACAGTTTGATGCAATACCTTGAAAGTGAAGGCAGTATTTGTTGTGGGTGTTTTTAAATGTGTGATTTCTGAGTCTAATCCTTTAATGTTTGTGCTGAAATAAGACCTACAGGAATAGTCCTTTTACACTACCTTTGTATGTGTTCTGACTTTCACAATATGCCTTGACTTATATTACTATGAGCCTCTTGAGTTGTTTTCCAAAGCTATCTGAAGTTAACTTTGAAAACTGGACAGCCCCGTGTGTTTTCACTGCCCTTTACTGTTAAGTGCTACTGCTTCCCAAGTAAACTTTCCAGTTCATTTCAAACCCATCACCATAAATCATCTGCAGTCTTCAACCAAAGAAATAGGCTGATGAGATCTAGGTCAAGAATTCCATCTTGAGCCTTTAGTATTTATCAGCTATTTCTGGTAGTATATTAGCTTAACTTTCTACAAATAACAGAGCCTGAGAGATCTTTTCAGATAGTATGCTTTGGCTTGTCATCTTAAACAATGGTGGGTACAGAAGTGTCACAGAGCAAAGAAAGGAAAAAAGTCACAGATTATTGAACTAATCACTTGTAAGCAACTGAGGTTTGAACCTACCTGGAACCTTCTAAGGAGTAATATGAAAGATAGACAATGGGTTCTGTACCCCATTGGTCAAAGATTGCTTTAAAAAAGAGAGAGAAATTTTAATTCCTATATATACAAAAGTTTTAACTTTTCTAATTTCGAGTGAATAGGGATTTAAATTTTCTGTTGAAGCAAAGCAAAGGAATAGACTCAATTATAACAGCATATGATAAAGTTCTTAGTGAAATCAAACACAGCCCCATGTTTTTTAAAAGTACATCATATATAATGCTATTGCCTATTTGTTGATAATGGTGAATATAAATGTAGTTTACTTTTAAAGAACTTACAGTGTACCAGACACTTTTCACATTCAGTTCTCAAAGTAACCCAATTGATCTTCCAGATAAAACAGTTTTGATCTTAGGCACAGGTGAATGAAGGAAACAGAGAGGACCATGAAGCATATGCAAACTATAGTCAAGAGGCCTCATTGGGCCATGCAATCTACAGAACTCCTGCCTTAATGCTTCAGCTGCAGTGGTCTAATGCTTTAATATAATATTGGCTGTTATAATATGTTTGATACCCAAGGATACACAAGTGACTTGAGTAGCTTGAGGCAGTTCTGTAGTATACTGTCTTGATTCTTTTCAAGACTAAGACAGTAATTCTTTCCTCTGGGTGCTTAGGAAGTTGAAAGAAGGAGGGAGAGCTGTCTTGCTCAAGATCATGATCAAGTAGAGTGGTCACTTATAACCAATGCCTGACAAAAGGTGGAGTTAAGGTTTAGCTCTCTTGTATCAACTGGGCAATTGTGAAGGCTTCAAAGTTCCCTATTCAAACATTTAAGACTTGTATGGCAGTATCATTTCCTCTACAAATTTAATTCTCAGTATTATAATAAAATTTTTCTGGATGTCAGTTTCCATCTTTAAAAAATTTCTTTTTGGAAACCTCATCATCTAAAAGAGAAAGAAATTTCATATACTAGGTCCTTGATATTTGGATTATAACAACAACTTACTGTAGAAAGCCATAATACTTGGCATGTAAGACAAAATCTGTGTTTAGTTAGTTGTCAAGTACTGTTAAAAGAAAGCACTTAATTTGGGGGCTCACAGTTACAGAGGGTTGAAGTCCATAACCATCATGGCAGAAAGCATGGTGCAGATAGGCAGGCATGATGCTGGGGAAAGAGGGAGAGGGGGAAAAGGAGGTGATGTGGGTTTTTAAAACCTCAGAGCTCACCTTTGATGATGCCACACCTAGTCCTCAACTAGTTCCACCAACCATAGACCAAACATTCAAATACGTAAGTCTATGGGTCCATTCTCATTAAAGTCACCACACTGGTGTGCTCACTTTAAGGCAACATTAATATAATGAATGGAGTCATAGTGGGTAAGGAGGCCATTCAAACAGAGAAACAGATTAGTAACATTTAGAAGATACTACCATTTTTTAAAGCAATAAATTGGAAATTGGGGAGAGGATTATCAGATCTAAGAAGTTGAATTTACCTAGAACCATGCAGGTAGAACCATGAAAGAACCTTCCCAGAGGAGGCTGTGGCAGAGAGGGAGAACTCTATGGGGGTTGATCTTAGAGTAGACCCAGAGTTGACTGGAAGTGATACCTGAGGCACTAAAGAACAGAAAAATCCCCATTCAGGTCTGCACCTGTGCTAGGACAGACCAGTATGTCTGCCCCTCTCCTCAACACCACAAGTCTACAGGTCTCCCAGGAGATCTGCAGCAGCCAGGGCAACAGGAAGAACACCCACACATGATGCGCAGCTGGACCCCTGAAGCCAATAATGATATGGGACCCTCTCCCCTCTGGTCTGCACCTCCACTGGGGCAGATCTGTTAGTATGCCCCCCTCAATACCCCAAGGTCTGCAAATCTAGAAGATCTGCTCAGCTAGGGCCATATATCTCCCAAGAGATCTGCTGCAATCCAGGAACACATTAGGCAGGCTTCAGGCAGAGACACCAAGGTCAGCTAACACCAAAGATAGGCAGATGGTGAGAGGCAAGCACAAGATCATTAGCAACAGAAGCCAATACACGTTGACACCATCAGAACCCATCTCTCTCACCACAGCAAGCTCAGGCCTCAGTGGGAGAAGATTTGCTTAATCCTGGAGAGACTTAAAGCATGGGGGTGGGGAAGCATTCTCTTGGAGACAGGGATTGGAAGGATGGAATGAGGAACTGTGGGAGGGGGGCTGGATTGTAAATAAATAATACTTATTTTTAAAAGAAAAGATCAGCCGGCGGTGGTGGCGCACGCCTTTAATCCAGCACTTGGGAGGCAGAGGCAGGCGGATTTCTGAGTTCGAGGCCAGCCTGTCTACAAAGTGAGTTCCAGGACAGCCAGGGCTACAAGAGAAACCCTGTCTCGAAAAACCAAAAAAAAAAAAAAAAAAAAAAGAAAAGATCCCTAGCTTTCCCTCTTTAGTTTTCTTCCATGTTTGCCAGTAGCTGGTTTTAACCAGAACTTATTGGTAAAGAAGCCTGGAAAAAACACTGTGTCCTTGATCCTTGGAGAGGAAATGAATGGTGGTGTATGCATATGACAGCAAGCAAACAAATGAAGGCACATATGACTGACTGTTCTTAATGCTTAACATCCATTTTCACAATTCATCATAATCTAATGCTGCTGTATAATAGAATACAATTATCCTTTGTGTGAACATGCTTCCTTGCTGATACACTTAGTAGAGCCATCTGTCACGTAATGAGTTAATTTCTAAGAAATGTGTCATTTGGTGAATTTATCACGGTGTGGCTTCATATAATATAGTTGCATAAGTGTAGCTCACTAGGGATACTGTCCTATGGGTACAGGAGTATAAACTGGAGTTGGCTGAAACCTTGTTCTGCAATGCATGTCTACTTGACTGAAAAGCATGTTCTTCAGTCCTCTCGAGTAAGCAAGTAGTTGGAGTAGCTAACCAGATTATGACTCTTCAGTAAACTGTCATATCTTAAGATTCTCCAAAGTCCTTTGTGCTGTGCTACCCAATACTGGGTTCCACTGGTTTATGTGGCAGTTATGTACTTGAGTTGACAATTTCTGACAGACGAAACACTTAAAAACATTGATGTAGGTCGTGATGATTTTAGAGAGTATATCAAAGGCACAGACAACAAATGTAAAACAGACACACAGTGGTCCTGTTTTATCTTCATGACTTCTGTAGTTACTTCAAGCCATGTACCCATATTTGAGGATTTGGAGTTAGGAGCCTCCAATAAGAGTGAAAGTGTGATATTTGTCTTTCTGGGTCTGGCTCACATCACTCAGTATGATCTTTCGAGTTCCATCTGTTCACCTGCAAAGTTCATGATTTCAGTTTTACCACTGAACAGTATTCCATAGTATTTATGTGTGTGTGTGTGTATGTATATATATATATATCACATTTTCATTATCCATTTATCAGTTGAAGAACATTTAAGCTGTTTCTACTTCCTAGCTATTGTGAATAGAACAGCAATGAACACGGCTGAGCAAGTAAATATCTGGGGTCCTATGGGCATGTGACTAGGAGTAGTTATAGGTGGGTAATATGGTAGGTTTAGTTTTAGCTTTTTGAGAATTCTCCACATTGATTTCCATAGTAACTACATTGGTTTGCAATCCCACCAACAGTGAATAAGGGCTCCCATTTCCCCTAACCCCCCTAGCATTTGTTGTTGGCTGCTTTGTTGGTTTTTCCCATTCTGACTATAGTAAGATGAAATTGCAAAGTTGTTTTGATTTCCGTAATTGATGGAGATGATGAATATATTTTTTAATATTTGTTTTCTAGTACAGTTTTCAAGTGGGTCCCCTCCTTCTTCATCCTTCCCCGCTCCTGTTGTTGTTCTTCTTTTTCCTCCTCCTCTTCTTTTTATTAGTTGTTTGTATATTCTTGATATTAAACCACTTCTTTCAGTTGTGTAGGTGGCAACATTCTCTCCAATTCTATACACTTCCTTTTCTCCAGCTCACTGTTTTTCTTGCTGTGCAGAAGAGTTTTAGTTTCATGTTGTTCTTAATTCATGGGCAAATGAAGTCCTACTCAGGAAGTCCTTTTTTACACCTATATCATGTAGGTACTGTGTATGTTTTCTTCTAGCAGTTTCAGTGTTTTGGGCTTCAGGTTTATGTCTTTGATCCATTTGAAGTTATCTTTGTGCAAGGTCATAAATCCAGGTCTAATTTCAGTCTTCTGCACTTGGATATGCAGTTTTCTCAGCACCATTTGTTGACAATGCATTATTGTCATTTTTTCCAACACATGTTTTTAGTATCTTTGTCAAATATTATATGGATGAAGTTATGTGTGCTCCCTGTTTAAATCTTCAATTTTGTCCCATTGGTCTACACGTCTGTTTTTGTGCCAATATTATATTGCTTTTATTATTATGGCTTTGTAATATATCTTAAGATCTGGAATTGTAATCTTGCCAGCATTGTTTTAGCTTTTCTGTTTATTTGTTTTCTTTCTCAGGATTTCTGTGGGATTTTGTGGTTTAATATGAATCTTAGGATAGTTTTGTTTGGGATTGTATTGAATCTGTAAATAGCCTTTAATCAAATGGTCATGATTAATTCTAACAATCTATGAACATATCTTTCCATTTTCTAGTTCTTTCTATCTCTTTCTTGAGAATTTTTACATTTTCATTGTAGATGTCCCTTCTTTTGTTAGGCTAATTTCTAGATATTTTATTTTCTTTGAGTCACTTGTGAATGGAAATGTATCTATAAACTCCTCCTCTGTGTGTTTGTTGTTGGTATCTAGTAAAGCTATTGAATTGTGCAAGTTGATTCTGTATCTTGCCACATTGTTAAATTTGTTTATCATTTCTACGAGGTTTTTTTTTGGGTAATTTTTAGGATCTCTAATGTATAGCAATATATAATTTTAAATATGGCTAGTTTGACTTCTTTCATTATTTGTATACCTTTAACTTTCTTCTCTTGTCTTATTGCTCTAGCTAGTATTTCCAGTTGAGAATGTTGTAGAATCTGACTTCAGTTAGATTGCTTCAAGCTTATCTACATTTAGTATAATGCTGGTTATGGGTTTCTTACATATAGTTTTTATTGTGTTGACATTCCCTCTAGCCCTATATTCTCTAAGACTTTTATCTGAAGTATGTTGGATTTTGTCAAAGGCTTTTCTGCATCTCTTGAGATGATCTTGAGAAGATTTTTATCTTTACTTATGGTGGTTTAAATTCACTGATTAAAAGCATATTCACAATAAACATAACCAAGAATTGCCTAGATGCCTATTGGCAGATGTGTGGATAAAGAAACTGTAGTACACATTCACAATAGAATATTATTCAGCCATAAAAATAAATGAAATCCTATTATTTACAGCAATGTGAATGGAACTGCAAGGTATTATTCTAAGTGAAATAAGACAGAAATACACAAGGGTATGCTTATATTCATTTATGGAAACTAGGAAATCAGTTTCATTTAAAACATGGAATGAAATAGTGATTTCTAGAGACTAGAAGAACAATAGGTAGGGGGTATACAAGACAATGAAACAGTAATTTGTTCTGCTTTTCCCTCTGTACTACAGTAGGGTAAGTATTTGGCTAAAACAATATCTGATGCATTTCAAAAAGCCTTGAAGAGTATAAAGTTCAAACACATTAAAGGACGGAGGTCTGCTGGATTTCTGGATGTTTATGTTTATGCCTGTACATCAGTGCTGCTGTTGGCTTCCAAGAAACTTCTCATTGCAGTGGTCATTGATTACAGTATAGACTCAACAAATCAAAATGTTAAGAATAAGTAATGATGATCAGACCTAAATAAGACATCTTTATCACCCTCTTCAAGGTTTGGGAACACCATAGAAGAGGTTCCAAAAGGAATATAAGAACCAGAGGAATGTAAGAACCAATGCCATGGGATGTTGCCTTCTTGGCATGACATGGTCACCACAAAGCAGCTGTGATTATTGCCACAACATTAAGACTCTGAACCATCCATCATGGGTAGGGAAGGGGCTTACTAGGCCCCACACATCCTAAGAAGCTGTTGGCAGTTAAATCTTTCTGGGCAAAGGAGCACATGTTTTTCAGTGGTGTAGCCACTGGTGAGTTGGCCATCTTCCTGTAAATAACCCTTTTCATATGAGCAAACCTAATTGGATTCATTGAATCAAGCAAAGACATGAATGTAGAAGAGAGATTGATTGAAAAGAAGTAGGAGATCAGTGGGAGTTGGAGGGGAACAAGAATTGGGGGTGAATATGATCAAATATATGAAGATGCCATATGCAACCAATTATTTTAATTAAGATATATTCATAAAAACAAAAGATTATTGTTTGAAAAGGAAGAAATACTTCACTCGATTATTAGTCTATACATATATCAAATTCTCACATCATACCCCATAAAGATCACAAATATGTCTCAATTAAGAAATATACTTTGTTTAAGAATATGCTAGAAAGTTTGACATCACATGTATGTCTCATATTTCTGTCTTTACCAGGCCAGTTCTTCCCACCCTGAGTTCTTCCTAACTTAACATGTTTTTGTCCTTATTTTACTAATCAATCATGATTAACACCATGAATGTTGCTGAGCTAGCACATTAAACTCTGACTCCCAGGTAAGATTAACCATCTTTTATCTGCTTCATCCTTCTAACCTGTCTTAGAAAATACTTGGTCCCCAGATTTTTTCAAATGTATAAGGTTCTGAAGCTCTTTTGATGTGTTTATGGTCTCATATTGGAATAGGCCATGCACTTTTCTGAAGTGTAGGTGGTGTTGTGATCAGATTCCTGCTATTGGGATAGAAACGATGCTGTAGTATCTAAGTGGATTCTGGGAGAATAAGCATCCTCTCCTAAGATACTTGCCACAAACGGTTCAGGTAAGGTTTTTATAAAAGTAAAGATGGGGAACTAAATTGACAAAACAACAACAACAACAACAAACACCTAACCAACCAAAAACAAAACAAAACTAAACAAAACATCCAAAAAACCTGCTTCCTAGTAAGGAAGGTTCCAGAGAACTGGATAGCGCAGAGCCAGAGCCTCATCTCTGTCTGTCCTATAGATCTATTCAAATCTGCCTAATCAGGGTGCCTAACTTAACATATATAACATAGCCAATGCACTTAACTGGGGTAGCCACTTCTAAACCTGTATTATCAATCTTTGGTCCTAATTGTTAGCCTGTCTGCCTTGTGTCTATGGAGCTTTGGAATGTAGTCACATAGTTTCATTCTATATTAAAGGCTTATGTCCTGGTCTCTCATGGGGTAAACAGCTGCTTTCTGGTTTTATTTGAGGCCTGCTCCACAGGAGAAAATTCATGTCCGATACTGTAACACCATCAAAAGCTGGGGAGTTCATAGGCCCCAGTGGGGAAACTACTGTTCTTGTTTTGCTAAATGTGCATGGTGTGCTTGTCAAATCGCTTTCTATGTAGCTATGTTTATGCCAGAGATGAGTGCTGTGGTCAGCTTTGGCTAGAGAACCTTCTCTCTCAAGTGGTTGGCAGTAACATAACATATCAAAGTTCTGAGAATAAATTACTTCTAAATTCCAAGCTATTAAAGGGACTTTTGTATCACTCCTTCCAAGCCTAAGGAACAGAACCGAAGTACAAGAGGAAGTATTATACACTGACATGGCTGTTGTACACTTGAACTCACAGCAGCTGTGACTGACCTGTGCACAGTCTGCACAAGATTATACTGTTCAACAGTCAACACTCTCATTGAAGTAGGGAGGGGGAGGGGCTCATGGGGACTCCACTTCTCCCTGAGAATTTATAAACAGTTAATGGTTATTGAGGGGGGTAGGCTGAGAGACATTTTCTACCACAGCATAGCCACTGGTAAGGTGCTCATGGTCCTATAAACAACCATAATAAACTCATAGGTCACACACCCACACAAAGACTCGAAAGTAGGAGAGTTATTTAAAAACAGGAATGGAATTACTAGAAGTTAGAGGAGGATGAGGGAAGGTAATGGGGATTAAATATGATTGACATACAATTATATACATGTTTAATTAATGTATGCTAATTAAAACAGTTCAAGAAGCTCATGACCTTAAGCTTGCTTTTCTCCTCAAAGACTCAAGAGCAGTTGGAAGTGGATACATTATGTGGTCATTCATCCTTATCAAGCATAATTACTGTCATCATGGTCAGTGAAGGGGTGACCTCACCAAAGCCTTGCCTTCTCAGGCACGTACCATGACTCAAGGATCCACAGCTTAGAGTTTCAACAGCCAAGATACCCCCACACCTTGTGAGTGATTGTTCCACTTCCTGCCTTTAAGGAGGTCTTACCACATTCAAAAGGATGATAATATGATCTTAGGGGTCTAGGTTGAATATCTGTTCCTGGGACTAGTCCTGGTATGTAAGAAGCCTTTCAGAAAACAAAAATGCCTCGAGCGACAACTGACAAGAGACATCTGGTACAGGGGACTGATTATATAGGCAATGCTGAGAGGCATGTTAAGGAGATGATGGGGTGATTTAAAATTAAGAAAACTAGGAAACTGCTACCGTCATTTTAGCTGGTGGGTGAAGGAGCAATACATAGTGTTACCAGAGTTCAAAAATGTAGTCATCTAGTAGAAGCTAGAAGCCTATCAGCCATTGTTTTGTGAGATATAGGAATACATTGGATTATCTCAGAGGATCTGGTGTTACAGAGGAAGTAGCTATGTCATGTATGTCACCAAAGCAAAGAAATACTCTGACCTTTGTCTTCTCTTATCCCCTCTCACACTCATTCCCCATCCCCCATGCAACTCAGGAAACATCTGCTAGATCTACTCACGTCAAGGTAGCTTGGGGATGGTAGATGCTGAGATACGGTCCAAACTAGGGAAGGGTGGGATGGAATCAAACCCAGCAGGTAAATGACCAGCACAAGAAAGGAACTCACTTCTTAATACTTACTGTCTATGGGCTGGTGAGATGGCTCAGCAGTTAAGAGCACCAACTGCTCTTCTGGAGGTCACGAGTTCAAATCCCAGCAACCACATGGTGGCTCACAACCATCTGTAATGAGATCTGATGCCCTCTTATGGGTGTCTGAAGACAGCTACAGATTTCTGCTAAAATCATGATTTCAAAATTTTTAGTACTTTGACATTTATAAATATTCTGTCTGTGTGTGAAGGGAACCTCTTTTTAAGTGTCACATATTTGAGCCAAAAATAGTCCTGTTAAATTTTTTCTTATGCCTGTAATCATTTGTGAAAAGTAGTTTACGTACAAAACTAAGATAAATTTGGAAAGTTTGGGTTTATGAAAAAAGGACTTTATGTTCTGAATATGTGAATTTGTTACTTTGTGGCCAGAAAATTATGCTCAGGTATGAACCTGTGACTGAGCAGTAGGACTTGACAACGTGTACCTTTCTCCTCTGTTCTATTAAGTAGAAACCCAATGTTACTAATTAATAGTGTGCTGGTTACACTTGCTGTTTGTAAGGAGCTTCTATAAGTTTAGTGTCAGACTTAAGCTCAGTCAACCCATGTGATCAACTCTGTTTATGATCTAGGATTTCCAGTTTCTCAGATTCTTCCATCTTATGGATACTTAGGAACTTAATCCATAGTTGGGAGATAGGGGGAGTATTTGTGTGTTTGTTAGAATAAAATAAGGAGGGTTATATATGATCAAGGGTGAGAACTCATAAAATTAGAAAACTTATCAAAGAAACTGGGTATGGTGGTGTATGCCTGTAATCTCCATGCTCAAGTGGTAGAGACACATGAGAGTTACCCATAAGTCTGTTTTAAATAGTGAGTTCTAGGCCAACTGGGTCTACCGACCAAGACTTTTCAAATGTGCTTACTATATATACAGAAAACCTCCTCTCAAATATTCCTGCCCTGACAGTAAACACTATACAAAACAAAATATTACATCTATATTAGTTTTATACCTCCTTTTCAAATTCCAAGGCACAGTGTATGGGCTTAGCTACCACCTACGATGAGCCTCTCATTTTCTCCATCACTTAAGGGTGTTCTTTAATTGAAATCCTACTGGGATGACTAGAAATGGCTCTTTGTCTGCCAGGATTGAGTGTTTTGAACATCTGCTGTCTAAATACACACCAAAGAAACTCTTCCAAGTAGAAGGCATGGTCCAGCCACAGACATACTCAGCTGTCTGTAGGAACAAATGCTGGGTCATGTGATCACTCGGTGACTTTTGCCACATGCCAAAAACAAATGCCAGAGAGAAGAATAAGGAATCCTTTCAGCATATGTGCCAAAGACTGGAGAGTGCCTTGAATTGTGGGTTTTAAAAGCAACCACAAGATCTTATTCATTTTTTAGAATTATGCAACCACTATATAACGTTTTCAGAACTATAATATTGCAACTGTTATTCTCCGGGGAATTGAGTCCTACAGACCACCAGAGTCCTGTGTCTTCTGTGGGTTTTCTTTTCCTTAGAAAAGGCTTAATGAACAGAGATGAGGGTGGAATCATCAGCTCTGTTCTACTCCTCAACTCTCCTCTTTGTGACCCAGAGAGGTACCAATGTGGGGGGTTCTGAGAAACAAGAAGTGGAAGGGGGAGAGATAAGAATGGAGTGAGATACACAAACACATACACACACACACACACATGCATGCACACACACATATGCACACACACTGTCGTGTTTGCTCTAATAGAGCAAGGGAATCACAAACAGTAGAAGAAAAAGTTTTAAGAATTGGAATAAAATGGTTTGTTTCTCTTGTTGGCTGCAGGTTGTGCTCTTAACATGCTGTACCCACAGCAGAGCTAAGGTATTGATATTTACTACTATTCTACATCTATCAGCTTGATTTTTTATTTTAATTGTGTTATTGTGTGTCCCTATGATGTATATACCAGGTACATGTCAGCATGCATAAGCCAGAGTGCATTCATGTGGTTCTCAGGGTTTGAACTCAGGTCACCGGGTGTGCTTGGCAAGTGCATTACTAGCTGAGTCATTTTGATGGCCTTTAACATGCCTTTTTATACTAATACTTCCTTTTCTATGTTTTAAAAGCATTTTAAAATTAACTTTATTATTTAAAAATGGAAATAAAATTAATCAACACACACACACACACACACACACACACACAAAGTAACCAGATCCAACTAGATCCATGATTTTAAATACCTGTGTAGAAAGATAGGCTGTTCCTTTCCTGATGGACATTAGTACATCTCTGGGTTAATAAATACGTTTTAAAGCAACAGGTTTACATAAAGTCTTGTAAAACATTTCATTGTGCTGTAATACTAGTCGATTTTTAATTCATTGATATTTAAATTGATTCTAGTGTTTTCCTGTTGTGAGTGAAAATAATGTGCACTAGAACGTTTGCATTCTGATATCAAAATTTACCTTGCTAGTATGGCTGCACATGCAAACATTAGAATCTGCTTTCTCCGTGACTGCCCTGTGAGCCAGGGCTTAAACTCCTGACAGATGGCGTGGCCTTGAGTGCTGCTGCTAAGTGAGCATGCCAGGAATTTAGCGTTGCCTGAACAGGGTTAATATATGGCCTGTGGGAAGACAGCTGAGCTGGAACACAATCAGAGGTCAGGAGGTTAATTCAATGCGCGGTGTAGAAAAAGGAAGCGGCAGGAAAGGTCTACTGAACTGGGAGGATGCATGAGGGTAGATGGAGCTAGGGGTCAACAGAGCCTGCTAAACATGGAAAAGGGGATGGGGAAGTGAAAGAGACAGCTGTACCCCTGGAAGTGGAGAATGCCAACCCCAGAGAGACTGTACCTCTCTGCTTCCCAGAAACATGGTTTGGAGTCTCATGCTTTGAGCATTGTATGGCTAGGAATCGGAGAGCTCCTACCCTAGCAGGGTATTAGGCACTTAACACGGAGAGTTTACAGTGTGTAAGGATACAGTTGGAAAAAAAAACTCACTTACTGAAATGACGATATCTAATAGCTATCCTGATTCAAAAGCCTTGTTTGTCTATAGTTAGTATAGTCCTCTAGCCCCATCTTGCCTATTGCTTTCTCAGTGCTGGCCAGAGCCAAATGATTCTAGGCAAGCCCCTTTGTGACTGAGCTTTGTCTCCAGCCTTTAAATTCCGTGAAGGAAACCAGCTGGTGTCTGTCACAGTCCAATGTCTTCATGTGCTTCAAAGATGGAGCCCTGTGGGAAGAGCTCTGGAAGGTTGAAATGATAAAAAGAAAGACAGTCTCAGCTCACAGGTAGTCTATTGTAGAAGGAGATGGACAGGAATCGGACAGATGAACCAAAGATTATAATTCAAGATAACCAAGAAAACTGTCCCAAAGAAACTGTCAGGAAGATTAAAAGCAACACAGGGATCAGTAAAGAAAATGGTTTTACAAACGATTTAGGAAAAGTTTGTGAAGGGTGTGTGAGGTCATTACTGGTAAAAGAAACCACATAAACACATGAACCAAGGTCGGCCTGTCCCCTCCTGGTGCATACCCACCATATAACATGTGCTGAGTCTCCCAAGTAAATCAGTCTACCTTCATGTTCAATTTCTGGTTTAAATTTGTGTCTAATGAAAATGTTTTGAATATTTGAAAAACTTGCACAAGCTTACAGAACAATTAAAAAAAAAAAAAAGGCCGTGTTCTTTTGAGAACTGGGTAGATTTTAATTTGGAGCAGACAAGATGGTTTGTCAAGTAAAGGTGCCTGCTGCCAGGTTTGACGACCTGGGCTAATCCCTGGATGCCATGTAAATAATGGAGGGAGAGAACTGATTTCAGTATCTACTCCCCTCCCTCCACACACACAGAAATGCAAGATAAACTAAAACAAGGACAACAAAAAGATTTCGTTAAAAATTCTACCTACTTCCTTGTTCTATGACCATAAGTGAACTATTCAACCTCTCTGAGTACCTACCTATAAAAGTGAGGAATTTAAGAGTGTGCTCTCCAAAACTCTAAGGATTAAATAGGAAGACACTAAACACAGTTGCATGTTAGATTTTCTGCTTTTCTGTCTTTACCCTTGCCCTTACCGGCTGTGTGGATGCTTATTGCTTTCTAGGCAACAGCAGAGGGCAACATCACTCCGTTCTTCTACCCAAGGTTTCCTGGAAACAGTCAGGTCCTTGCAGACAGGAGTTTTAGAAATACTTGAACAAGGGAAGGGATAGGAACATCCTGTCACAGAAGGTAAAGAGGGCCATAAGGGGCAAACCGTGGGATAAACTGGGAGCAGCTGCGTCCTGGTGTAGGCAGCAGCTGTGTGTGTGAATCTCTCATTCTAGCAGTCTCTCTTTGCCAGCTGTGTCAGGGAGGCCTTTGGTGCTAATAGAACATAAAACCTCACTGAGCATCTTAATGGAAGTCCCTGGCCTGGGAGGCCAGCTCTGTAGTCGGCTTGCCTTTGCTTTATGGAGCCTCACCTTGCCTAAGACCATTCTAGGTGTGCTGTGGCCCTAAAACGACCTTAAATAGCATCCCTTTACTTTCAGAATCCTTTGAGTCCCAGGATATATTTTACTGAGCATGTTTGGCTGCATGGATACCCTCTCAGGGTGCTTATCCAGCATGAACCCAGGGCTCACATCAGCCACTGGTCTCGGACCTCTCTCTGCTTCCTGGGATCTGGTCCCTGTTGACTTCTTCAAAGGAATGTGGGGATTAGAAGGCTGGGTAAGAGGGGCTGAGGCACCTGATGCCTCTTTTCTACAAGCAGGGTGAAGCTAATGAGGATCTCTGAGTTGCCAGCCTGCTAGCAGCCAGGTCTGGCAGTTACTAGAGAATGACTACTCTGAAGGAGCCAAGATGGAGGAGAGACACACACAGTTCCTCAGGATTGCTTCTAGTGGTGAAAACACACCACACACACACACACACACACACACACACACACACACACACACATACACTCACACACACTGAGGTTTTCTGAGTTTATGTGTCTGATAAATGAATGACAGTTAAACAAAAGTGGAGGAAAAACTGGCCTAGCAGAAGTCATTGGGTCTTGTTAAGACCACATGTGGGCTTAGGCATCAGAAAGTGAGTTCAAATCCAGATCTACCTACCCTCCTTCATCCCCCAGTTTCTGGATCTATAGATTAGAAATCGTAATAAATCCCTTGCTCTGCCCATGTACCCTTCCAGGTTACTGTGCTCCCAGGAACTGTGGTGCATAGCCACCCATCGTTGCTGAGTCTGGTTATCATTTTTAAGAAGGTCTCTAAGATCCTGGCTGTCATCTAACCTATGTTGACTGGTTCTCAGCAGGTCGAAGACTTGAAACCATAGTAAAATAATCCACCCAAGATTACATGAACATGTTCAAGGGGGCTAGAAAAATGGTTCAAAATTGACTGCTCTTTCAGAAGACCTGGGTTCAGTTCCCAGCATCAACAGGATGGCTCACTCCAGAGAATTCAGTGGGATCCCATGTTCTCTTTGGCCTTCATGGGCATTGCACATACATGGTGCACATATATACATGTAGTAATCATGCAAATAAAATTAAAAATAAAATCTTTAAAGAATAAAGTTTGAGATCAAAACAAACATTCATTCTGCAGAACCATATGCCCAGGGCCGCAAGGCAGTAGACTCCTGTATCTGAGATCACTTGGGTTAAAGATGTAGTTCAGTCTCTGTATAGTGCCTTTAGTGAATGAAGGATGAAGGATTGGCTGACATTTCTTATTGCAAAGTACTTTCAGCTCATCAGAATACATTTGTGACAAGCAGCAGTGTATGCAATTTTATCAAATTCTAACATAATTCCATACTTTCCTGAGAAAATAAATGTCATAAATACAGCTAAGGTAAGATGGCCTGTTCACCCCTACTGTGCCTATTAACTGCTACTACTTGCACAGTTTCTAATTTAATTCACCAATCAAGACTTGAGACTGTTTAAGTAATAGCAGCTAACATTATAAAATTATATATAGGTCTATGTGGCTTTATTTGTTAAGTAACATTTGTTTATTTTCTTGGCAGTTCTCCAAAGTAGCTCCATTTATAAACTATTTGTAGGGGTGGCAGTGGAGGAGGCAAGACAGAACAAAATATAACGATTTATGTATCTATGTGGGAAGCAAAAATACCACAAGGAAAGCCATTACTTGGGGTGCTACTACAAATTTAGCAAAATCTATTTTAAACAAACATTACAAGATTATATACATTAAACAAAAAAAAAATGATATTGCTACAAAAGCCAAGTAAATTTATCCCCAGTGTGGGAATTAAACTGAATTTCAATAGGATTCACAATAATGAGAGCTGTCTTGTTTTTGTCAAAATGAACTTCCAACCTTGATTCCCTGCAGATGAGCACAATGAGCTATTATTGGACTTACCCTAGCTTTCTCTTTGAAACATCTGAAAACTTTCATACACAACTGTTATCATTTAGCACATTGGGACATTCTTCTGTTAATAGGACTAATGCATGAAAAACTCTTGCTTCAAGCAATAAATGTAATTTGATACATAAATAGAATTAAGGATAGAAATCAGATGGTCATCTCAACAGAGGCTTCTCACAAAGTTCAGCATCTTTTCAAAATAAAGGCTGCAGGGGAAAAATAGGAACATATCTCGACTAAGACAAATTATGCATGACAAATTATAGCCAGTGTTATATTAAACAACTTGTGGGGAGGTAATGAAAGAATGTCCTCTAAAATCAGGAGTGATGCTAGGCTTCTTGCTCTTGCTGAGTGTAATGCTTAAAGGTGAAGCCAGGGCATAAGAGGAAAGATGTGGGGCAAGGGGAGAAGTCAAAGAACTCACATTTCAGGCAACATGATCCTGTACTTACAACATTCTAAGGATTTCACCAGAAAACTCTCAAACCTGATACATATGTTCAGAAAAGTAGCAGAATACATCAATATACAAAATCCAGAAGCTTTTCTATATACCAATAATAAACTTGCTGAGAAAGCACACATATGTTCGTCACACACACCACACATTCACACATACATGCATTTCACACACACATGCATTTCACACACCATGCACATCACATACACACGCACAACACATGCATATGGATATCAAACACATGCACACCACACACTGAATATCACACACATGAAAAACACACACACATGCACAGCACACACATACATGCATATGCATATCACACACATGCATACACACATGCACATCTCACACACATGCATATCATACACTATGCATATCATACACACATATGCACATCTCACACACATGCATGTCACACACATGCATATCACACACCATGCACATCACATACACATGGATATCAAACACATGCACACACGCACATCACACACACACACACAACAAACACACACTGATAGTAAGTTTAAAGAAGAAAGGTCTGTTTGAGCTAAAGAGATGGCTCATTATTTCAGAGCACTGGTTGCTCTTTGACAGGACTGGCACTTGGTTCTCAGCACCCACCTTGCATAGTTCACAAACGCTTGTAACTATAGACACAGGGGATCTGATGCCCTCTTCAGACTTCCTTGGGTAATCATATGCATGTGTAACACCCACACTGAAATTAAAACCAACAAAACAAAACCAAAAACAACAGCAAAAAAAAGAAATTTTCTGGGAAAGGAATCAGGATAAAGAAATCACAATATAGTCACACATGTATGAAAATGTTATAATGAAACCCATTACTTTTTATGCAAACTTTAAATTTTAATATAAAATACATGCTCAAAAATTCAAACTTTTGTAAATGAAAATGGAAAACTACAAAATTAGTAAAATGAACTTTCTGAATGTGTGGAAGGAAAGCAGCAACATAGCTTGGCAGTTTGCTCTGTAAGCTATGCTTCCCTGGGCCAGCACTAACATGAATGTTGGTTTACATAAAATTGCTTTCTTTGGGCACAAAGTCTCTATAACAGCTACTCACTGTTTGGTGTTAGGAACACCTAATACTTTTATTTTTAGTAAATATTTTATTAGAATATAAATCATCAACCTTATGGAAAATGTGGAGATAACACACAAAAGTTCAATGAGTTACCCAGCCCAATAGCAGAAGAGCATTTGCATCCCGTCAGCTCAACTTACGACACACCTCCCCCCACAGCAGTAACTGCTATGTTGTTGACCCTAGGCACCAATTTTCAGCAGTACGTGTGTTTTCAGCTTCCTTTACATAGCATCAAATATTATGCATTTCGTTCTCGATTTTGGCTCCTTTCCACTGATGATACATCTGTGAAATTCAGCCCATGCTGCATGACGAAGGGGCTTCTCTTTAAAGATCCCATAATTGATTAAGTCAGTCCACTATGTTTCTACTATTGCTTTCCAGCTTTGGGCCATCATGAAGATATTTGTGTGTGTGTGTGTGTGTGTGTGTGTGTGTGTGTGTTTATCCTAGGAATATGTGGTTGGGGACACATAGGGTAGTCGTGAGTTCATGCTTACTAGACACTACAAACTGCACACTCTTTCTAGATTGCGGAACTCTGCTCCCATACATGTGTATATGTCACCTGTCGTTTTCCATACTTCCTTTCTAGAGGCCTGCCAGCGTCAGTTGTCTTTTTTTTTTTTAATTCTTCTCTCCTTTTTTTAAACTTTATTTTAAAAATTACACACCTCAGTGTGTATCTGTTATAAGGAATGTGCATATGAATACTCGCGCCTTCAGCAAGAAGGCATCAGATGCCCTGGAGCTGAAGTTCAGCTGATGTCTGTTGCTTACAGTCAGCCCTGGCGACTGAACTTAGATCCTCTGCAGGAGCAGTACTGGCTCTTAAGTGCTGAGTCATCTTTCCAGCCCCTCAGGCATCTTTCAGACCTGGGACCTTGGCTTAATTAGCTGAGTCAGTGAGGATAGTAGTCTGAAATCCCTCTGTCCAATTTTCTTTCCTAGAGTTGGGGTTTGCTTGTTTTATTCTTCCTCAAGCTCATGAAGGAAGGCACAAGGCGCAGTGGATGTGGTGGTGTCGGTCTGTAGGCTGTTGATCTTTTACGAGTAGGGTGTGCTCTCTGACACTGGACTCACTGATCTGACCAGCTTCTGATGTATTCATATGCCCATTCCCTCCTACAGGTATACATCGAGACATATAATTTTAAAAATGAAGTCTAAAAATAAATAAATAAGGAAAGAAAGAAAGAAGGAACAGAACAGAAAAGAAAGAGACGAGCTGTCTTAGAAGAGACAGTGTGGGTCATGTCAGGCTGGGTAGGGAATGTTTCTTTTGAGATAAGTACAGAACACAGATATGGCTCATACTCATAAATCCAGGGTTGGGACTATGGAGTGTAGTCAGGATTTGGAGATGACTGTTCTAGTATTGGGGCTAAGAGGCAAGCATGTCAAGAGAATATGGAAAAGAGCACTAGATAGAAGGTGTGTCTGAGTTCTTCAGAGACCATCAAAGCAAGGAAAGCTACTTGCAATAAATTTCCCATCAGTAAGCATCTCAGGGCACTGGCTTCCCACAGCATGTCCAGTATGGTGTCTACTATGGCTGCAAGAGAAACAAAATACTAGCGTTGTCGGCGATTTCTCACAACCAGACTTCTTTGTTCTGGGTCAAAGTTTGAAGGAGTATATCTACAGAAGTGGGTGTGAAAGACAGTCATCTATACTTCCCTAAGCTGTAGATCTAGTTTCATGAGATGGGAGCCTTGAGCAAATAAGTCATTGAAGTCTTGAAATAAATGGAATCGAGTACTGAGCAAAACCATTCTGTTTTAATGGCTTGAAAGGACAGCATATTATGGCCTAGGATTAAGATCTCATGAAGGGTCCTGCAACCCAGTAACAAGAAAGATCCACAGAGCATACTCAAAAACATTTACTAGAAAAATTAAATGGTTGTGTTTATACTCAAGACATTGAGACTTGCTAAGTCAAGTTGGTTACACAATCTGACACCAACTTCCTTGATTAATGGTATTCTGCAGCAGGAGGACAGAGCTCACATCTGTTGTGCTCAGCATAGGGCCTGAGACATAGTACATACATGCTGGCTGAGAGTTTTCATCTCATATCACGGATGATGTATTTTTCTTGTAACTACAGTTTTGTGCCCTACTGGAAAAAATAGCATGCAGTCCTAGTAATAGTTACACTCTTTTTGAAGACAGTCCTTCGCAGAATTATATCATTATCATATTCAATTTGTAAACTATTTAGAACAAAATTTGATTTTTCTAAAGTTTAAGAAATAACTGAGGTGAAAGATAGAATGTCCACTTTCTTATTAGTAATTAGTGTTAGGTCACTTATGGCTTATGTAAGGTAAGAGAAAGCAGAGAAAATATGGCTAGTATATTAAACAATTTATTTTGCATATTGAGGGCGTCTATACAAATTGTTCTCTTTATAATTAGGAGCTAATTAACTAATTTTTTTAAAAAAATTATTGGATATTTTATTTACATTTCAGATGTAATCCCCTTTCCCCCCATCCAGGAACCCCTTATCCATACCCCTCCTTCTGCTTCTATGAGGATGTGCCCTCCCTATCCCCACCCACAATTTACCCCACACTGGGGCATCCAGCTTTCACTGGACCAAGGACTTCCTAACCCACCTATGCCTGACACGGCCATCCTCCCCTACATATACAGCTGGAGCCATGGAGCCTTCCCTAAGTGCTCCCAGGCTTGTGGTTTAGGTCCTGGGAGCTCTGGTTGGTTGGTATTGTTGTTCTCCTCATGGGGCCACAAACCCTTTCAGCTCCTTCAGTCTTCTCTCTCACTCCTCCATTGGGAACCCTAAGATTAGCTCAATGATAGCTGTGAACATCCGCCTCTGTATATTTCAGGCTCTGGCAGACCTCTAAGGAGACAGCTATAACAGGCTCCTGTCAGCATGCACTTCCTGGCATCTAAGTCAGTGTCTACCTTTGGTGAATACACAAGGGATGGATATCCAGGTAGAGCAGTCTCTGGACGGCCCCTCCTTCAGTTTCTGTCTCATGCTTTATCTCCATATTTGCTCCTTTGAGTATTTTGTTACCCTTTCTAAGAAGAGCCAAAGCACCCACACTTTGGTCTTTCTTCTTCATGAGCTTCATGTGGTCTGTGAGTTGTATCTTGGGTATTTTAAGCTTCTGGACTAATATCCAATAATCAGTGAGTCAATACCATGTGTGTTCTTTTGTGATTAGGTTACCTCACTCAGGATGATATTTTCTGGTTCCATCCATTTACCTAAGAATTTCTCAAATTCATTATTTTTAATAGCTGAGTCATATTCCATTGTGTAAATGTACCACATTTTCTGTATCCATTCCTCTGTTGAAGGACATCTGGATTCTTCCCAGCTTCTGGCTATTATAAATAAGGCTTCTATGAACATAATGGAGCATGTGTCCTTGTTATATGTTAGAGCATCTTCTGGGTATATGCCCAGGAGTGGTATAGCTGGGTCCTGAGGTAATGCTATGTCCAATTTTCTAAGGAACCGCTAGACTGATTTCCAGAGTGGTTGTACCAGTTTGCAATCCCACCAACAATGGAGGAGTGTTCCTCTTTTTCCACATCTTCGCCAGCATCTACTGTCACCTGAGTTTTTGATCTTGGCCATTCTGATTGGTGTGAGATGGAATCTCAGGGTTGTTTTGAGTTGCATTTCCCTGATGACTAAGGATGCTGAACATTTCTTTAGGTTCTTCTTGGCCATTTTAGTTTCCTCAGTTGAGAATTCTTTGTTTAGCTCTATACCCCATTTCTAAATAGGGTTGTTTGGTTGTCTGGAGTCTAATTTCTTGAGTTCTTTGTATATCTATGGGATGTGGGTAAAGATCTTTTCCCAAACTGTTGGTTGCCATTTTGTCCTATTGACAGTATCCTTTGCCTTACAGAAGCTTTCCCATTTGTCAATTCTTGATCTTAGAGCATAAGCCATTGGTGTTCTGTTCAGGAAAATTTCCCCTGTGCCTAGGTGGAGGGTTTTCCCCTCCTTCTCTTCTATTAGTTTCTATGTATCTGGTTTTATGTGAAGGTCCTTTATCCACATGGACTTGAGCTTTGTACAAGGAGATAAGAGTGGATCGATTTGCATTCTTCTACATGCTGACCTCAAGTTGAACCAGCACCATTTGTTGAAATTGCTGTCCTTTTTCAACTGGATAGTTTTAGCTCCTTTGTCAAATATCAAATGACCACAGGTGTGTGGGTTCATTTCTGGGTCTTCAATTCTATTACATTTATCTTCCTGCCTGTCTCTGTACCAATACCAGGCCGTTTTTATCACTATTGCTCTGTAGTACAGCTTGAGGTCAGGGATGGCGATTCCTCCAGAAGTTCTTTATTGTTGAGAATAGTTTGCCCTATCCTGGGTTTTTTGTTATTCCAAATAAATTTGAGAATTTCTCTTTCTAACTCTGTGAAGAATTGAGTTGGGATTTTAATGGGGATTGCATTAAATATGTAGATTGCTTTTGGCAAGATGGCCATTTTTACTATATTAATCCTGCCAATCCATGAACATGGGAAATCTTTCCATCTTCAGAGATCTTCCTCAATTTCTTTCTTAAGAGACTTGAAGTTCTTGTCATACAGATCTTTCACTTGTTTGGTTAGATTCACCCCGAGGTATTTTATATTATTTGTGAATATTGTGAAGGGTGTCATTTCCCTAATTTCTTTTTCAGCCTGTTTATCCTTTGAGTAGAGGAAGGCTACTGATTTGTTGGAGTTGATTTTATATCCAGCCACTTTGCTGAAGTTGTTTATCAGGTTTAGGAGTTCTTTGGTGGAAGTTTTAGGGTAATTTAAGTATACTATCATATTATTTGCAAATAGTGAAATTTTGACTTCTTCCTTTCCAATTTGTATCCCTTTGACTTCCTTTTGTTGCCTAATTGCTCTAGCTAGGACTTCCAGTGCTATATTGAATAGGTAGAGTGGGAGTGGGCAGCCTTGTCTAGTACCTGATTTTAGTGGCAATGCTTCAAGTTTCTCTCCATTTAGTTTGATGTTGGCTACTGGCTTGCTGTATATTGCTTTTACTATGTTTAGGTATGGGCCTTGAATTCCTGATCTTTCCAAGACTTTTACCATGAAGGGATGTTGAATTTTGTCAAATGCTTACTTAGCATCTAGTGAGATGATCATGTAGTTTTCTTCTTTGAGTTTGTTTATATAGTGAATTACATTGATGGAATTCTGAATATTGAACCATCTCTGCATTCCTGGGTAAAGCCTACTTGATCATGATGGATGATTGTTTTGATGTGTGATTCGGTTTTGTGAGAATTTTATTGAGTATTTTTACATCAATATTCATAGGGGAGATTAGTCTGAAGTTCTCTTTCCTTTTTTTTCTTTTCTTTTTTTTTTTTTGGTTTTTTGAGACAGGGCTTCTCTGTGTAGCCCTGGCTGTCCTGGAACTCACTCTGTAGACCAGGCTGGCCTCAAACTCAGAAATCCGCCTGCTTCTGCCTCCCAAGTGCTGGGATTAAAGGCATGCGCCACCACCACCTGGCTGAAGTTCTCTTTCTTTGTTGGGTCTTTGTGAAGTGTGGTATGAGTGTGATTGTGGCTTCATAGAACGAATTGTGTAGTGTTCCTTCTGTTTCTATTTGTGGAATAGTTTGAAGAGAGTTGGTATTAGGTCTTTCTTGAAGGTCTGATAGAATTCTACACTAAAACCATCTGGTCCTGGGCTTTTTTTGGTGGGGAGACTTTTATGACTGCTGCTTTTCTTTAGGGTTATGGGACTGTTTAGATGGTTTATTTGCTCCTCATTTAACTTTGGTACCTGGTATCTGTCTAGAAAGTTGGCCATTTCATCCAGATTTTCCAGTTTTGTTGAGTATAGGCTTTTGTAGTAGGATCTGATGATTTTTTTAATTTTCTCAATTTCTGTTGGTATCTTACCCTTTTCAGTTCTAATTTTATTAATTTGGATACTGTCTCTGTGCCCTCTGGTTAGTCTTGCTAAGGGTTTATCTACCTTGTTGGTTTTCTCAAAGAACCAGCTCCTGGTTTTATTGATTTTTTTATAGTTCATTTTGTTTCTACTTGGTTGATTTTAGCTCTGAGTTTGATTATTTCCTGCTGTTGACTTCTCTTGGGTGTATTTGCCTCTTTTTGTTCTAGAGCTTTCAGTGTGCTGTCAAGTTGTTAGTGTATTCTTTCTCCAGATTCTTTTTGTAGGCACTTAGAGCTATGAGTTTTCCTTTTAGCACTGCTTTCATGGAATCCCAAAAGTTTTGGTATGATGTGTCCTCATTTTCATTAAAGTCTAAAACGTCTTTAATTTCTTTCTTTATTTCTTCCTTGACCAAGTCATCACTGAGTAGAGCATTGTTCAGCTTTCATGTGTATGTGGGCTTTCCATTGTTTTTGTCATTATTGAAGACCAGCCTTAGTCCGTAGTGATCTGGTAGCATGCAAGGGATTATTTCAGTCTTTTTGTATCTGTTGAGGCCTGTTTTATGGCCAATTATATGGTCTATTTTGGAGAAGGTACCATGAGGTGCTGAGAAAAGGTATATTCTTTTGTTTTAGGATGAAATGTTCTATAGATATAGTTAAATTCATTTGGCTCATAACTTCTGTTAATTTCATTGTGCCTCTGTTTAGTTTCTGTTTCCATGATCTGTCCATTGCTGAGAGTGGGGTGTTGAAATCCCCTACTATTATTGTGTGAGGTGCAATGTGTGCTTTGAGCTTTAGTAAAGTTTCTTTTATGTATGTGGGTGCCCTTGCATTTGGAGCATAGATGTTCAGAATTGAGTGTTCATCTTGGTAGATTTTTCCTTTGATAAGTATGAAGTGTCCTTCTGTATCTTCTTTGATTACTTTTTGTTAAAAGTCAATTTTATTTGATATTAGAATGGCTACTCCAGCTTGTTTCTTGGGACCATTTGCTTGGAAAATTGTTTTCCATTCTTTTATTCTGAGGTAGTGTCTGTCTGTCTTTGTCACTGAGGTGTATTTCCTGTATGCAGCAGAATTCTGGGTCCTGTTTATGTATCCAGTCTGATATTTCTACGTCTTTTTATTGGGAAGTTGAGTCCATTGATATTAAGAGATATTAAGAAAAAATGATTGTTGCTTCCTGTTATTTTTGTTATTAGAGGTGGAATTATGTTTGTGTAGCTACCTTCTTTAGGGTTATTGGAAGATTACTTCCTTGCTTTTTCTAGGTTGTAGTTTCCCTCCTTGTGTTGGAGTTTTCCATCCATTATCCTTTGAAGTGCTGGATTTGTGGGAAGATACTGTATAAATTTGGTTTTGTCATGGAATATCTTGTTTCTCCATCTATGGTAATTGAGAGTTTTGCTGGGTAAGTAGTCTGGGCTGGCATTTGTGTTCTCTTAGAGTCTGTATGATATCTGTCCAGGATCTTCTGGCTTTTATAATCTCTGGTGAGAAGTCTGGTGTAATTTTTATAGGCCTGCCTTTATATGTTACCTTACCTTTTTTCCTTACTGCTTTTAGTATTTTTTCTTTGTTTTGTGCATTTGATGTTTTGATTATTATGTGATGGGAGGAATTCTTTTCTGGTCTAGTCTATTTGGAGTTCTGTAGGCTTCTTGTATGTTCATAGACATCTCTTTCTTTAGGTTAGGAAAGTTTTCCTCTATAACTTTGTTGAAGATATTTACTGGCCCTTTAAGTTTTGAATCTTCACTCTCATATATACCTATTATTCTTAGAATTGGTCTTCTCATCATGTCCTGGATTTCCTGGATGTTTTGGGTTAGGAGCTTTTTTGCATTTTTCATTTTCTTTGACAGTTTGTGTCAATGTTTTCCATGGTATCTTCTGCACATGAGATTCTCTCTTCTATCTCTTGTATTCTGTTGGTGATGCTTGCGTCTACGACTCCTAATTTCTTTCCTAGGTTTTCTATCTCCAGGGTAGTCTCCCTTTGAGATTTCTTTATTGTTTCTACTTCCATTTTTAGATCCTGCATGGTTTTGTTTAATTCCTTCATGTGTTTGGTTGTGTTTTCTTGCAGTTCTTTAAGGGATTTTTGTGTTTCCTCTTTAAGGGCTTCTACCTATTTACCTGTGTTCTCCTTTTCTTTTAAAGAGAGTTATTTACGTCCCTCTTAAAGTTTTCTATCATCATCATGAGAAGTGATTTTAATTCTGAATCCTGCTTTTCTGGTGTGATGGGGTGTCCAGGGCTTGCTATGATGGGAGAACTGCGTTCTGATGATGCCAAGCAACTTTGGTTTCTGTTGCTTATGTTCTTCGCTTGCTTTTGCCATCTGGTTAACTCCAGTGCTACCTGCACTCACTGTCTCTGACTGGAGCCTGTCTTTACAGTTCTTTTGCTTGTGTCAGAACTCCTCAGAGTCCAGATGTCTCTGTGATCCTGAGCTCTTGGGTGGAAGAACTGCTGGGACTCAGGCCACCTCTGGGATCCTGAAATCCTGCTGTTCTGAGTGCAGTGACTCCTCTAGGATAGCTCAGGATATGGTGTCTTCATGAGAGCAGACCAGCTAGGTGTCTGCCCAGCCAAAAGGACCAAGCAAGGGACGGGGTTTGGGTGGCTGATGGGTCCTGAGTACTTCAGGCTCCCAGTTGTAGGTCAGGGTTGTAGGGTAGCGGGAGAGGGTTCTTATCCACTGCTCTGATTGCACTGGTTCCTCTAGGATGGCTCAGGATATGGTGTCTTCACAGAAGCAGACCAGTTAGGTGTCTGCCCCAGCCCAAAAGGGATAATTAACTAATTAAGAATTGGCTATTAGGCCTTTGCTTTAAGCCACCAATACCAGGCACTCTGTACCTGGGAACCTAGTTAACAGTCAGCCTGAGAATTAGTTAAGCAATCTTTACTCTCCTTCCTGTCCTCCATTGCAAAGTCCTCAGTCTCATCACCTTTAGGGTCTGTCCTCCATCTCTGACTCGATTCCTGGGAAATCTGCAGCTCCTCCAGGCAGACATAGATTTCCTCCTTCCTGTGGACATTCTTAGCCCATCTCCCTTCTAGTCCAACCCCATTCCTTCTATCAGCCTCAAATACCTAGCAACATGTCATACCTGAGGAACTGAGTGGCCTCACCTGGCCAAGACTCAGAAACACTCCCTATCATGAAACCCACAGGCACCACACTCTCCTAAGATCCAGAAAGGGCAACAGAAGCCATAGAATGGGATGGAACACCCACTCAACACAGACAAGACCAGCTATCAGCACCTACAATTTTAATCATCCCAAACCCAGATGGCTAGACACCAGCATAAAAAACAAAATAACAGCCAGGAAAACACGACTCCACCAGAACCCAGCAACCCTACCATAGTAAACCCTGAGAAATGCAACACAGCTGGAAGCATAAAACAAGAATGTCAAAATAGCTATTTATGTTTAGGGAATAGAGAGGATATAAATAAACCTATTAGTGAATACTTTGAAAACACACCAAGACAGTGAAATGGAGTGAAGAAACCTGCTCAGGACATGAAAGTGAAAATGGAATCACTAAAGCAAACCCAAACTGGAGTAAAACTGAAAATGAAAAATGTAGAAGCCAAACAAAAACCCGAGAAATAAAGCTCACCAACAGAATGGAGACAAGATAGAAGAAATGGGTATCCCAGTCAAAGAAAACGTTAAATCTAACAACAACAATAACACCTCAGGCACAAACATCCAAGAAATCCAGTATACGATGACAAAACAACAACAACAAACCCAAAGCATCAAAAAGAAATCTGTTAATAGTAGAAATGGAGGAAAGGAAGAAACCCACGTCAAAGACACACAGAGTTCCTTTCTCTCCCTTTCCATCTTGTATGCTTTGGAAGTAAACTAGGCTCACCTACAAATTCAAAAGCTAAGCTCCTATTCACAAGCCCTTCTCCTTATACCTCAGACTTATCAAGGATTGTAAATTGGAATAGTATTCTACCCACCTCTCTGAACCTCATTCAGGAGTATTCAAAGATGATTCTCAGAGATAAAAGCAAGAGATGCAACATGCTACTAGCACTTTCTTTGACAAAGTAGAATTAAGGATAGAGAAGTTTGACTTCCCTCTTTGTGGAAACCTTAGGGACTTGAAGTTACCAGGACCCTAGCTTGTCCCCTGAAATGGGTTGGATTTCCCCCCCCTAGAAATGTCAACCATTTGGCTTCTTTATTCTATTTCAACCTGGAAGCTGGAGTTAGCTTTCAGTGGGTTCCAGAAAGAGAGTAAAACAAGTTCCTTTCCACTCTACTTTTTTGAAAGAAGACATGCATTTACACCCATTTTTCTCTTGTTTTTATTGCTAATAACTGTATAGTATTTGAAAATACTATTAAACACAGCAGATATCAGTAAAACTCTCCCCAAACTCTAAGCTACCCAGCGTAGGCATGCTATTTCATAACCCCACTTCCAAAGTCCAATTCAGTATAGACTAATTTGTTTTAGAAACCCAATTTATAGGAGAGTTTAGAACAGCTCTTCGATATTAGCTCTATATAACTAGCCACAGGACTAATGGAAATCTATTGATGGTTTGTTGCAGAAAAAAATGTAAGAGCACATAGCAGCCACATTTAAAAAAAAAAAAAGGAGCCTGCAAGATGACTCAGGGTGTGAATGTGCCTCCTGCCACCCTGTTAACCTAACAACACCCTTAAAATACTTAAACTCCCTTACCTGATCTAAAACAACTAAAAAAAAATCTCATGGACAAAAATCTAGTCATCACTTGTTTTTACCATTAAATCTTTGTCAAAACATAGATGTACTTATTCATTTATATTCTCTGTGCGATTTCATTGGTTTATGCTGCAAGTACGGCATAGTATTCCATGGAGAACGCACAGAGCAAGAGGCTAGAGTCACCAGCTACCTCTATTCAAAATGGTAACGCCTGGGTTAGTGAAGGTACTGCTGTCTACCTATGAAGGATTTCAAATATAAGTCCCCTACCATTAGTTCATCACTTGCTTCTCAGGAGAAGAGCCATAGTTTCTAAGGCACCAAGAATTCTTGGAGAATTAGTGAGTCAGGTCAGCATTGGGGAGGAATGTCCTTGTATCTGATCTTAGTGTGAAGCCATGTGAGGGAAATTAGAGAAGAGTCATGTTAAAAGATTGACATGTGCTCCTTGACATATGGATAATACAGCTTCCGGAGTTGTTCCTGTGGACACCAAGTCTCATTAGAGGGTTGCTACTTAGTGTAAGCACTGGTAAGGAGCATTACCAGTGTCCAGTGACATGGACCCCATGTAGCAACTGCTCTTCTGTCTCATTCTTGCTGGATTTCCCCTCTTACATCATTTTTTTTTTACAGCTTTATTGATATAGAGCTCACACTGCATAAAATTCACCCTCTGAAAGTTTACAAGATTCAGAAGAACTCAGTGTACTCACAGCTGTGGATCCACCACCATGATGCACTTGGAGAACATGTTCATCTCTCCCTAAAATGACCCTGTGTCCATTAGTCAGTCCCGTCCCACTTCAGTTGCCTCTCCTCTTGTGTTCTCTCTCTGTCTTTACCTATTCCGAGCACTTCACAGAAATGGAATTATATAATGCACTGCCTTTGTTTGGCCTGGCTTCTTTACTTTAGCATAATGCTTTATGTGTTTATCCATGTTACAGCACAAATCAGTGCCTGGTTACTTTTGTGATGAAATAACAAAACCTTTCATTGTATTTATTATAGCACTATGTGAACATAATCCAGTTGAGGTAGGTGCTCTTGGAACATGTGTTCCAAGTTTTGTTTTGAACATCTATTTTCAGTTCTCTTTGAGTCTACCTGAGTGGACAACTGCGGGGTCAATGTAACAGTCAAACATCACTCAGGATTCTTCCTTTTAGGAGATACCACATTGTTCCAAAGTTGTGTACTGTTGTTATACCTGCCTACCAGCCATGCACATGTAGTCTCTGAGACTATTGTTGCTTGTGTCTTTGTCAACCCTTGTTATTTTGTCTGTCTTTATTATGTATCCATCCTAGTGGTTGGCTGTACCTGGTTATACTTTTGACTGGCATTGCCCTTCATTGTCAGATGAGCATCTGTCCCTATACTTACTCTCCAGTTGTAGATCTCTGGTTCTAGAAGTAGTTATACAAACCCTGTGTCCAATTTAATCCAATTATTTGAAGATTATCATAGGGGCTGATTAGGAATGATGAGGTCAGAGGGAGACGAGCAGAACTCTGGCATTGAGAACCACGTCCTGTGTGCTTGTCAGGCAATAACACTTGCTACAAGATTGCAGCCAGGTTTTCTAAAAAGCTCAAAAAAGTAGGAAAGCAGAAAATAGCCAGAACTTGAGCAGACCACACAGGGATTTAATGGTAGCAGTATCATGGCACTTGAATTTTCTACTTTCCTCTTTCACTTTCCCTAAGTGACTAGTTAACTGGCTAAGAAGCAGGTGGAAGGAAGTTCAAAACATACGTGGATACAGAGAGTTAAGTTTTTTATTAGAGTTAAGTGAACTAGTTAATGAATTAAAGATGAAACTATTCATTAATACCTGGATGTAACTAAAAGTAAAACAAATAAACAAAAAGACCAGGGATTGGGGCTGGGGAGGTGGCTCAGCCTAGTGCCTGTGTGCAAATGTGAGGCCCTGAGCTCAGATCCTCACAGGCACATAAAAATCAGACATGGTGGTGCTTGCCTATCATCCTAACACTGGGGAGGTGGAGAAGGGTGGGCCCCTGAAGCTTGGTGGCCAGTAGGTACAACAAGAGTCTGTCTTTAATAAAAATAAAAATAGAGAATAAGGTGCAGAGTGGTAGAGAAAGACATTCATCATTGATCTCTGGACTGAACATGTATTTGTGTAACCCTGCCTTGGACAAACATCTGGGATATGCCTGAAATTCGATTCAGGAATGGAAAAACTGGATAAGCATTATGGAATCAAAGGCCTTTGTATAAAATAAGCATTAAACTAGTTCATGTCACTCCTACAAAATGTAGCTAGTTTGGTCAAATATAGTTCCTAATCTACACATAATATAAATCTATAAGATATGTCCTCCACCGCGTGTGTGTGTGTGTGTGTGTGTGTGTGTGTGTGTGTTGACATCAAGAAAGGTGGGCATGTGTGCATTCACACAAATGTGCCTGTGTTCATGTGTGTGTGCCTGTATGTGTGTGTGTGTGTGATTGTGTGTGTGTGTGTTTGTGCACCTGACATCAAGAAATGTGAGGGCTGACCCTCAAGGCTGATGGAGACCATGGGATTGTTGAGAGCTTTGGAATGGCTGTCTGAAACATGAGTAAGAATCATGCCAATCATACTGCTTGGTTTGTTGTTAAGTTTCATTGGTGGCAGGGAAGTTTATTAATGAGAGAGTGGAGAAGAAAGAGCAAGCATGTGTGTAGTTATAGAGTTTTCAAAAACCTACAAAACATAATGAAAGAAGCCCACCAGGGACATGGATAAGTAGAAGCAAAAAGAAACTAAAGGTTGCGGGTCATAAAAGGCTGAGGGGACCACAAGAGCAAGGTCTGGTGTAGGTGGCAGAGATGACAGGAGCAGGCAAGAAGCAGAAACAATAGAGCTATTGACAGGACCACTTAGTCCTGATGTTTCTATTGTAAATTTGATGTATTGGTGCCTTCAGTTTGGCCCTGAAAATAACAGCCCTATTATTCAGTTCGAAAACCCCAGAACCATGATAGGAAGAACTTGTGATTTTTATGATCCGTAACTTTTCTTCTTCTTCTTTTTCTTTTTTCTTTTCCTGAGAAATTCTTCAATTTGAAAAAGGGACTTTCCAGTGGAAATAATAGAATGTAAATTGTTTACTTGGCAAAATACCATTGGACTAAGCTAAGGTCCTTCATATATAAGAGTATGATAAGAGTTTACCTTCCCAGCACTTTTACAAGGGGGTAACAGGGAAATTTTCTTAGCTTGCAAAAAGCAAAGACATCTGAAAAATGTTATATTTAAGAAAAATATAGCAGTGAAACTGGAGTTGTAGAAATCTTGGCCAATTAATGAACACACTGAACAAGAACAAAACACTGGACTAGTGAAGGCTAGTTAGCCATCACTGTTAGCCAACGATGAAGCCTTTAAGTTGGCACAAACAGGAAAACACTTGATGGTGGCTTTGCTTAGATACATTGCCCCATTGTCCTTCTAGGAAATATTTACTTCTGGAAAAAGTACAGAGGAAAATACTACCTAGTATCAAAACATAGCAATGCACAGGTCATTTCAGTCTGCTTCTGCTGCATTCTCCTTGTGAGTACATGTACTGAATCTTGGTTTCTCCATCTCAGGTTGTACACTGTATGAGCTTTGCATGATGGGTAAAGGAATAGGAAGATAGATACCTATCCTCATGGAGGACCCATGCTCTTAGGACAATGGGTCCAAGCACATGAAGTACTTCTAAAGAGGGAGAGAAAAGCAACTTTGGAATAAATCACTTAATTTAATATTATCATGTAGTTTGACACATATGACAATTAACAGCTTCATGGTTAAATCAGCTGCTTCTAGACTATGATGTGGTGAACAATATACATTTAGAATATGCCACTTGATTACAACTGAAAAAGATGCCTTTGAACCTGGGCATTAAGACCCTATTCTAACACAAAGCCAGGCGATGCATCCAAGTATTTCCCAGCATTTGTCCAATGGGACATCAGTATCCTGCAAGGATCCTATGGTCATATTTGAGTAATGTGACATGTCACACCCTCTTGAGAATTCATCATACACATTTGCTCAGTGAAGCTGCCAAGAAATTCTGCAGCCCTATACTACCCAAACATATTTGACTATAGAGCCCCTTCTACTTACGATGTTCAACTTGCTGTTTTAAACAGTACACATGGGGTACTCAGGACCTTGTGCCAGGATTTAATGACTTGGAAAAGCAAACAAGAGACTAAAATTAATTTGCACCTGGACAAAGTGTTTATTCACCAATATTCTGAACAGGTGCCAGGCCCTGGTGGCCAAGCTTCTGCACAGAGTCCTAGTAAATAAAACATAATTATGACTCCAGGTGCATGCTTTGTAGGACAATACAGACTTCTACTTAGAGAGCTTATATAGCCTACTGTACAGAGGTTTTTACATTTATTTTCTGTAAATCTTCTTTCCATTTGCTAAAAGTCTATATCCATACAGCTCCTCGAAGATCTTTCCTGCTATGTGTTGTGTAAGTTTCTGTCACCACCTTGCTCTTCCAGACCTACCTTGTCCACTTGATCTCACTCCTTTATAATCATCTTCCAGCTGTAGTGGTTGCACTTATTCACTATAAGGTTCTGTGTCGGGCAGCTGTAAACAGAGAATCCATTCTTCGCCCTCCTGCTTTCCAAAGGGGGATGCAAGTGGGGCCTTTCTCCACTTCTCTCAAAGTCTTTCCTATGAAGTCATTGTATTTTTAGTGATGAGCCCCCCATCCCCCACCTCAGTTGAGGTTTTGTCTTTTACTGTCTGTTAAGTGCCAGGGGTGGGGTGGGGAGCAAGACCTGGAGTCTACAAGTAGCCCTTGTGACCCTGCCCCCAAGTTAATTCTAATTAGTGATAAAGATGCTGACAGCTGACAGCCAATAGCTGTGCAGAAGAGACATAGGTGGGGTTTAGGTTTTGTAGGCTTTAGGGGAGAGGAGGACCACTCGGAAGAGGAAGAAGAATGTAATGTACAAGAGAGGAGGAAGGAGAAGCCACCATGGGTTAAGGGTCAAGAGAGTGTGGCCCTGAGGGTTGTCCAATTGGAGTTAAGAGCAGCCCAGATGGAGCATAGTAAATAGTATTAATGTGAGGTTATCGATTGGAAAGTAGATTCCAACAGCATGGAGGGTAGGCAGCTGCCCAACACTTGTGTTGATTAAAACGTATTGTAAATATAAAGGCTAAATGTGTTTTTTTATCCAGGAACTCAAAGATCAAGGTGGGGTAGAAGCCTTGGGGCCAGGACTTAAATATTTTCTACAAAACTTCCCATATCTTTAATTTATTTATTTTTATTTTATGTAATTGGTGTTGCATGTGTGTCTATACAAGGGTGTCAGATCCCTGGAATAGGAGTTATAGACAGTTGTGAGCTGCCATGTGGGTCTTGGGAATTGAACCCCAGTCCTCTGGAAGAGTATCCAATATTCTTATCTGCTGGGCCATCTCTCCAGCCCCTCTCCAATCTTTACAAGGCAACACTCTTAATTGTATTGGATGTTCTTGAAGGTACCTTTATTTCTGCAGGTAATGCTAATAAGACTCCTTGTAGATGGACTTACATCTGATAATCAGCTAATTCTTATGGCAAATTTATAAAATCCTGATAGATTCAGATCTTTAAAATAGTGTCTATTCATCATTTTCCTTTGGGGGGGCTGGGAATGTAGCCTGTTGGTGGAATATTTGCATGTGAATCTGTTACTTCCCCATTTCTGTGATGAAACACTATGACCAAGGTAATGTACAGAAGAAGGATTTTATTTGGACTCATGGTTCTAGAAGGATGAACACATGTGAACATGTGAACATGTTGCCACAACGGCAGGGGAGTGGCAAGCATGGTGGCAAGACCGGGAGCTGTGCCCTCACAAGTAGGACAAGCAGGATGACAAGCAGGAAACAGAAAGCAAACTGGGAATAGCATGGAGCTTTGGAAAGCTCAAAGCTGGTCCCCACTGATGCATCTCTCCAGCAAGGCTACATCTCTTAGACCCCCACAAATTGTTCCACCAAATGGGAGCCAAATGCTCAAATGTGAGTGAGCATTCTTATTCAAACAACCACATCTAGCATGCATAAAACTTTGGTTTCTATACTTAGCACCTTTAAAGCATGTGGCAATGCATTTGTATAATTCTAGCACTGTACAGTGATACAGAAGGGCCCGAAATTCAAGGTCATCTTCAGCTACATAGCACGTTTGAGGACACCTGGGTTGCATGAAGTTCTGTCTCAAAAGTAATACAAAATAAAATAACAGCTCCACAAAAGAAGTAATATCCCTTTTGTGTTTTAACAAAGAAAATACAATGAATGGCTCAGACCCTGCTCTCCCCACTTCCTTGCTCAAATGCCATCTCAGATGAGTCATAGAAGTAGAAAGGAAACCAGTAAAGTGGAGAAATTAAGGTAGTTATGGTAGAATCATGAAGGAAGTTGAGTTCTGATGCCATAAAATAATAACCCAGTATAGAAGAGGGCCTCATGCCATTTGTGCTGAGGAGCCAGGAACATTGGGGTTTTTTTTTTTGTTGTTGTTGTTGTTGTTGTTTTGGTTTGGTTTTTATCTTATACATTTCTCTCTGCACATTTAATAATCTCAGGTATATCCCTTGATGCTACAAACAAGATAGATCCAGGATACTATAATATATGGGCAATTTTCAGGTTTGTCTGGAAAGAAGAAAGAATAGCAAAAATACCTCCAGCTACCCCCTGCCCCCCCAGCCCTTGGACATCTCTTCGATGTGACCTAAATATTTCGTAGAACTCTTTCTTTTTTTTTTTTCCCCGAGGGTCTCGAGAAGAGGAACTATATTTAAAGGCCACAACATTAGAAAAGTTGAGAACCATTGATGTAAAGCAAAACACAAAATTTTCATTAGAATTCAAGCACATAAGTTTGCTACATGCCAAATCCCCTAAGTACAGAGAAGTAGGCAGCATTAAATATTACAAGGAAAGCCCTTTCTTTTTTTTTTTTCTCAATATCTGTTTACATGATTATTATTTCTTTTTTTTAAATTTATTTAGTTATTTAAATCACATCATAATTTACTTATTTACACAGGGTTATAAACACAAAAAGGCAGGACGTGGAGAAGGGAATGGCACCAGAGCATAGGTGTTCAGGGGAGTACAGATACCTTTCAGAACAGGGTATCAGCTGGGTAAAGGCTCAGGGGACAGGTCACTATGACTCTGCCTATGATTCACTTGTCCTTATCTAAGTTGGTATTGTCCACCGAGGCTACCTATTTATAAGATCTATGACTACTTGGGCTGGTAAATTTCCACAGAAGCTGCCTGTTTACAATAGCTTATAGCCTGCTGTTTCAGTGTTTTTCCACAGAGACCCAAGACTTGGTGTTAGCATGCATGTATGTCAGGACTATTGCTGACTTTAGGCCTATGGCTGATTTTAGGCCTTTAGTGTATATGTAGGGCTGCTCCTGACATCTCCTCCCTTCTCTAAGTATAGAAGGGCCTTGGCGATTCTATTCTTGTGAAGGTGGGGATAGAGGCCTGACCTCCAATAATTGAAGGGGACCTTGTAATGGCTCCAGTCCTCCTGTCGTTGTCCAGTGAGGCATGAGGGCCATACCCATCCCGATGTCTTTCTCCTGGAGAGGGGATACTTTTGACATCAACCCCATGCAGTCAGGCTTGTCCCTCAGGGAACCCAGATAGATATTTTAAACTTTTATTTATATTCCCTTGCAGTGCTTAGCCTCGCAGCCTAAGAAAGAATTCAGATCGCCAGACAGAGAGGGTTCTGGGTAGCCCCTCTCTGCTTGGTCTACGGGTAGAAGTCTCTTCTTTTAGATTGGGTGGAGATGGGTTTGAGGAACACCCTGGATAAAGTAACAACCTCATCTTGAGTCTCGTGGTCCTCCTTAGCTAACTTATGATAATGTATCTGAATAGGTTTTGCTACCAAATTATCTATCTGTTGTATCACAAACTTAGTCAGCCTATTTAAGGCCCGGGACCAAAAGAAATCAGCAGAGATAACCCAGTTAATGGTCCCAAGATGGGAGGAAGTGGGGTTGACAACCATGGAGAGGTTGAAAACCAGTCCTTGTACCAGCTCTCATATTCCTCTTTCTCTTTCTCTCTCTGTCAATTCTCTGGGCCTTCTCTGACCTTTTTCATGTTCTCTTTAATCATCTCTGTCTTGTCTATGAAAGGGCAACATTCTTCTTTAAGGGCTGTACACAGTCAAAAGCTGTACACAGTCTTTTCTATTGTAGAAGAATAAATCAAGTCCAATAAAGTCCTTTGCAATTTTTGGAGATCAATTCAGACATCGAAACAAGGGATTTCTTCAGATTAGTGATGTCAATTTCTAGCTGTTTAGTGTCCTTGTCAATGGCCCATCAAAGGTCTGAGTAGTATAAGTCTGGAGGCCAGCATCAGGATTAGAGCTTCTACCAGCAGACATCACAGGTGTTTCATTTTTACCTGTTCTCAGGCTGGAGGTTTGGACCCTGGGAGCTCTGGTTGAATCTTTTGATACTCATTCTAAAAAGGACAAAAGCACCCACACTTTGATCTTCTCTTTCTTCTTGAGTTTCATGAGGTCTATGTATTGAGTCTTAGGTATTGTGTGCTTTTGGGCTAATATCCGCTTATCAGTGAGTAGGACTCCTTCTTTGAACCTATATTAATCTGATTTTTATATAACTTATATAAACCGAAGTGAATTAGTAAAAAACCCAATAACAGAGATGAATTCCGAAAATGTACTGAACTAAAGAGCAAATGGTAAGCTGACAGTGAAGATGGTCTCTATCTGCGATGTTGTCAGGAACTTCATCTACAAGGCACTGAACAGGGTGAGTGCTGAATCCACAAGCAGGATACGGGCGCACCTCTTGCCTATGCATCCCTGCCTTGTTTGCATGTGCTTATCCACATGTTTGTTGATTTGATGTTTTATTAGAGAGGTTTGAATAATGTAGTAGTATTTTTTTTTTAACAATTTTGCCTCATTTTTAAAGTTTTTGTTGCACCTTGGGTGTGTGCTAATATGATGTAATTTGGTCTGCGGCTTGACTGGTCCTCTAATACTCTCTTGATTCTGAATCATGGCAATCCAGAGTTTGATCCTCAGCTTTGTTCTTTCAAGGATAACCTCTGGAGAGAACTCAATCCATAGAGTACTTACAGTGTAAAAGTTAAAACCCCATCAAGCTAGATATTTAGCTCAGTGCTAGGACTCTTGCCCAGAATGTATGAAGCCCTGAGTGTAGTCCTCAGTATGGAAAAAACAGAAACCAAACCAAACTAAATAACCAACCAACCAAACAAACAAACCCTACCTCAAGACTGACCAAAGACCAAAATACTAGGCCCCAAATTGAAAGTACAAGAATGAATCAGAGAGGAAACATTTCAGGACATGGAATAGACACTGATTTTCCAGGATAAGATTTCCAAAGCAAAAATAAACAAGGTGGATTATGTCATCAAGAACCTTCTGTACAGCAAAGGAAACAACAGAATAGAGGGGACCCTACAGAACCAACTGAGTGAAGGGGGGTGCTACAGAATGGGACGGAACATTATTCATCTTCCAGAGGGTTAATATCTGGGATATATGAGGAACACAAACAATGTTGCACTCCTCAACAGATAATCCAATTAAAAAATGAGTACATATGTCTCAAATAACAGCCCACCAATGTATGAAATATGCTGAGCATCATGGGTAAATGCAGGTAAAACCAGATTGAAATTCTCTCTTACTCTAATGAGAATGCCTGCTATGAAAAATAAATCAATTAACAAGTCACGAGGGCGTGGAGGAAAAATGGAAATATCATATATAGTTAATGAGCATGTAAATCTCTACCACCATAGCACATAGGCTCCTCAAAAAAGTCAACCTAAAGCCAGCGTGATCCAATGAACCCATCCTGAGTATGTATTCAAAGGGAATGCACTCAGTGTTAGAGATAACCTTCACATCCATGTTTATCCCTCTATCCTGATAGCTAAGAGAGGGAATCGACATTTGACTGGATAAAGAAAATTATATGTATGTATGTGTGTGCATGTGCATTTCATTATCCATTAAGAATAATGTATTATGTCATTTGCAGAATAACATATAGAACTGGAGGACATTATGTGACATGAAATAAGCAAGCATAGAAAGATATGGACCGCATGGCTTCTGGAATCTGTGGGACCTAAAACAATTGACTGGAAAGAGTAATGATTTTGAAATTGGGAAGTAGGGAGGGAGATGGTTAACGAGATCTGGCTTTGGTCATATTACATTGATTTCCATTAATATTTATTAATAGTTATTAAAAAGTAAGCTAAAGAGTAAATGGGAAAAAGGATAAATGCCTCATGTTCTTCTTTAGAGTAGGATCTAAAGCAACTGAACTCACAGGAGGAGAGAGAACAGTGGTTAAAGAACAAAGGAGAAGATAATGGTCAAAACCTACAGAATCTCTAACACAGGAATGAGCTTTCGAGATATATTCCACAGCATGGTAAATGTCATTAATAATACACTTCAAAATGCCAAGAGGATAGATGTCAACTTTTTTTTAAAAATCATAAAACATGGCAAGGTTTGAGGTGATAGGGAAGTCAATAATAGCTTTATATAACAGTTTAACAATCTAGTCACAAATCATGTTATTTTGTATTCTATAAACATATAACAATAAATTGTAAATCTATAATATAATTTTAAAATGAGAAAGAAAAAGGTTATTCTGGCTTTATCTAAATATGAATTAAAGCTTAGCTGGGAAACCCCCTTTCTTCAGCTTTACCCAACTCAATAAATATATATATTCTGAAATTAACTTGAAAAACATTTTAAGTAGACTTTTAAGATTTTTAAGGAGTGGTTTCTTCCACTGCATAATTATTTCTTTGCTTTTAAAAAAGATTTATTTATGTCTATTTTTTATGTGCATTGGTGTTTTGCTTGCATGTGTGTCTGTGCACCACTTGCATGCCTAGACACAACAGAAACCGAAGAGGGCTTCATATCCCCTGGAATTGGAATTACAGAGGGTTGTGAGCCACCATGTGGGTTTTGAGGATTGAACCCAAGTCCTCTAGAAAAGCAGCCAGTGCTTTAACCACTGAGTCATCTCTTCAGCCCCTGAATCATTATTTCTGTGGGAGCCCATGGTTTAGTTCTGATCTTCTTATGCATTTCCTACCTTTTGAAATTGAAATGATAATCATTCCAGTATCCTTACATTTAAAAATAAATTTTATATTGTAAAGACTAATTGTAATGCCAGCGCTGCAATGTCACAAGTTAACATTGAGATAGAATAATGGAACAATTTGATGTTGCTCAATCAAGCCTTGTAAGGAGCACAATGCAGCACTGTGATGTTTCAATGCAGCATTGTGATGTTGCAGTGGAGCACTGTGATGTCTCAGTGCAGCACTGTGATGTCTCAGTGCAGCACTGTGATGTCTCAATGCAGCACTGTGATGTCATAGTGGAGCACTGTGATGTCTCAATGCAGCACTGTGATATCATAGTGGAGCACTGTGATGTTTCAATGCAGCACTGTGATGTCTCAATGCAGCACTGTGATGTTGCAGTGGAGGACTGTGATGTTTCAATGCAGTACTGTGATGTCATAGTGGAGCACTGTGATGTCATAGTGGAGCACTGTGATGTCTCAATGCAGCATTGTGATATCACAGTGGAGCACTGTGATGTCTCAATGCAGCACTGTGATATCATAGTGGAGCACTGTGATGTTTCAGTGCAGCACTGTGATGTCATAGTGAGCACTGTGATGTTTCAATGCAGCACTGTGATGTTGCAGTGGAGCACTGTGATTTTCAATGCAGTACTGTGATGTCTCAATGCAGCACTGTGATATCACAGTGGAGCACTGTGATGTTTCAATGCAGTACTGTGATGTCAATGAGCACTGTGATGTCATAGTGGAGCACTGTGATGTCATAGTGGAGCACTGTGATGTCTCAATGCAGCATTGTGATATCACAGTGGAGCACTGTGATGTCTCAATGCAGCACTGTGATATCACTAGTGGAGCACTGTGATGTTCAATGCAGCACTGTGATGTCATATGCAGCACTGTGATGTCTCAATGGCACTGTGATGTTGCAGTGGAGCACTGTGATATTCATGGTAGCACTGTGATGTCTCAATGCAGCACTGTGATATCACGTGGAGCACTGTGATGTTTCAATGCAGTACTGTGATGTCTCAATGCAGCACTGTGATATCACAGTGGAGCACTGTGATGTTCAATGCAGACTGTGATTCTATGAGCACTGTGATGTCATTAGTGGCAGCACTGTGATGTCTCAATGCAGCATTGTGATATCACAGTGGAGCACTGTGATGTCTCAATGCAGCATTGTGATATCACAGTGGAGCACTGTGATGTCTCAATGCAGCACTGTGATATCACAGTGGAGCACTGTGATGTTCAATGCAGCACTGTGATACTCAATGCAGCACTGTGATGTTCAATGCAGCACTGTGATGTTGCAGTGGAGCACTGTGATTTTCAATGCAGTACTGTGATGTCTCAATGCAGCACTGTGATATCACAGTGGAGCACTGTGATGTTTCAATGCAGTACTGTGATGTCATGAGTGGATGCACTGAATGATGTCATAAGTGGAGCACTGTGATTCTCAATGCAGCATGTGATTCACATGCAGCACTGTGATGTCTCAATGCAGCATTGTGATATACATCAGTGGAGCACTGTGATTCTCAATGCAGCATGTGATATCACAGTGGACACTGTGATGTTCAATGTAGCACTGTGATTCACATGAGCACTGTGATTTCAATGCACATGTGATGTCTCAATGCAGCACTGTGATTTCAGATGGAGCACTGTGATGTCTCAGTGAGCACTGTGATTCAATGGACATGTGATGTTCAGTGAGCAATACTGGATATTATATGTGAACACATTGAGCATGTATGCCAGAGATTTGATAAACATAGCACTGTGAGTTCAAAACTGTGATTTTAATGAGCATGGATTTCTATACATACTGAATGGAATTAGATCATTTAAATTCACATTGGACATTATGTTGAAGAATAGCATTCAAGTGGGCAAAGTATGAATGACTTGAAGCATGTAGCCATGAGCATTATGGTATCTTGCACAGCATTGAGGAGTCAACATATGTGAAAACAATGAGCATTGGATGGAACCATTAAGTAACATCCTAATGGTTCATGATAAGCTACCATGAACACCCATGTGAAACTTTGTAATGTTAGTGTGGAGCATTGTGATGGAACATCATGATGCCACATGTTGGGAACATTGTGGTGACAAAATTGTGTATTGTCATGTCAAAATTTAGTTTGGTGAGATCACAATAGAATATTGATACCACACTAGAGCATTGTAATGTCTGATTTCAACCTTATAATGTCAAATGAAACACTGTGATACTACAACGAAGCACAGTAGTGTTCCAATGAAGCATTATGATGTCACAACAGGGCAGTTACGCTACTGTAGTACAACAGAGCACTATGATGTCACAGTGGTTGGCTGTGATTTCCCAATGGGCATTGTAAAGGCACAGCGGAGCACTGTGATGTCAGTATGCAACTTTGTGATATCAAAATAGAGCTTTGTGATGACACATTTAATCACTGAGGTCATACCATATACTATTATGATGTCACAGTAGATCATTGTGATGTCACAATAAAAACATTGTGATGGTAAAGCAGAATATTGCAATTTGACTACATGGCATTGTGAGGGCACAATAGAATATTGTGGCTTTACAGCTTAGTTGTGATTGTAAATAGAGTCTTGTGATGTCACTATTCACTGTTATGTCACATTGGATCATTGTACTGTTACAATTAATCTTTGTAGTTTCATAATTGTCAGGAACCATATAGGAAAGGATAAAGGCATACAAACAATATTCTGGAGATGACACATCATATTGCATGGTCTGTGATAGATAATTCAGAATTGCAAAGATTTCAGAAATCTCATCTCAGGATTGATTCTTGAAGCTGATATGCCTTTCCTATCATTGTTAAATTTATCTAATACTATCTGGGCATTAGCCCATCCTGTTGGGCAGATTTTCTGCAGACCAATGAAGATGTACTCTTTTGTAATAATGCTATGTAGACAAATAGATGATTTCTTAATTCCTAATGATGAATCTAGAAAATTACTGAATTTATAGTAGTAATTATTGAGCCCTTTATAAAAAGGGCTTCAGTTAGGGCCCTGAAAGCCTTCATGTGTCACAAGTTAATTACACTAAGATAGAAAGCAGGTGTGCAATAGATTTATGATCATACATTCAGGAGAACTGTGAAATCAATATCTGATAACTAAAGGTCATAAAAAGGAATGAACAGTTTATTGTAGGTGCAAGGATAGAAGGCAAAATATTGACTTGGTTTATCTATTCAAAACTAATACTAATGAGATGCTAGGCAGATGATTTGCCTCTTAACAAACATACTAACTTACATCTAAGAATTATAGTTTTAAACTTTTAATGAACCTGTGGAGCTAGTGGCAGATAATGTTTAGTTAGATAATTAATCTTAATAGAAACACATATAAGCATCTTAATTGTTACTTCTTATTCAATTCATGATTTGAATTTATTTTTGGATTTGTTATGAACTTTTGAAAAAGAAGATGCTTGAGATACCATGTAGTCATGTGTTCTGAGAAAATATAAGAACTGAGAACAACAACAATGATCAGTCAGTTTTTTCTTAAGATCAATAGAAAGTTAGTTCCCGCTTTTTCATTCTCTTAGAAATAAAGGTTAGACTCTCTCTCTCTCTCTCTCTCTCTCTCTCTCTCTCTCTCTCTCTCTCTGTTTCTTTCTGCAACTTTTTCTAGTTGACAAGGAGGCAGTAAACTCCTAGCCTCGGGCCTAGGATGATGGGGGGAGGGAGGTGGCGAGTGGCAAAGAGCCTCTTAACACACACACATACACACACACACACACACACACACACACACACACACACACACACACACCACTGTTTAACAATAGAGTGTTAATTGCCGAGACCTGCAGCTTCTGGCCTCGAATAAGAGTCAAGTCAGGTAAATATTAAGTAATAAGCACCTTTTATTCTTGCAAAAACTAAGTTTTGCCTTGCCAATGCTCCACCCCTTTGGTGCCTTTTAGAGGGAACCAATGCTTGGGCAGGCTTCAGCACTAATGGAACATTGTGATGTCACAATAGAGAATTGTGATGTGACAATAGGCATTTGTGATGATTCAATAGGAATCATGATGCTCAGTTCTGAGTTGTGATGTCGTGATAAACATTGTAATATCACAATGGAGCACTGTGATGTCAAAAATGTAACACTGTTGTCAAAGTGGAACATTGTGATGTCAGGATTCAACACTTGTGACAAAACTGTGCAGCATTGTGATAACACAATAGACCACTGTGATGTCACAATGGATTATTTTGATGTCATAATGTGGCATTGTGGTGGCATAATGGAGCTTTGGCATGTCATAATGCTTAATTGTAAAATGGGAGGGTAAAGTGATGAAGGTATGAGTGTAGTTAGAGTGAAGGGAGTTTGGTGAATTTGATCAAAACACATTGTAAATGTGTATGAAAATCCCAAATGAAAAAAACATTCTTCTAAAAGTTCCTTCAATATGTTGAGGAAAGACAGAAGGGATGCCAAAAGAAAGGATAAAAAAAAAATTAAATAAAAACAAATGCATTTTTTATCATGAAAAGATAATGATTGGCTTAAAATTGAATAGCTAGGTACTTACATTTAAAACCTATGAGTTTGTTTGTTTGATTGTTTGTTTTTACTTTATGTTATATTTGGTAAGCCACCTGTAAATGGTCAAGTGCTTTTTTGCCTGCTTGTATACTGATGCTGGGAATGTGGTCTAGTCCCTGGAGAGCTGATTCTAGATCAGGAGAAGGAGGATTATAGTTCATGGTAGCAAAGAAGAAGCTAGAAAGAGTGATGATTGCTAAGCTGACATGTCAGTCTGTGACAACCTCCAGACTGGCAAAAAAAATCAAAGAATTTTACAGTGAAATTTTACAGTGTGTCAGCTGACCCCAAAGATGATCCTATTGTGATATTCTTGCTTTACTACATGACTCCCATCTTCCAATAGTCCAATAACAAAGTAAATGTTTCCAAATACTATACTTAATTTTATGAATTCTGGAGTATACTGATTTTTTTAAAAGTATTTAAAAATTCCCCAAACAGACACTTCCTGGAAAAGGTATACCATGGTCACTTTTCACTTAAAAATTGCTTAATGTCATTTATCGTGAGAGAAGTACAAGTTGCAGTCACACAAGGATACCATCTTACACTTTCTAGAATGGCTAAGTGAGATATTAATAGTTTGATAAAGCCAAGCATTGGTGATAAAGCCAAGATGGCTTCATTCAAGTAGATCACATCAGTGCTGAGAGTCAAGGTGTGGGTGCCACCATAGCACTGGTCAGCCTTGTTAACCTTGGTCATTTTGACAGGTGCCTGCAAAAATAAGCATTCATTTTTGTCATGTGACTCAGAAAAGCTACACCTGGATTTCTATTAAATCAGGGCAATGGAATTTATGGACACACACACACACACACACACACACACACACACACACACTAATGTCCTAACAGCCAAGATCTAGAAACACATATCGTCTTCTAGGTTATTAGGTAAACATATTGTGTTTTATACATTTATACAATTGTGTTTTATTTATGTAAATGATAAGAAGAATAAGCCATAAATCTATGCCAAAATGTGGAAGAATATATTTAAAATTATGCTATATTAACAATACTGTAATATTGTTATTTATTGTTTCCTTAAGCCTTTGATGTTATTAAATATCAATAAATTAAATGGAAAAATTTCAAAGAGTCTTATATGTGGAAAATGGTTTCATAATTATTGCTATGTGCCCCTAATTTTATAATGTTTTCTATTTACATAGGCATTTTATTTTATCTTTTTTTTTGAGACAGTGTGTGTTGGTTTGAATATTCTTAGACCACAAGGAGTGGGACTATTAGGAGGTGTGGCCTTTTTGGAGGAGGTGTAGACTTGTTAGAGGAAGTGTGTCACTGTGTAGGTGGGCTTTGAGGGTTCCTGTGTTCAATCTCTGCTCTGTGTGGATGAGACCCTCCTCCTGGTTGTCTGTGGAAGACAGTCTCCTTCTGACTGTCTTTTTTTGACTGATAAAGATATAGAATGCTCAGCTCCTCCCCCAGCACCATATCTGCCTGCATGTTGCCTTGTTTCCCACCATGATGATAGTGGAAAGTGATTCTGAAAGTGTAAGCCAGCTCAAATTAAATATTCTTCTTTATAAGAGTTGCCTCAGTTATGGTGCCTCTTCATGTCCATAAGACCCTTACTAAGATATAGTGTCTTTGTATGTAGCCCTGGCTGGCCTGGAACTTGCAGAAATCCATCTTTCTCTTCCTTTAGAGTTCTGGGGTTAAAGGAGTAAGCTGTCATGCCCTGCCTCTGTAGGCATTTTTAAGGGAACAGGTGACTTGACAATGTCCGTCAAGGCACTAGAAAACATTATTTGTCTTACAGAATATCTAATGCCACAAAGCAAAACATTGACTTTATAAAATCCTACCCAGCTGTTTCAAGCACTCAAAAGGGTTATATGGCTTCTAGATTTAAGAAAATAGAAATAGGGGGCTGGTGAGATGGCTCAGTGGTTAAGAGTACTGACTGCTCTTCCAGATGTCCTGAGTGGAATTCCCAGCAACCACATGGTGGCTCAAAACCATCTGTAATGGGTTCTGATGCCCTCTTCTGGTGTGTCTGAAGACAGCTACAGTGTTCACATACATAAAATAAATCTTTAAAAAAAAAGAAAGAAAATAGAAATAAAAATAATCCCCTTAAGGCTATCATAGTAAAAAAAAGCAATATGAATGCTGAAGTGAAGCTCAAGAATGGACATTAATTGCATGTTTTTGAGAATAATACGAGCCAATATTTATGGTACAATATGATAAAGCAATATTCTATGTGGTGACTTATGGTATGTTACTCAACTCTCTCTAGTCATAACTTTTCCGAGGAAAAGAATGTTTATAAAAATTAAAGTTAGTAGAGAGATATTTATCATCTTGTCTTTTTTTATGGCACTATCATGAAAAGTTCAGAAGGAATGAGATTGCTCTGAAAGAGTTTATTTGATGGGCAGTTCACACTGTCCACATCCAGCTACAGCTATTTGTGTATCTATTTTTTTAATAGGAAAGAGTGGTGGGAAAGAGTTGATTCTGGAGCCAGACTGCAGGGTTTCCCTGATAGTTTAACTGAGTGCCTGCTGCAAGCCCTCGGCAGATTATTTGAGCAATTAAATTTAAATTGCTTAAATTTAAATTCTCAGATTATTCATATGTAAAATAGAGATGATAATAATGCTTTCCTCTTAGAGCTATTATGAGAATCAAATGTGTTAATATATTCAAAGTACTTAGATGAGTGACTAGCACATTAATACACTTTGAAAAACATAATAAGCACACACTCAGGCCTTTTTATAAAGTTCTGTGGGTACTCACATTGGGGAGCAACTTCTAAAATGAGTCCCAGTGATCTTGGTTCTTTGCATTCATATTCTTACATAATTTGACTTCATTTAAATGTGACTTGGGCCAAGAGACTTACTTAAAACTAATAACCTCTGGAAAGGGTGATAGGAGGCCATATTCCAGGTTACCTTAGGAAAGAGGGTGAGTTTGGGAGCTCTTTGACTCTACTTTCTCACTCTGATAAAGCAAGCTGCCATGTTGAGAGCTATCTTACTGGGAGAGAGGGTACATGTCAAAGAACTGTAGGTATCTCTAAGCTAACAGCAATGAACACCCAAGAGCATTGCCGGTCAACAGCCCTCAAAGAACTGAATTCTGCCAAGAGTCAAGTGATTGAAGCAAAACTGGACGAGGCATTCTTCTCTGTGCCCCGAGAAGATGGAAGTCCCTCTCACACCTTGATTGGATGTCCCTGCTAAGGCTCTAAATAAGAAAACCTAGCTAAATGACAGCTGGATTCCTGATCAACAAAACCCATAATATAGAACTTAAACCACCAATTTTTGAGTAATATTTACACAATAAGTGATATGCATGGAATGTATCTTTGGTATCATATATGGGTCTTTTCATGCTAAAGATGTTGAAAAATGTGTTGGAAAGATCAAATCCACATCTATTCAGTTAAAGCAAGTTTTCCTTAATACTGGCCAGGGAGATGGATTCGAGCCAGGCCCACTCTGGGGACTCCCAGAGAATGGCACTGAATTATGTTAGTCAGATGCTCATAAACACAGAACCACAAGGCTTTGGCACTTCCTGCTGTTGTTCAATCAGGGACAAGCATACTTCCTGACATACTTCTTGGCTATATACCTCCCCTCATCTGTGACCAAGCATATCCTGTACAGTTAGGGCAGCCAACCTTGTTTACCATGTGACTTGTCCTCTTACATGAACAAGAGCTCCCAGCATTTCAGGATATTATCTGTCCTTGGGCAAGTGGGACCTCCAGGTTAACTTTAGTTCTTACCATTGATTTGGGTATACTATAATACTGGATGTAAAATAAAACTTCTTAAAATAACAAATCCTATTTTGTTTTGTGTGGATATGTACACACATGTGTGTTTGCTTGTGGAGAGGTCAGAGGATATATAACCTGCAGGTTAATTGTTTTCCTTCTATCATGTAGACCCGGCAGACTGAAGATTCCTTATGCCTCTGAGCCATCTCACTGGATTAAGACTGGAAATGTTTTAAGGAATGTGATAATAAAAGAAAAATTGCCTCAAAAATGGTACAAATCTAGTCCTTAAAAGTATTTCTTATGAGAGCTCCTAGTGATGCCGGATGTATATACAGAAGTATTGAAAGCAGGGTCTTAAAGAGCTGTTTCTAAACTTTTGTTCATAATAGCATTTTCTTCAACAGCCAAAGGAAGTGAACTTCTAAAAACACAGCAAAATATGCACAGATTATGGTCAAAGTAACTACATGGCATTTCATTGACCAATATTTATAATTGAAATAAAGTATTGAGCTAACAAAATATAACTAGGAAGAGTAAGGTGGTGTGTGTGTGTTTGTGTAAAAGGAAATCTGAATATTTATCTTAAATGGTTAGAAGCCAATACATAAAATTCCTCCAAAGTCAAGACATAACAGTACAAGTATTAAAAACATAGAGCCAAATAAGAAAAGACATAATAAAATATTTTATTTCTCAGATTTGAATAAAAAATAAGAAAGATGCTTAAAAAATACATGTAATCTATAAAAAATCACTTTCATCTTTCTAAACCATCTTTATTTCTAATTCTGAACATTAAATATTTGATGACATTCTTGGTCAGAAAGAAAGACATTCACAGGGAATCTAACTGCCCCAAAGAAGCATGGCTATATTGTGGATAAGATTAGGAAGGGTCATAGAGGACAGTAAAGTCGGAGTGTCATTGTGAAGGGCCCTATGCTGAGCTCAGCACTCTGAACTTTATCAATTTGGAAGAGCTGTCAGCCCATCATAAATAGGAAGCTGCGTAGTCACAATTACTTGTCACCAAGGATCATGCTCCTAAAGATCACATGATAGGTCTTTAGTAAGGTGATTTCCCAGAAGGGCTTGTTTGTTTGTGTCCTTTGAAGATGGCAGAGGTTGGATGGGTGATCTAATCCTGTGGGAAGCACTAGCCACCCCTGCCCCCCACCCCAGGATTTACCTTACATCTCAGATACCACTCTTAACCTCAGTGGAGAGAGAGGTGCTAGTTCTAGTATTCTTTCTTGAAACAGAGTTATTATTACTCATTGTACAGTCTAATCTCTCCTCAGAGATCTGGGCCAATCAAGACCTGGCATTAGCAGCTGAGAACTGGAAGATGAATGTGCAAAACTGCTGATGGGCAGCATCGCTTGCCACCTCACAGGTCCTGGTGAGAAGTGCTGGGATAGTTACAACAGAAGCTGGTACAGACAGGAGAAGTCCGGGAGGCAGATCCTTTAACATCTGTTAACATCTGATGACTGTGGGAAGTCAGTGTGGCCATGCAGCCTCTAGTCAACATCAAAACTAAGGAGTGGAGTTCTTGTTTCTGGCAGAAGAATCAAGGTCTGATTATCTCAAGGAAAAAGGTATTTATTAAAAGGGCCTTTTAGTGGGCCTCAGAATCTATAAGAAGGTAGAGAATAAGACCTAGACCGTGTCGTGGTAGTACACGCCTTTAATCCCAGCACTTGGGAGGCAGAAGCAGGTGGATCTTTGAGTTTGAGGCCGGCCTAACCTACAAAGTGCATTCTAGGGCAGTAAGGGCTACACAGAAAAACCCAGTCTTGAAACCTCTTTCCCCACACCAAAAAAAAAAAAAAAAAAGATTGGTAGTCATATAGAACTAGTACTGGTAAAAATTGTAGCAAAGCAAAGAGGAAGAAGTACAAGAGTCTTTCATGAACAAGACTCACCAGGAGACTGTCCACTAACTGTCAAAACCTCACTGCCCCATCTATAGGAACTAGCCTAGTGATGCCAAATAAATTCTCAGAAACTCTTCATCATTGTTTCTCCTCATGTTCACAGTCCTGGGGATCTGTGTTCACTTGTCTAATCCTGGATCCTGTACCTGTACCTGCAAGAACAGAAACCAGGATGGCTGTTTCATAATTTACAGTGGAAGAGAAAGGTAATCACTGGAATAGACCAGTTGTGTACACAGGTGGGGATTGGTATGGCATTACTCTTCAATAATAACAAGCAAACAACTTGAAAAATAACAGTGTGGGAGATGTTTGAGGAAAAGCCAGGGATCTAGGACTATAGTTAAGCTATTACAGTATGTGGTTGACAGGACTCTATGCCTATGAATCAGAATCTTTAGCTGATTCTTGACTCCTGGTATCTCAAAGTCTTTGTCTGAGTTTGAGTTCCCTTGTTCTAGATTACCTAGTCTGTGTTCCTGTGACAAACAATGTGACTGGGTTAAGAAATGCTGAGGACTTTACTGAGGTAAGCATCAGGATGTGTCTGACAGAATGTTTCCAGAGAGGATGAACAGACAGGGAAGACCTGCTCTGACTATGGGTGGTACCATCCCATAGACTCATGTCCAGAATGGAATAGAAAGGAGAAATGGAGAAAGCCAGCTGAGTGCTGGAATGTTCCTTTCTCCACCTGCTGTTCTGTGATGTGAAGAAGAAGAAGCTATCTTTTGCACCTATTGCAAACAACTAACCAACAGGATCCTTAAATCTTGTCTTGAAAACTTTCCTGTAAGAGTGTGCAACTTGTCAGCCAATCAGAGCAAAGTATCTACTATTCTGCCCTGGTGAGGCTGTTGGCTGCTCAAATCTAGTAATATCAACAATCTCTACACTGTGTAATTATCTGCCTTTCTCTTTTAGTGTTGTAGAGACATTCTTCATCAGAAATTATTATTTACTCTTTCTCTTTCAAAGTGGGCATTTTTTAGGTTTGCACACCTATACCTAAGTTCAAAAAAAATCCCATAAACGTAGGCCTAATCAATAATTGCCTTAAAGAGTTTCACTTCTAGCTGAAGACTTACAAGCCATGAAAATGGTTGTTTAAAATGTGTCACACAATTATCAATTATAAAAATGCATTCCTGCTATTTGATGAAGATATTGAAGGGACTCCACCCAGTCCAAGCAAAGCACACATGTCTCTGTGGCAGGCCTTGCCCTCTCCTTATTCCTCTTGCCTTCCTAAAAACCATTAGATTACATTCCTAAAGCTAGTCTAGTCCCCTAGGTCTATTCCCTTATTTGGCCACTTCTTCCTCCACAGACTGACCACCAAGGTCCAGCTATTAAATATTGAAGTTCAGCAATCAAAATCCCCTTTGGCTCACCTAATTAACATGCCCAATTAAAATTAATTAACTTATCCTAACATAGGGTTTCCCCTTTTCTCTTTATAAATTATCATTTTCCTATGGGCCATGTCTATCTCCTATCTATGTAGAGACAGTCCTTTGTCCCCTCCTCCAGGACAAAATCTCCTCTTCTCCCTTTTTTCTTCCCCGTCTCCCTCATCCTCTATCTCTTCTCTTTGTCTCTTATTCTCTGCCCTTTATTTGTCTGGGGCAAAAGAATCTCCTTTGTGTGGAGAACTTGGTCTTGGAGTATCTTGAACCAACTCTGAGGTTCCCAAATTAAATCATTATGGAGAATTACGCATGTGTATATGCCACCTGTTGTTACCTGAGCTGTTAGGGTAGAGCCTCACCCTGCCAGCCCTATCAAACTAGTTTGGCCACCCATCCTCAATAAATCAATTAGAGAAACAGTAATAGTGAAAAACAGGGAGATTTATTCACTGTGGCCATGTGGGAAAAAGATGAAGAGATGATTGACTCAGGAGTCCTGACTTGAGATACAGGCTTTACAGAGGGCAAGAGGCATGCTCAGATAAACAGTCCTGGTCAAGGCCAGGTCCTTGTCTCAGCCCCACTCCTTTGTCTCTGCACAGCATGTCATCCATCACAAAAGATGACCTTCCTCTCTGGTGGCCTCAGGGCCCCAACTTTGCCCTTCCCAAGCATGAGCCTCCCGGAAGACAGTTCCTTGCCATCATCTTTCTTAATAATCTGATAGGCAAGGGGAAAGACACGGGCATCTCTCTTGAGGATTATCTCCCCTCCTGGCTGGATGTAGTTAGGAGAAAACTTGCTGGCATGCACAGCGTGCATGAAGACCTGGTTAAATACCCACTATCTATAAACCAGGAGGAGTGGTGCACACCTATAATCCCAGCACAGAGAGGGTGAAGCAGGAAGATCAGAAACTCAAGATCATCTTTAATACATAGAGTCTGAGGCCAACTTGAGCTACATGTGACACTGTTTCACCAAAACCAAAACAACAGAACACCTCTTTGCTCCTACCAGAAGAATTACACTACTACTCACACTGCTTTTCACTGTTGTGAAGAGTGCTTATACTAGAGAAGAAGGAGATTTTAACTGGAAGGGTTAAACTTTTACTTCTGTATTACTTTGCCAATTTTTCCATTTTAATTTTGGAGATGTTATCTGTAAAATACCACTGTTCCTGATGAATCAGTTCCTGCTGGTTCCCATGGAAACATCTTTTTTAAAGGGCTTTTGCATGCGTGAGTAATATCTTTTTTGGCTGGTTTTATTTATGCAGGGTCAACACAGAGTCTACACTAGCTTTTGTTCACAGAGACAAAGAGAAGCGACAGCTTTGCTGTGTACCCCTCAGAAGTGCTGGAGCAGTGAGTTACTCCATCCATGACATCTACAAATGTAGCTGGAATGAAATTCTCTTCAGTTCATAAAATTAAGGAAAATTTTTGATTGTCTTCTGAAACTGTCTGACTCTGATTTAATGTCTGTACAATGATAGCATCGCATTTGAGCTGTGGAGTCTTGGTTTAACCTTCCAAAATTAACTGGAGCCTTTTGAGCCAGCCTTTTTTTAATCTGTAACAGGAGGTTCATAAAGGCAGATTCATGGATGAATGCTTTAAAAACTTCAGGGAAAGTATGACACAGAAAGGATTTTTTACTCACCTGGATTGAAGAAATATACTACTTGATGGAAGGGGACCAATGATGGAAGGGGATGTCTCAGCAGACCCATGCCGAGGCATCTCTTCCCCCTGAGGGACCAGTCACATGAAGGTATAGTATAGAATAGAGTTTATTCAGGGCACGGGAGGGAGGCAGGAGGGTAGTAGAGGCAGAGAGAGAGAGAGAAAGACAGAGAGAAGAAAGACAGAGAGAGAGAGAGAGAGAGAGAGAGAGAGAGAGAGAGAGAGAGAGAGAGACCACAGAGAGGTAGAGGAGTAGAGGCCGGCCTGACCACGTGGAGAGAGGGGAAGGAAGGGGAGGGGAGGGGCAGAGAGAAGCTACTGGCAAGAGATCAAGAGAGTAAGAGAGTAAGAGAGAGGAGGGCAAGCAGCCCCTTTATAGTGGCAGGCCTACTGGCTATTGCCAGTAACGTGGGGAGGAGCATACCTGGCTGTTGCCAGGTAACTGTGGAGGTGGAGTTTAGACAGAATACTAACAAACTAACCATAGTAAAATGGGAAATTATCTCTGAAAGATGATTCTACTGAAAATAGGTAAAATTATCACCCCATCAACGAGCATCCATCTGACCTGATATTGTCCTGAACATGTTGGCATTTTAAATTAAATCATGATCAAATCATCACACAGGTGTGTCACTGACAGGCAGGCCTTGACCAGGACTGTTTATCTGAGCATGCCTCTTGCCCTCTGTAAAGCCTGTATCTCAAGTCAGGACTCCTGAGTCAATCACCTCTTTGTCTTTTTCCCACATGGCCACAGTGAATAAATCTCCCTGTTTTCCACTATTACTGTTTCTCTATTGATTTATTGAGGATGGGTGGCCAAACTAGTTTGATAGGGCTGGCAGGGTGCAGGCTCTGACCCTAACAGCTCAGGCAACAGCAGGTGGCATATACACATACGTAATTCCATAAGAACATAGCTAAATTATGTTAGAAATCCTTAAGTATACAGAGAGATCGTATAGCACACAAATTAACGTCCTGGTTACCAGCTGTGGCGCTTGCTGTGCATGCAATGCCTGGAAGCCGAGCGTAGTTGGTGGCTTTGTAATGCAGTTGTTCCCCATGAAGAGCAATGTTCCAGACCTTTCTCCTCTCCCACCTCTCTCCGAATTCCCTACACTTTCAATCTCCTTGCCTTTGCTCGGCTCTTAACGGAGATGCCATTTCCCGTGATATTTGCAGTTGTGAATGTTACTGGAGTCTAAGCCCAGAAGGCTTTCCTTTGTCCACCTAATAAGGGTCGCGGTCTCCTCTCTTGATCTTGCTTTCAAAGCTCTCATTTCTTTTGCCAGGCTTTTCAGTTACTTCCCTGAGAGAGAAGAGCAATGGATGAGGTTCCAGACAGTGCACGTCCCTCCCCCCCCTCTCCTGTTCTTTCTGTGGTGCCATAACAATGCAGTTTTAGATGAATCCGTGACTGTGGTGAGGAAGCTGCTAGTTATACTTGCAAGTGTGATCTGTTCTTTAAATTCCCTGTCAATATTATGCTCACCCTTCTTAATATAGTCAGATTTACTATCTGCATATTAGCTGGGACAATGGAAGAAAGGATGTGCTGTGTTTTTTCAAACGACTGGCGATAGTACCTTCAAATTTGGGGAACAAACAGGTATTGAGGACTGGGAGATGCTAAGAAGAAGTGGCTAAGGCATCATAGGCAGACCTGTAAAAACCCATCCAAAAACCATTGTGACAACATTTGTTTTGTAAAACCACAAATTCCTGTCACTTCAAATTCTTTTTTGTCCTGGGAGATACTGGAGGACTCTGTGCTCATCTCTGCTTGTACAGTGTAGGGGCACTTTTTCATCTGCCTCATAATGTGAAACTCAGGAGGAGATTCTGTGGTCAAGTCATTGGTGGAGGAAAGCACTGATGGAGAGGAAAGCTGATCCATAGGTCCCTGCGAGGCACGGGCAGATCCACGGCCGTGGGCCAAACGTGGATGTCGGCCGGAACATGGGGTGGGACGATCGGCGGGGTGCAAGGGGCAAGAAGGGGGCAGGTGTCCCTGTGCATGGATTTTCTTCTTTCGAAAACTCCCAGAGCCGTCCTGTATCTTTCATGTGCTAAAATGTAGAATATTCATATATATATATATATATATATATATATATATATATATGAATGATAGGGTTTTTAATATATATATATATATATGATGGTAGTATATATACTTGGTAATATTCAGTCCCCAGAAGGTGAAACTTCACTCATTACATTTTCAGTTAATTTGAAGGGGTTTTGCAATCATGAACTATAAAATGATTCCTGAAAGTATAGTCTTTGATGCTCTGGAATAAAATAGAACATATTGTAAGTTTTTCTTTTTTTTTTTCAGTGAGAGTACTTTATTTGGTTTAAAAGCAGTTTTTCAATAAGCTACATAGGATAGCAACAAAGATTTCTGGAAGGCAGGCAGAGCTTCCAGTACAGAAAGTCTCTTGCCTGAAGGTTGTAAGAAAAAGGGAAGAGATGAAGCAATGTGCATCGTCCACGGTTTGCTTACTCTGCAGTCTTTGTTATTCACCTCTTAAAAGTTGTACTTAGAATATCTGCTATGTGCAAAATTCAGCATATGCCATCTACTCTGAACTTGATCTAAATAAACTCTCAGAAACAATATAAATCTTACAGCTATTTTTGTGTTCTTCAAGCAAGTGATCTGATGTTCTGATCCTTTACATACTTACAGTGTATGTGTGTCAATAGTGGGGCCACTGGGAAAGCTTGACCTAGGAACTTTGGAGGTAAGGTCAGGTTACCTATCAACAAAGAGACAGAAAGTGTTCAAAGTTGGGGTGAGACTGAAACAGATCGAAAGATTGGCCTTAGCCAAGTAAGAGTCCAAGATGCTAATGATCAGGAAGTGTGAGATATTGGGAATGTGTATCTAGTAGGCAAAGTCACATGGTGGCCACACACCTGGCAAATCAGTCTTAAAACATCAAGGTTTTTGTGCCAGCCATTCGTGTGGTCACAATGGCTGTCTACAGTGGGGCAAGAGCAGGCACTCCGCTCACGGTTGTACAGCCTGTTTCTTGCTGAGGATGGCCTGGACCACACAGTACCTCAGCTCCTCTCACCTGTCTCTGGTCTGCTTTTGTTTGGCTTCTAGTTGACCCCATCTGGGAGCAATCTCACAGCATCTTCCCAAGTCCTTCTTTCTTGCTGCCATTCTTCGTTACACAACAGAAAATCTTTCTTTTATAATCCAAGGACTACTTGTTATCACTGAAAGTACTGACTAGGGTAATGGAGAGATAGAATGTCAAACCTATGTCTTTCTGTTGAGTATGCCAAGTATATCATATGGGCATATAGTTCAAGGACTGAATTTTTATTTGTAAAATAATACATAAAACCTTTTATGGTTTCTTGCCTCTTAGCGATGAGTACATTTCTTATGGCATTTGAAATATCTAAATGACTTAATACTTTTCACAATTTGTTTCTGTGTGTGTGTTTAAAGATGTATTCATTTATTTTATGTACATGAATATACTGTAGCTATCTTCAGACTCACCAGAAGAGGATATCAAATCCCTTTACAGATGGTTGTGAGCCACCATGTGGTTGCTGGGAATTGAAATCATGACCTCTGGAAATGCAGTCAGTGCTCTTAACCACTGAGCCATCCTCCAGCTACTTTTCACAATTTTTAAAAAAGATTTATTTATTTTATTTATACGACTACACTGTTGCAGTCTTCAGACACACCAGAAGAGGACATTGGATCCCATTACAGATGGTTTTGAGGCACTCATGGTGGTTGCTGGATATTGAACTCAGAACCTCTGGAAGGCATTCAGTGCTCTTAACTGCTGAGCTATCTCCCCAGCCCAGTTTTCACAATTTTTGAACATCTTTGTAGACATTTTTGTAATGCAAAGTGTTAATAGACAAAAGAATGAAGAAGATACTAGAAAGACTTGGTTCCCCAGCTCCATTCAGTCTGTGATGAGCATATTAGAGACAGTTTCTCTAGTCTGGCCGACCTGGGGTCTATGGGACATGAGTGGTCGCTAGGATATCAGTGAATTTGTAGACAAGAGCACCATGTCACACTGTCAAAAGATTGGATGTTCAAGCCTGAGTGAAATCATAGACTCTTAACTTCTTAAGTAAGAGAAATTAGACAGAAAGGATGGAGAAATTAGGCAGCTTGCCATTTTGTGTATCAGAGCTAAAATCTTGATCAGTCTCCAACCTATCAGAATGGTGTGAAGGGTCGAGGCAAAGATCGACACAGACGAAGCCCCGTAAAGGCAAGATTGCCAGATTAGGACATTATTTTATTTGTATCTATTTTTTGACTAATCGTCCAGTTTTCATGGAAAATTACATTCTGTGAAAAGCTCCAAGACTAGACTTGTGTATCTTCTGCAGTGTGTATTATATGAATATTAGGATCAGGTGACATGCAGAATATTGGAGAAGGAAGCATGAGCCTTGTGCCAGACTATTGATCAATGTGGATCACTGATTCTTCATCTGCGACATTAAGGAATTCAGTTAGATGATTTTCCTGCTTCTCCTAGATCTCAGAGCCCATGATCCCGGCTTGTTTTCATCAGGTACTTGAAGCTCTTTTGATTTCTAATGAGACAAGTGAATAGAGAATGCAACATTTCTTGAGAAACGGTGAGCCCAAGACCCAGATCAAAGCTTGTTTGATATCAGCAAAGAGCCATATCTTGAATCAACAGCACTAACAGCTTGCATACCTGCTGTTGAAATGTAAAGAAGTCTCTTCTGCTTGTATTGCTATAACCAAGTGATATACCTCATAACATTATGCAAGTGTCTTCATGGCAAAGCCAAGACATCTGAGCCTCACTCTCCACAGTGATCTGGAGTTCACACTCATTGACAAATTGGAGTATATTTAATAATGTTTTAATAATAATATAATAAAATAATTTTAATAATATTTAATAATTAGTGCTGAGTGTTAGCCAACATGCAATGGGCAAGTCTCAAGATTCAAGGGCAACTTGTTATGTTTTGTCCCTCAAACAATCAGACAAATGATTTTGAAATATAATTTAAAGCTTCGTCTCATCCAAGACCAGTTTGTTCTTGTTTTAATCATCTGTTCTCAGAACAAACACTGCTTTTTCCCAGAGGTATAAACACAAAGGGTGTATGAGCATAGTCACATTGAATGATAATTAAAAAAATCCAAAGCCTTTCAAGCAATATCACTGTCATCATGAGTAGCTGCCATGCTGTTTTCTTCAAAGTGAGAAGGAACATGGTGAAGAAAGACTACTCGAGAATCCATGACTGCTAATTTCTTCTGGGGACAATCCAACCAAAACATCAGTCAAGAATAAAGATAAAAAAGGCATTTTAGACATGCAAGAACTCAGGTAGTAGCATTCCCAAGGTCCCTTCTTGAAAACAACATGTTTATGAGTTTCTTAGGAGGCCAGAAAAAGAGTGCTGGATCTCCTGGAGCTGCAGTTACAGGCGGTTGTCGACCTCCGACATGGGTGCTGAAAACTGAACCTGAATTCCATGGGTGTGAGAGCAGCCAGTGCTCTTAACCGCTGAGCCACTTCTTCAGGTATTCTTCAGAAAGCACCCAGCTAGCCAAGAGGCAGCTGGAAAATGGACAAGCAAAGCTGGGTTTTTTTTTTTACTGTCACTGCTGGAGGAGCTTGAGGGATAAAGTGCTGTCCCGAACTGCCTCTGTTTAGTGTATACAACTGCTATTATGTTGACAGTGACATAGATAGCCTGTTTTGGAATAGAACAAGAAAACAGTACTGTGCTACAAAATCAGCAGATGAATTAACCCACCAGTGTAATTCATAAAGTGCTATTTGACCCCTAGTTCTGGGTGAATGTTTGAGTGAGATGCAGGCTCAAATCCTTTCCAGTGGTGAGGGTTGATTACTTTGTGGTATTTTGCCTAGCATAAAACACAGACATTTTGGGCAGATTGCCATCATTTCCCCAAACTTGCTATAACAATGAGGTTAGTGCTGCAAAACACATTTTAAAAAAACCTGAGGTCTGTGTCCCAACTCATATTGAGAAACTGATCTGAGAATTCAACGAACTGCTGGAGGCCCTTCCAGGAGCTGGGTCAACAGAACAGTTGGCCTTATGAGTCAGACCCTGAATCCACCCTAGAAACATCTCCCTGAATTCTATCTTTTTCCAGAAGAGCTGGCTATGTTAGAACTCAAAGATACCCAAGTTTTTCACTCCCTTTTCTGCACATGGTCTTGCTATATAGGTCAGGCTGGTCTAAAATTGTTGATCCTCCTGCCTCTGCCTCCAACAGACTGGGATTTCCAGTGTGCACTATTGTGCCTGGCTGTGAAATTCTTTCTGCCTACGACACGTGTTCTTCTGGATATCCTTCATTTACTCCAAGCTCCTGCACATGCACACAGTCTTACTATTTAAGTTTGATGAGTGGATAGGTTTAAATGATTTTCTATCTCAGAGAAACAAAACAAAAATGGTAAGACAAAACCTTTCTGCTCCCTAGGGGAACCTTCTTCCTTCTTCCTACTGGAAAACGGAGGCCATCTTTCTTTTCTTCACAGGCTCTATGCTCTGTCATTCCATTTCCTCTCTACGTTATGTCATTGTTTTTCTCTCTAAACTGCCAGGAGCACCAATCACCTTCTAGGACCTGTGGTCCATTAATTATCTTCTCAATCTGCTGTTCCTTTAAGTTCTCTTTATTCCCTAAGGAAACCCAATTTCACTGGTTATCTTTTGTTCCTTTTTGTCAAAACATCAAAGTGAGATTAGAAATAAACATGAGTAAGAGGTAGTATTTGTTGAATCTGGTGATTTTTTTAAAATGGGAATTTATTACTATAATCTCCTTTGTTTTATAGCAATATAAAACCTTCAGAAGGCACAACACACACACACACACAACACACACACACACACACACACACACACTGTTCAAGACTCAGTCAAGGTAGAGACCATAAACACAAAAGAGGCTGTGTCTGTGTTGGCAGCAGAGAGTCACTAATTTTTGCACCAAATATGAAATTAATTTTGGGTCTAGCTGGCTGAGCTTTAAGGAAAAAAAAAGGAAAAAGTAAATTATAGAGAATGTTCTGTTTACATTTGAGGAGGGGATTTCCTAACTACCATGTAGTAACTGTGAAATGATTTACTCAAAGGTGACCCCAAAAGCTGGCTGAAAGCGATCACTTGGAATTTTTGAAACCTTTTCAGTAATCTTACTAAAAACATGATTAACTATTAGGGAAATACGAAGGGTGTCGAAGTTCATTCATCTGTTGGGTGCTCAAATAGCTGCTGAGAGCTTGTGCACAAGACAGTGTCAAGGTGAAGATAGGTTTGTTATTGTTTGTTTTCTTTTATTTATTTGTTTTAATTTTCTGCTGTATTGTTTCTAACAACAAAATCACAGTTGCTATCGAAGGCCCATTCCACTTTCCCCTTCCAGATCCATCCTTTTCCTGGAAGCTTTAAAGACCTTTTTTCCTCCATTGTAATTTCCTTGAAGTGGAGCAACTACCCTCTCCTATCCCCTCCAACGTCATCCTCATACCTAAGATTCTCCCCCCCCCATTTGTAAATTTGAGCCATGTCTGTCTTTAACCTTTGCCCCTCTGTGAGTTCATTGCCATAGCATTTTAAATGTCTTTCTGCTTTAACCTCACCAAAATGAGGACAGCAATCAGAATAAACCTCTTTCTTGATCTCAAATACCATTCAGTGATAGCAATGTTAACTCTTACCATCAAACTCAACAAGTATGAACTAGGAAAATCAAAGGGAGGTAAGTAGGTACCCTGGGTTTCCAGTTCATTTTCTGCCTTCCTTCTATCCTGCTACCTCTGTGGCTTGAGTCACCATTTAACCTTCACATGTCCTTTGTCCTCTATGGAACACAAGCAGGCCTCAGAGACAAGAAACAGCTCTCATCTTTAAGTTACATATCTAAACACTTGGATAAATTTTTTAAAAATAGAAGTTTTCAGTTTTTTTTTTTTTAAAGAAACTCTTTTATTCTGTCATTTTAATTTTTAGATAATTGAAATTTTTAATAGACTGAACCAAACATTTTCTTTCTAATCTAAATCCAATATTCTCCCCAGGCAAGCTGGGGAATTTGCAGTAAAGAAGGGGCTGGGCCGTATCTATAGCCTTTCTTTTCCAAGACTCTCAGAGCTCCACCTTGTCTTGGACTGGTATGGCAAAACTCAACAACAAACAAACAAACAAACAAACAAACAAACAAGCAGTTGTTTCCCCCGCAACCAATTGGGCATTTTAAGGGCAGTGTGGGGCAGAAATCAATATGGCTACAGGAACAAGACTAAGGACAATGCAGATGGAGTTATGGGTTGTAATTAAGTAACAAGAGGGCAAAGAGTATATATGTAACAAAACCCTTGACTTATGGAAGAACTCGCTTTTTCTAGTGCTCATACTTTTGAGAATTCCCCTCTTATCCAACAGACACACCTGCATTGTTGAGCCAGCAAGAGGTAGGAATGAAAGACTCAGCTGCAGACTTCTCCAGAAGGTTCGAGGAGGGTTAGCTTGGTAGTCTATGTGAAGATGATTAGGTCTTTTAGGTGGAGTGAATATAAAGCTCAACATCCCAGACTTTGAGGACTACAGAATTCCAGTGTTGCTGCATTTCAAAGTGCTTCTGCTGGTGCTGCTGACGGTGCTGCTGGCAGTGCTGCCGGCAGTGCTGCTGAAGGTGTCCGTGTCATCCCTGATGCCATTTTAGAAGCACATTGTCTAGTACACAGAATTCTTAAGCTGGTACAGTTATACTTTTAAGGATGGTGATGGAAGGAATCTGCACATTCTGCCTTTGGGTAGTCAAAGTCTAATTCTCAGATTTTTATATAAGCTTCTACATACAAGTCTCCAGATATGTGTGTGTGCGTGTGTGTGTGTGTGTGTGTGTGTGTGTGTGTGTATACAACTGTTTCATGCTGCTAGATGATTTGTTCCATGACCTCCCTCAAACCAGTGGACACTAAAGTCCATCATGTGAAATGGTAGAGTTGGCATATAACTTGTGTCTTCACTGTACTTTAGGTTGTCTCTGGGTTATCTGTGTTTCCTAATGCAATGTAAATGATGTCTGCATAGCCATCCCACTGTGATGTGTAAGAAATAACAATGGAAAAACACTTCTGTTGTTCCATTACATATGAAATAAATGTAATACCCCACATCTGCGACTGCTTGAATTCATGGAGACAGAGCTTATGGAAACGGAGGCTATAGGGATAGGAGATCTGGAATCTGTAGGCAGGCTGGCCAGCTGAAATTCCCCAGGCAGGAGCTATGTTTAGTGTCTACAGGCAGAATTTCTTTGGGAAAAACTGAGCACTGCTTATCAGTACTGATTAGATTCAATATTAGATTCAACTGAAGCTCATCCTGACTGTTAAAAACAATTTCCTTACTTAGATGCTGCTGATTGTAATGTTAAACACACCTGCGAATGCTGTCCGATATGTATGGCTTGGACATTACTCTCTTGAATCTCAGCAGCTATGAAGATCCAAAAGAGACTGGATTGGGCTCATTAGTTTTAAATCATGGTAGAAGGTAGTGGATTGCAAAGCCCTTCCCATCCTTAAGGGGTTGTACAGAATTAATGGCTACAAGGATATATAAGCAGTTCTAGAGGAGATAATTTTCTTCAGTGGTGTAACCACCACAAATTGCTCATGTTCCTTATAAGTAACCTCTTACCCACACTTCAGGAAGTAATCCTAACCAATCTCCCTGTTTGACCAAGCTAGATTTGAGTGGAGTGTTTCTCTGGGCTGCAGTGAGACAGTGTTTGTTCTTTTCAGGAAAAGTTCCCAGACCAAACACCTTCAGAGCAATACTTAGACTCGTGTTTAATTGAAGAACTTGGTACTGATTGAGTGTGTTCACTTCTAAAACCAGCAGTCACACTCCTCTCTCCCAAAGAAGGAAAGACTTGGGTGAATAGCACATTGACAATGTTTTTGGCACTCTAGGGGCAAAACCCTGGGTTTCCTTGGCCTTAGAAAACTAGGCTTGGCACTGGTTTCGTAAAGATTTGTTCATCCTAGAACCCAAGGTGACTGTAGAGTTAGGACAATGATTTACCTCTGTGCCTTCAGCCAAAGTAAAGGACACAAATAGATACATAATAAAAGCAAATATAGCTGGCTTTCATCCTGTGCTGTTAACATTGTGGGCCCAAGAGAGAAGCCAACACCTTTCAGCAAGGGTAGCTTCTAACCACCCTTACCAGCAGCTCCCAAAGGTTTTAGCAGTCCTGTACACAGCCTTGAGGTAGTACTCCTAGTAGAACGATTTTTTTTTTTTAAAGTATTTTTAGGCAGTTTGTAGGGAGTTTAGTGCTTTGTTTTAAAAGCTGAAACATTAGCTTGGCAATGCTTTAGGGACATGTGTCTTTAATTTCAGCACTGGGGAGGCAAAGGCAGGTGGCTCCCTATGAGTTCTATGTGAGTCTGGTCACTTAGAACAGAGGAGAGCCCACCACTGGCTTTTCTATGTTTCTAATTTGCAAATGACAGATTGAAGATTTTCTCCAATTCTATATCCTGTGATCCAGTTTCTCATCAATCAATCAATCAATGTCTGTCTGTCTGTCTATAGGTCTCTCTCTCTCTCTCTCTCTCTTTTTCTCTCTCTCTGTATTCATGTATATGAGATGTATGTGTTTAGTTCTTACTATAGGCAATATGTATCTAAATGTAATAAATAGATGTATTTAGTTCTTACCATAGGCAATAATCTTCTCTTTGTGTGTATATACACATATAACACACATACACCACACACACATTTGGTTTTATTTCTCCAGAGAACTTCGACTTACACATCTGAAGAATTGTTCTGAGTTGGGGCTTCAGTGTATTTCTTATAAGGGGTTCCTAACATTGGAGGTGTTCCACTAGAGTTTAGCAGGAGATTTAGGATAGAGGGGATTCAAATATCTGGTGAGTTTTTAGGATTATGGGTAAACATTTTCAATGATTTCTTAGCTCTCATTCCATTTCTTCCATCGACAGGCCCTCTGTAAATGACTCATAACCCTTGCCTTGTATACTTCACAGGAGTGCCTAAAAAGCTCCTTGAGTTAATATGTGTGATCTAATTTAAACAAAAGTTACAGGAGCAGTTGTTTAGATGGGAAAATGGCATTCTTTATCATCATCAAAATGAGGCAGGCCAGAAAGATGGGACAGGGAAATTATGGGAACATGGGGATGAAAGGGAGCCCTTCACTCTAGTGAAGACTCTTAAACAAACAAATGAACAAACACACAAACAAATGAACACACACCCTCTATAAAACCTTTATCATTGTATTTAATCATATACATTTGTTGTTGTCTGTGGGTGGGAAAGTGTGTGCAGGTGCCCACAGGATCCAGAGACATCATCTTCTCCTGAAGGAGAGGGGACAGGCCACCCTACATGGGTGTGGGGACAGACATTGGCTCCTGCACTAGAGCAATGTGTGCTCTGATTCTTCGAGGTTTCCCTTGGTTAGACTTTGCTTTCAATCTTCAAATCATGAAGGTTTCTCCTAACTTCTCTTAAAAAAATAAATCTAGCCAGAAATGCATTGCTTTTGATAATGCATATTCCATGACGGGTAAGGAAGGCATTCTTGTCAGAACGCCCTAAGACAGGCTTAGTCTTGTTAATGAAATAAAAAAGGGGAGAGGTGGAGAGCCTTTGGGGCTGCTTGGCAAGAAGCTACATAGGCCAAGGACAAGGAAATGAGCTGCTTGGCAGGAATATGACATTGGCAAGGACAAGGAAGTAGGCTTCAGGCAGGAATCTGATATTAGGTTGAAACAAAGAAGTAATTTCAGGTAGGAATCTAAATCTTTGGCTATACAAAGAAGTAATCTCAGGCAGGAATCTAAATATTAGGCTACAACAAAGAAGTAATTTCAGACAGGAATCTAAATTTTAGGCTAGAACAAGGAAGGCTTCAGACATGAAAATGACCTTGGGCTAGGACAGGGAAGTAGGCTTTGATACTTTGGTCTTCCTGATAAGCCTTTAGAAGCAGTGATCATGGGAGTGTTCACATAATTGGGTTTGATGCTTGCTTTTTCTTTGACTATTTGTGTTTATGTATTGCTTGTTCTTGACTATTTGCATCTATTGTATTGCTAGTTCCTCAACCTAGAACTGACCTTAATACATGCATGTAATCAAAATGGTACAAAAGTATAAAGGAAGAGGGGTATAGGATAGGGGGTTCTAAGGAGGGTAAATGGGGAAAAGGGATGACATCTGTATTGTAAATAAATAAAATATCCAATAAAAAATAAATCTAGCGATGAGAGTTTCAGATTTGGGGAGGTAGGTAATAGCTACAAGGATTGGAAATGTTAGGAAGCAGTAACTAGATTTAAATAGAGCACATTGGAGCTTTTAGAATCCTTCTCCTCAGTTCTATGGAAATGAAAACTCACAACATGAATTCAATTCCTAAAGGTAAAATCAGGAACATTTTAAATTACATTTGGACATCTGTAATATCACCAATTTTTTGAGGATAATTCATTCACCCCCGAAAAGTACTTTTTCTAAGTAAGAATAATGGACATTCCGAGGAACACAGTGTGCCAAGAGATATCTACTATACTATATCTATCTATCTATCTATCTGTCTCTGTCTGTCTGTCTGTCTGTCTATATCTATACATATATATATCTCCAACCCACAGATCAGGATGCAAGATCTTAGCTACTGCACCAGTGCTAGAGCTGCCTGTCTGCCTGTTTGCTGCCATGCTCCCCACCGTGATGGTCATGGACTCACCCTTTGAAACTGTAAAGCCCTCATCAAATGCTCTCTTCTGTAAGTTACCTTGACTATGCTGTTTCGTCATTGCAGTAGAAAAGTAACAAAGGCATTGTGTATGTTGATTAATACCTCTGCTGGTGGCCCATTGAGCCCATCCTTAGGATGATGTGTTCTCTTAACCACTCTGAGATTCAGCTCCCTTGCCTGGGTACCATGCTGATTTTGCTGCTCATCATGCCTGCCTTCCTTTTGGTGGTTAATTATGCTGCCTCATTCCCATTATTTCTGGAATGTATCATACCACTTCTTACCAAGGTGCACAGATCTGTAATGAACTCTCCTGTGGAGTGTTCTGACCTACAGAGGAGAGAAATTCACTGATGTGATTCACTCCCTCAGCAGCATCCCATGATTTTTTTTCAAATTGAATATACTCAGGACCTTCTCATTAAATGCACTCATGTGATGGATTTTTCTGTACGATATTTTCCATTCTAGCTTGCCTACTTTTATGAACTTTTGATCCCCGTTTTCACTGTAGGCCACAGCAGATCTAGAACTTCTATTGTGCTTAGAAATGTGAAGAGTGATACCTGTGGCTGACAGGATAGGAGGAGGTCACTGACTCCCTTTCCTCCTGCAGATGCACCTAATGTCCCAATCCATGGGCCATCTACATGAGAGACTCCTATGCATCAGGCAAGTGAGAACGATAGAATGGCTAAGAATAGCAGAGGCATGTAAAGGTGGACTTCACCCTAGACACTGCCCATACATTCGGGAAAGAATCGTCAGCATCTAGTTTCTCCCTGAGGTAAGAGATTGGACTATACATACAGCACCCTATTTTTGAGGGTCTCTATGGTCTGATTCCTATCTCACCAATTTTGGGAATGGAGAAGGTGAGGCATATGGGAATATTCTCATCAGACAACTCCCAGATACTTTCTACCCTGGAATGGGGCAGAGAAGGAGTCAAAACTCAAAAGTCCTTGTTTTCCCAGAAAGGATTTTCTAACACACAACTGCTGTTATTGACAGTCAAGCTTCAACACAGTCTGTATCAAGGAAAAGGCTTGACAGACAAACATTCAACTTCTGAATGCTGGAGTGAGAACTTGGCACTTCCTGGGCTTTCTCCATTGACTCCTAGCATCAATAACCCCAAGGTCATCAGCCTGTCCTGGAAGGGGTTTGTTTTCTCAACAAGCACCTCAGGGAGAAACTAGGTGCTGACAATTCTTTCCCGAATGTATGGGCAGTGTCTAGGGTGAAGTCCACCTTTACACGCCTCTGCTATTCTTAGCCATTCTATCGTTCTCACTTGCCTGATGCATAGGAGTCTCTCAGGTAGATGAGCTTCCATGGAAGGGTCTGAATCTTAAACCCCTGGTTCTGAGAATAAAGGAGACTGAGTGTGTGTGACTCTCCCAGTACAACAGAACAAAGAGATTTTAGTAGGCCTGGAACTACTTCCTGAAGCTTGAGCTCATGTGAGCCTTGAAGATTGGGGCTTTTAAAGTTCTTCTTATTCTGTAAAGATTTCTTTGTAAACCTTTTGGCCATATGGTGGTCTCAGTTCCAATAGTAGTGAGGAGACAAAGCGGTACATAGATGGGAAGTGGGTTCCTGGTCTTCCTAAGTCCTACCTAAGCCTTTTCTCCTAGTGGTAGGTCCACTTCTACTCTTTCTTGGAGGAAGTTTGTCCATGCAAAGTGCCAAAACTTCCTAATCGCCTACTATGAGACTCTTTTTGTTTGCTTTGCTTTGTCACTAGGTAGCCTAGGCTGTGCAATCTCACAGTGCTCCTGCTTCAGCCTCCCAAGTGCTGAGATCACTCACTGCCTTCCCATCACTTAGCCCTAGGAGTTGTTGCATCCCTTCTCCATAGAAGACAGCAAGGATGGTGCTTTGGATGAAAATGGCACCCATAAGCTCATATGTTTGCATACTTGATGCCTTCTTTGGGAAGAACTAGGAAGTGTGACCTTGTTGGAAGAGGAGTGTCATTGCAGGCTGGATGAATGCTACTAGCCAACTGCTAAGATTGTACAGCATGTCCTCAGCTTACAGGACATGTCTGCATTTTTGTTGTTGATTTGCAACGACTAAAGTATTGCCTGAAAAACAATCTCAGATCTTGGCCAAGTTTTCCCCAAAGTTACATAATTTCTTCACTTTGAAGTGGAGGGGTGAGCCTAAGGGTCAAGGCCAAGCCTGAGGCTGCAGTTGGGTTTGCAAGACACTCCAGAGTGGGAAACCATGGCATGTAGACAATGGCAGGGGGGGAGGGGGAGGCCAAAAGAGAGCTGGAGACTTCCTCAATTTTAATCTTCCTTTGAACTTTAGCTCTCCTAAGGCCTCAGAGGGACATTCAAGGTCTCTGTCAGTCAGTAGTGTTTGGAACTGGCCAGAATTTCCAGAAGTCACAGGCTTACATAGAAAGTCAACCCTCTGCCCTTTCTGTCACACAGCTCTACAGCAATGGAAGATGGACAGTCTAACCTCAGTCTAACCTCAGTGAGCTGACAGGGGACTGCCCACTCTGTTAGTGGGTGGCTCACTCTTCAGTCTGCTAAGAAGTAATTAGAGGGGGGAACATTCGTTTCATCAATCCCACAGCAATAGTTAGAGAACAAACATGTAAATTAGGAGTGTTGCTTTGCTTTCACAAGCAGGAAAAACAAAACAAAACCTCAAATCCACAATCAAACAAACATACACACACATCCAAGGATTTGAATCCAGGCTGTGTGGTTAACTGTGACAAAGTTAATCCTGTTAACCCTGGTGTACACTCCTACCTCTTACTGCGATCAAGTGGCTTCAGTTCCATTAACTTCCATGGATGTAAGGCTGTCGAGGTGGGAGAAAATACCTCAGTTAAGAAAGAAACAAAAGAGAAGGGTGGGCTGCACATTATGTAAATGGAATTTCTGGAGTTGATTCCACCTGGGGACTCTATAAAGGATAAAATGTTGAGCAAAATAAACTAAGGTTTTGTTCATATGGCGATGGCTTACTAGGGACATCAGTTGTTCTTATTGGACAGGGAAATCAGTCAGTGCATGGCTCTCTCCTTACTGTCAGCCTTACAGCTTAGGTGGTGGATTCAGAAAGAGCAGAACATGCAAATGAAGCCAACAGAAAAAATGTGTGTGTCAGTGTGTTTGACTCTGTGTGTGAGTGTGTATGAATGTGTGTGTGAGTGTGTGTGAGTGCGTATGCATGTGTGACTGTGTATGTGTGTGTGAGTGTGTTTGACTCTGAGCGCGTGTGAATGTGTGTGTGTGAGAGTATGCGTGTGTGTGTGAGTGTATGTGAGTGTGTGAATGTGTATATGTGTGTGTGAATGTGTATGTGTGTGTGTGTGTGTGTGTGTGTGTGGAGAGAGAGAGAGAGAGAGAGAGAGAGAGAGAGAGAGAGAGGATTCAGACTAGAAGCCAGGAACAGCACCTGCCATTTGATACAGAGAGTTGAAGAAATGCTAATTTTATGACTGAATAATAGGTTTCTGTTAACTTGAACTTTTGGCAATGATTCCCCACCTAATTTTAGAGGAAGCACAAAAGGAAATCCATTTTTAGCTTAACACCTGGCCCTGGATGATGAACTGGGCAGTCTCCTTAGAGGGAAGAATTAAGTGGCAGCTGAAGGCCCATGGGCATATTTTCTTCACCCTTCTCATCTCTTCTGGGAGCCTGGTTTGGGGCTCCATTCTCCCTAGGTTGGTGAGCTGGATGCTCAAACAGTTGCATCATGTACCACTGGATGCCAGCAGAGGACTGTAGACTGAGCTCAGCATTCCCTGTGACATTTCTAGAGGACCAGAGAACAACATGTGCTGAAGAGTAATTCCAATTCCACACACATACACATGTCCATGTCCCAGCAATGACGTCACTTACAAGCAGCTGAACTGAAGATGATTTTAGTCTTAATTCCCTTTGAGGTCAATGTTCTTTTCATCTGAAATGTACTAATTATGAGACTTATATTGTAGTCAGTTTGGGCAGAAATAAAGACATGTTAAAGACACACTTGTGTCCCCTAATCTAAATATCAAAGTGTTGAGACAACGGTCTCCAAAGAAATGGTACTTTCCACAGGAGTCTCGTGCTGGAAGAACAAGAGTGCCAGCCAGAGGGGGCTCGCGTCTTCAATAGAGAGTGTCTTTAATAGAGAGAATTTACATAGTCCTAATAACTCCTCAGAGCACCTCACAGGATGAGATGGTAGCACACCCAGACAATGATGGTTCAGTGGTAGGTGGATCATATCTTGAAGTGAATGGCTCAGATGCACAAGTCCTTGGCTCTCGATAAGCTTTGATCTCATTGCAGGACCCTGCAAATGAACTTGAGGGGATCACTGAATCTCTTTGTTCTATTTGGCCACATTGAATAAGTTTCTCCTTTCTGGTTTCCACTATACATTTGGCACCTTTCATTAGCCTTTTGAAGATAGATGGCTGGACCTGACTTTGGCACACAAGGTATGACCCCTAGGTCTGATAACAACATGATTTAACTATATTGGATTAGTCATAGAGATAATAGGACCAAATCTTTTAAAATTATTTTACACTTACTTATTTTGTGGATGTGTGTGGATATGCATGTATCATAACACATCATATGGAGGACTGAGGAATTGGTTGTCTCCTTCTACCATGTGGATCCCAGGGATTGAACTCAGATTGTCAGGCTTGGACACTAGTTGCCTTTCCTACTGAGCCACCTCTTGGCCAAACCGTGATTCAGCTTCTCCCATCTATCCCTTCTTCATCTGGCTGCAAGGCTAACTGGAGGGATTAGATTGGTCCTTGGAACTGCTTACATGTGGTGGTTTGCAGTGAGGAGGATGGAAGACATGGAAAAGAGAAGTCACAGGGTCAAACAACACATCTATGTCCATGCATAGAAACTTGTCAGGGAAACTAAAACTGCACTTCGTAATTCAGGATTAGCTATCAAACTCGAATGCTGTTAAGTGAGAATCCTTGTCTGGAAGCAAGAATCCTAAACTTCTGAATTTGACGATTCACAGAAAGGACTCCCAGGACTTACTTGTCTGTAGTCCTAGAGAGACTCTGAAGGATTTGATTAAATGGAAGAACAAGATAGGGAATGTGTGCTTAGCCAAACGCTACCTCCAAATATTTCCTCGATTGGCCACCAGAGGGTGGTAAAGAACCTTTTTGTAGTCACAACCGTGTAAAGTTTATCTAAAATCTTTCTACAGGGGAAGGAGTTGACGTCTGGATTGAGGGGAAGCAGGGTTGTTCAGGTGTTGGGGAAGAATGGAAGGGTCTGGATCCCAGATCTTGTGTTTGGAAGAGCTAGAATCTCAGTGGGGACAATATCATGAGATGATCAGAAAACATCTTGTCCAAGAGATCATTTGGAATCTCACTCTTCCTTAATGGGACATATGATAATGATAGTCTGTAAATGACACTGTTATTAAAGATGATAATTAATTGGGATGTGAGCTGTCACAGCGAGTAAAGGCACTTATCACATAGTCCTGATGACCTGAGTTTGATCCCTTGATCCCACTGTGGAAGGAGAGAAGGGACTCCTGAAAGTTGTCTTCTGACTCTCACTTAGGTAATGCGTGCCCACTACCGCACTGATAACATAAGATACTACTTTGAAAATCATGACAGTTGTACTTAGGCAGTCATTCACCTGGCATTCAGAGTCACAAATGAGATCATGTGTTTGGAGGATGCCCGATAAGATTCAAATAACATATCTGATAGTCACTCTCTATGTGACTCTGGGGGCGTTCCTTAATCTCTGGGAACATCAGTTTTCTCAGGGGATCATTTGGATCATTGGGTATTTGGTCAATGATGATTTGGAGTGAATGGATAGAAGAGGAAAGAGGAACTAAAGAATTTATTTCTTACTGCTCTGTTGATACGTAGTTCTGCTCATGGATCAGCTATCTATGCTAGGGTTAACCACCAATAATTGTGTTTCTATCAGGCAATCGAGCTCTCAAACAGCTTAGTTAAAACCCTCCTTTCTTGCTCCTTTAGGCCTGAGTAGAAAAACCCAGTTCGTTGCCTATGTCATTAACCCTGCCCATGCCCCAGACTGTTTCTTTACCCATTCTCTGTAAAGTCTCGACTGAGCTTAGCTTGCTCCTTGTTAGTACCCTACATGATATCATTTAAAGGTTTAATAAATGTTAGTCATCTTATCTTTATGATGGACACTTTTTTCCTGTAATATATCCTAGTGCCGTAATCCCATGACGTAATTTTAGTGGAATTTAACTGGGAGATCTCAGCATTATAGCACTACATTAGATTTGAATGACGGTTATCTGCCAGATGTGCAGATTTACAGGGGTCATTAGAAACATGAGGTTAAGATGCTCTGTTTCCTAATCACATGTACCAAGTAACATAGTATAAAATGTACCCTAAATATTTTAAGCAAGTACATGCTATACAAGATGTTTTAATTCTGTACAAGGGTCACTTACTGAATACCTTTGTCTCTGTTGGTGGGAGACAAATAAGTCTGAAGCTTTCTGTCTCCAGTAGGTTTTGCAATCCAATTAGAAAAACAAGACAAAAATCAAAAAATGTTTTTTTGGGGGCATTTAAAGTAATGATGAATGAGGCTGTTTAGTCGTTCATCATTCACATATCTGTTCAATAAGTATTTGCTGAATATCTATAATGTGCCTGACTGTACCTAAGACTAAGGTGCAGGAATGAACAAAACTAGGTATGGCTCTTGCCTTTACAGAGTAGCAGTGGTAGGTAGATTGTCATAATAGACATGACGGCGATTGAGGTAAAAGATAATATTGCCTGACAACACATCATAAGGAAGCTGATCCAGATGAGTGGCATGGAAGGCCTCTCTGAGGGAAACTTGAGCTTGGAACTGAAGCAGAAGCAACAACATGAAAATCCCAGCCTGGGGAGACACAGAGGTGCATTACAGACGGGTATCAGAGGATGCAGGAAAGGGGACGGTAGGGTGCATTTCAGAGGGGTACCAGAGGATGCAGGAAAGGGGACAGTAGGGTGCATTTCAGAGGGGTACCAGAGGATGCAGGAAGGCAGATTCTAAGCTAACTAGTCTAGATGAAATTTGATCTTGAATGAGGGCATGAGAAAACTGGAGAGTATGGACTGGAAAGAGGAATATTTATAGAATGGTTCTCAGAGCTTGTGACAGACAGGAGATGGCGCTAATGGTGAGAAAACTCCGAAATGACCTCCAATTTTCCACTTTACACAATTAGACAAGTTGTGGACATCATTGATATGGGACATGGTAGAGCTGGGCATGACTGGAACTGAGTTTTGGGAAGCTTCAAAAATTCCTGAGCAGAAGTAGAACAGTCCCTGGGATGGAATGGGGCTCAGTGATTGGGGGATGTTAGGTGGAACGGCACCAATGAAGTCTGTAGTCTTGGTTGCTCTTGGGGAAAAAGTCTATAGTGTTAAAAGGAAGGCCAAGAAGTGTGAGGTACCAAGAGGCTGGAGAGAGAAGAGTGAGCAAGAAAGGGCATCTGAGAAGGAAGAGCCTGGAAGTGTGGTGTCCTGAGCGCCAAGGAAGAGTCTTTAGCTGACTTATCATTTCCCGGAAATTATTGGGTTCTCTAAGAGAAGCATGAAATACTGACTCCACTTGGCAACTGTAGCAGATTCATTATCATTCCCAATTCCTTCCCCTTCTCTGCACCCATGCTGTCTTCCATGTGACCTTGCAAGCATCCCACTTGGATCGAAGGTTTATTTTATTCTAGCATAACTAGCTAAGCATAAAGGAAATAACACTTTGCATATACTAGATTTGCTGAGAGTTGACTTTAAAGGTTCTCACAATAAAGAATGCTGAATATGATAGGAGCCAGATGTGCTAAGTATATTGATTTAATCAATCCATAATGTAAACATATAGCATAAGATCATATTATAACTTATATCTAGGCACAGTTAAGTTTTGTCACCCTGGAAAAAAATTAATGAAAGTGACAAGTTAGACCACAAGATGCACAGTATGTTTCTGTATACTTTGTCTGGGAATCTGCTGTCACAGCGACAAGAATACAAGCTGAATACCATTTGATTCTTTCCAAACAAGAGGAACATTGGAGAGTTGTGAACCAAACAAATGCCTGACTGAATTCCAAACTCAGCCGAGTCAGCTGAACCTCAGTTGACCTGAAGACAAGTGGACAAGAGATAAATATTTTTTGTTACAAACCATTAAACTCAATCAGCATCGTCATAGAAACAGTAGCAGCTTGACTTACTTTACAAATGGCCATTGGTGACCTCCTGACAGCTGTGATGGGGAAGTGCTGGGGTAGAAGCCAGACTCAGAGGGTGCTTCGGAGTAAGGAAGGCACTGTTCAAGCTAGCCAGAAACTGACCATGCATCAAAAACGATGCAGTTTGAGATGGAAGAGTCTGGAATATATTTGAATGACATAGGGATAGAACTAATTGGAGGGAAGGCTTGATCACTTAGAAAGGATTGATGATGTCGTGTGGTGTCTCAGATGGTGAGAGGTGTGTGATTTAAAACACAGATGAAGAGACTGGCTCTGGTGGGAATAAGGGAAGTGTGTCAGTGCCAATGTAACAAAACTGACAGGGACTGAGGAGTTCTGAGTTAGGATCTGGTCAGGGAAGTTTGAAGATATTCCATCTAATCACTTCTAAGTGATTCATCCCTTTCCTGGAACAAAGAGGGAAATATTCTCAATAAAATCTAAGGCCAAAGTCACGCCAGACGGTCTTTCAAATCATGTGCACTATAATTCTGGCTTCCACAGAGGAATATCTTCCAAATGCTTTGGCTCATAGTTTGGTTTGGGGAGCACTACAAGATGTGAACGTGGACACACATAAAATATTACTGAGAGGAAGCTCATATAGAGAGGGATACCATGCTCATAAACAGGAAGACTCAATAGTCAGATGTCAGTTTTTCCCAAACTGACCCACAAATTTGATGCAATCCTAACCAAATTTTCTTTGGGTCCAGAAACTGACAAGATGATTCTAAACTTTGTATAGATGGTCTTGTATGGACTTGAATTAAGTGAAACAATTTTTGAGTAGTATGAGCTTTTAAGATCCTGATACAGAATTTTAAGACTTACATTAAACTGCACCAATCAAGAGCACCAGAAAGAGGAAAAACACACAGATGAATGAGAGATAAGAGGCAGCTACAAACAGACTCATACTCACATCAAATCCCCTTTTGACAGCGTAGCTCAATGGAAAAATGATTTAAGGCTTATTTCTTCTGTAAATAGGTAAATCTCAAATATGCACACAAAAGCCTGCTCAACAACTGTAGCCCAGCAGGGAGATTATAAATTAAGACTATAAAAGTTACTGAAATGCTACAATTTAAAACTTCCCATTGTTGGGTTATTATACCCAAGCTTATGGAGCTAAGCAACCATGGACTGTATCCCCTGAAACCATGAGCCAAGATAAATCTCTCCTCTGTCACCTTGCTCTCTTGGGTACTCTGACACAGTTACTCAAAAGGGATGAGAGTGACATGTAAAGGACTTCCTGAGTGTCTCATTTTCTGTGACTCATCCTAGTTAATTATCAAAGCCAATGTTGGTAAATTTATAAAGCAACTGAAACACTTATATTTAATGGGGCTGCAAACTGGTGCACTAGTCATGGAAAACAGCATAACAGATTTGAATAAAGTTAAACATACATACACCACACGTTGGAGAAATTCCACCTCTAAGGATGAACAGAGAACAGATGTCTCTTTTACCAGAGAGAAACAAGAATGTGTTTGTACAAAGACTTATGTATGTGTTTGTTCAGCAATTTCATTTATCACAGCCCAACAGAGAACAACTCAACTATCTATCAACTGCTGAATGAATAAACCAATTGTGGTATATCCATTCGATGGATTTATATTATGAGAAAGAAACCAGGCGTACATTCAACAGCATGTTGTATTGACAAACCAGTATACAAAGGAAAAATAAGTCAGACAAAGGACTGAAGATAGTATGCTCCTGTTTGTATGTCATCCTGGAAAAGCCAAACTACAGGACCAGGAGAGGGGCTGGACTGTTCTGAACAACTTACTGGACTGAACCCTTAGTGACTGTAAGTTTTAGTGTATCTAGACTACAATTTAATTAACCTGACGTTGGACAAAGCAAGCCCCCCTAGATGGCTCGCATGTTAGGATGGATGAACACTTTCTTTCAAGAGTTATCAGCATCATAATAGCCTAGAGGGGGAGACAGCTTTTCTCCAGTGTTTATTCATATCAACAGTTCTTGAATTCTGGCTTTCCTATAGCTCAGAGAAATTCTGGAATATGCATGAGACTTTGCATAGAGTTGGGAGTTCTGAGATGGGCCTTTCAGTGCTAAAAGAAGGCGTGGGAACATAGACAAGAGAAGAGAGTCCACATAGCAGTTGCAAGGTGAGGCCGGTTATGCCCTCAAACACGTAGGAGAACCATCCTCTCCTGGAGTCCTGGAGGTCATGGGTCTGAGGGTCATTTAGCTTTGTTCAGCTTTCCAGAGCAATCATTTTGTTTTGGTAAATATCACTGTATTTCCCCTTCAACTCTATTTACTCTGACTTTAATTAGTTAGCATATGCATGTGTAGATGTATGCATGTGGTTATGTGTGCCTAAATCCTGTCTTAACAATTTACAATCCTTCCCTTCCAAACCTTTCTTCGGGTACTCTTCTTAATTCAACAACAAATTCTCTTGCAGCTAATTATGACTTAGTCCTGGTTCTAAATCAGCTGAGTACTCTTACAGTGACAGTGACATCTGAGGACTGGGTGCTGGTGTGCTTGACAAACAGACCCCTCACTTGTCTCATTTCCCTCTTTCCACTTTTGCCCACGACTTTCAGGCCTCACCATTCTAGAGTGGCTCAGAGCCGCCCACCCCGCCATGGGCTGATCTATGAGCAATGGATGATTGATTACCATCCTTCAGTTAACGCAGAGAAGGTGCTCCCACCCTTCCCTCATCTGAAGTTTTTATTTTTAGCTATTTAAATTGATGTTTAAAAACCATGCTATTTTTAGGGAACTGCATGTTGTGTTTTGATCCTGTATAGCTATGTGAGGTTCAAATGAGGTACTTTCATCTATTTCCTGAAGCATTTGTTGTTTCCTTAGGAAAACACTGAAATGCTTTTAGCTTAAAAAAAATACAGTATATATTACATGCAGGTACGTCACCAGCAGCAGGGAGCACAGCTCAGTGTTGCTCACTGTACAGGCCTGAGTCCCTCTCAGAGTATCACCTGCCTCTAGAGTTCAATTTTGTGTCCGTGTAGCCTAAGAATTCCTCCAAGTCCTCAGCTCCCCATCTATGCAGGCTGAGGCTCCCCTAGAGTCTCAGTTGCTCCATCTATGCAGCCTGAGGAGCTCTTAGAGCCTCAGATGCCTTCTCTAGGGTTGAGCTGGCATTCTTGACTTGACACAGAAAAGAATTTCTGCATGAGTCAGAGCAAAGGAAAATCACTGCTTAGGAGAAAGGACACACATGCAGAAGGAGGTTGAGGGGGGAGAGAACCCACCTAAGTGCTTCAGTAGCAGCTGTGTGTGTGATTGTTTAAGAAAAAGAATGAGGAGGAGAGAGAGGAGGGAAAGGAGGAGGAGAAGAGAAGTGTAATGGTCCTGTCTTTATTAAAAGAAAAAAAATTGATGAAATTATAGGTGATTTATGACAGTGCAGGGAAGGCTTACAAATGAGGAAGAAATGTGACTGAGACAAAACATTCATCAAAATGATGCATACAAGTCATGTTGTCCTATATAGGTCATGCAAAGAAAGAGGTTAAGGCATGTGTTTTATCCTGAACGTGGCTCACGAGTCATACTAATAACCTTGTAGAATTTTTAAGAAGGCAGTATAGTTTCTATATACAGTTTCTATGTAGGATGACCTCTAGTCACCTATGTCAAAATCCTTGGCTTAGTCAGCAGGAAAGACAAACCTGGTCTGTGCAGGTGAGAATAGGGGCTCTTTTCCTTTCCTGTATCTTCTTAAGCCCTCCTACCATGCCATACCCTCTGGCTTTGACTGGCTCTGAAGAGGAAGGCAGGCCAATGGGTTAGAGTCAGAAAATGCTTTTGTATGTATTTTGATAAAGAGCATTCACTTAGAAGTCAGGGTTCAGGGTTCAAATTCTGGTCTGTCTTTTACTAATTATATAAATGAAGGCAAGAACTGTTATTTGCCCTGGTTTTTACTGAAGGTATCTAACTCCTGTAGATAGTAGTGTAAAAAGGATGGCCCTGTGCCCTCTACTGTACCCCATTTCTGCCTTCTATAACAGGATGGTTAATAGTAGCTGCTTCATGAGAAATGTGACATGATTATGTGAGGATCCGAGTGTCTATTGAGCTACCTGCCATAACAAAACTGTAACCTGATTCCCAATCTCCAAATGTTGAGGTATAGAAAGCACTAATTGTAGGATTGTAATAACATTATATATCCCCTTTGCATATTTGTAATAACATGCTAAATAATAGATGGCTGAGAATATAGTATTTATAGGTATCTTTTATTCCTTCTCAAAATATTTAATAAAAAACTTTAAAAAGTAAAAGAAGATAGTCAAGCATTGTGGCTCACCCTAGGGGTCTGAGGCAGGAAGACTATGAAATTCAAGGCCAGCCTGGCATATATAGAGTGAGTTCCAGGCTAGTATAGGCTACAGACTGAAAGCCTGTCAAAAAAAAAAAAAAAAAAAGCAGAACAAACAAACAAACAAGCAAACAAACTCTAAAATAAAAAGGGAATCGGGAAGGGAAATAGCCCAATGAGTAAAGTGTTTTCTTGCAATCATGGAGACCGGGTTCAGATGGCCAGAACTCACATACTCTTTCTCTGGAGGGAATGGAGACAGGTTCATTGTGGACAGTCTGACTTACTTCGTAAACTCTCTATTCAGTGAGAGATCCTGTCTGAAAAAAATCAGATGGGTGACTCCTGAAGAAGGGTCGTGGGGGTTGAATTTATTCTATGCACACGTGTACCCTCTTACACATGAGCACATGCACAAAGCCATACAAAACTAAACAACCCACACCACACATACACAAAACTAAGTGAACAGACCTCAGAGCAGCTGAGGAAGCCAAGAGGCAGAGGCAGGGTTATGACCTCAGTGCAGTGCTGGGAAAGAATGGTGCTGGAGTCCTCTGCTTATCAAATCAATGCAACACTTTGTCAAATGAAACATTGGAGAGTTGGGGAATCCATGGAAACAGACAGTGCGAATGGATTTGAGTAAGAGTTTGAACTCTGGAGGAGATCTCATTTAACATGCCTGGGGAAAGAGGCCTAGGGCCAAACCATTCCCGCTGTATAGCTGCTCTCATGGATGACATAATTTGGGGTCGTCTGTAAGGGCTCTGATACGAAGAAAAAAATGAACATGATTGAAACCTTACATCTCCTTGGGAACAGCTGAAGAACATCTCGATGTGAGAAAGTTTTCTGTTAAAAAACGAACCAGTCATAAGCAAAATATTTGATTAAGTTTATTAGAATGACACTAGATGAATAGGAAACATTAAAGAATTTGATACAAGAGACTGATATTCTGTCTGTGTGAAAGATGTGAATAATAAAAATAGATCATCAGGGTCACAGTGCAAAGGAATATATTTGTATACTGCCGAAGAGCCTGGAGCTTTAAGCTGAGGATCTCTCAATGCTTTTGGTTTTAATCCAAGACAATAAATCTTATACAAGCAGCCTTTCAAAGTAGAAGGACTATTTCCTCCATGAAGCTTTTCTCTAAAGGAGACCTGCTCTGCATCACCTTAGGCTAGTATTGCATCAGCTTCCCAGGAACCTTCTGGAGACTATTATGGAAGCCTGCTTTTAACAAGGGTGCAAAATACCTGAAGTCTGTCTCATAAACCTCTTGTTAGTATAAGCTACAAGTTCAGATTTGACATGTTAGTTTTCATTCCTCTACAATCTAGGACAGTTTAACACTAAACAACAGGTCTATTACCAAATGCATCCGAAGTGGTGGGTGGTCACTAATGCCTGTTCTCAAACATCCCTCCTTAAGGAGCAAGAATGTGGGTTGAGTGTGCAGAGGAGCTGGAATGTCCCCTCTCAGCTCCTGCAGGATTGTTTTTTACCTACAGTCATGTTGTTTTCTCTTTTAGAGGGAAGTTATTATTTATTATTATTATTATTTTGGAAATTCTTCAATTAAGAGTATAACTAAAATTCAGAGCAGGGATTTAAAAAAAAGTGCAGGTGTCTTTTAAGGTGACAGTGGCTTCAGGCAGTTCTTTTCTTACTCACTGGAGCTTGGACAGTTGAAGGCACACCTTTGCTGTGAATTAAGAACAAAAGCACGTTACACCTAGAGGAATGAGCACAGGAAACTATAGCTTTCGTCTGGTGACATCAGATAATGACTGCTGTGTCCACTAGCTTCAGTTTACTGAACTGCTGGGATAGTCAGCCCTGTTCTAGCCCATGTGTGACAATAGCAGAAGAGGTGTTTGTCCTACAAACTTTTCCTAATTGTAAAGTATTCTACAACTTGGCTGGCTAAGAAAAGCTCTGGTATGCTTAACTTACCTTCGGACAAGTTTTAGTACTTTTTGTAACCATTTGGCATGAGGATTTATACATAAGCTCTCTTGTTCTTGGTCCAGACCCTGGGGAGAAATAAACAAAAATAAAATAAGACATTGTACACCTTGGTGAGGTATGTGTGTGTATATGTGTGTTAATAATGAAGAGAGTTGGTTATAAAAATAATTATTTATAGAAGAGTGAAATTTGAGTTTTGAATCTAGAATAAATCCATTTGTGGTGTGAGGCTGGAGGAACAAGAAGACTATCCACTGGAATCCAAAGTTGACAGAATCTTATATTGTCATAAGCAACCGTCTCATTGATAATCTTTATATGAGTTGGAGAAAGACCCAAGTGGCTCCAAAGTTTGCCACTTCTAAAGTTATATTGCAGTATCATTCTAATGTGCTTGTCCCTTGAGCTCAGGGGAACAAAAAAACTATGGAAAATATTAACTTGAAAACATTCTATCTGAAAAAAAAATATTTTAACATGGAAGGAATTTCAAAGCTGATTAGTCTCAGTGACCTTCCTCCAAGCTACCAATTGGCAAGGCTTTTCCTGATGTAAGAAATTGATCAGCAGCAGAGCCAACACATGTAGGCGTAGATGATAGCTAACATTTGTCAAGTGTCACCGAGGACCATATGAAGTGTAACAGGCAATATGATCATCTCAAATCATCTTTCCAAAAGTTCTGTACTAGAACAACTATTAGTCCTTCTCGCTGTCTGACGATGAGTTTGAAGCTCAGAGAGTTCAAACAATGTGTCCAGGATTGCACAGCAAATATACGATGCAGCAGCTTTTTTGAATTTCTGTAAAAGTCTGATTCCAGAACCCACACTTTTAGCAACGATTTTCCAGGAGTTGTGGAAAACCTCCACAAATAGTTACCAAGTTCCTAGATGGTATTAAGGTTTCTCCCTGGAATAGAAAAGTAAGGTCTCCCAAGCATCAGGAACCAGAAGATTGTGCATATTTACTTGTGTGACCTCAAACAAAACAGTGTCTTGATATATCAGATAAACCGTGGAGCAAGAACGTGAGCTCTCAAGGCAGGACCGGAATCACCATGGCAAAACTGGCTATGTCACTTCGTATTTTCACCCCTGATTAATATGGATTTCTCACATTAATTTGCAGCTTCCACTTCTTATATCTGTCTAATGTTCAAAATCCTGAATTTTACGAGAAAACATACAGGGAAACTTTCACTATCCCAAAACAATTGATGTTAGGAAAGCAGAGACAATTAGAGTCTGAAGCTTCCCTTGGTTGAGAGGCGAGAGCCTTGAGTCAAGGGAGGAGAGACGTAGCTAAAAGTTAAGAATTCTAATGCTGTGTCCCTCCAGTGGATCCCATAGCTAGACTTCACTGTTGAGTTTGAGGGAAATAATTGTGCTATAGTTAGAAGTCTTATTGGTGAAGTCATTGGTAAAAGTCTAAGGGCCATCATAATGAAAAAAATGTCATGTATTTTTGATAACCTGTATTTCTACTTTGCAAGTCAAATATTCTACTTTGGCCCCAGGTTCAAAGCATTTGTTTCAAAATGGGACAAATGAACATAGTTGCTTACACATTTTACAAAGCCTGAGGAAATTCTAGGGAACTGGGGCTTGATGGGAGAAAGCTGGTCTAGTATCTGTGAGGTTCTCGGCCTCCTCTATAGCACTGACCATGAAGAGATGAATGAAGAGGGAGGAAAAGAAGAAGGGAGAGGAGGGCAAAGAATAACTGGAGGAACTGCCAATAAACAGCGAGGTCCCAGCACTGAAAGAGCGTCTGTAAGCGTGTGTAGATGAGATGGAGCCCTGACTCCATCCCTGCCTTCAGGGATGGCAGGCACGTTAGCCTCCTGAAGCCTCCATGACTTCACTTCCTTAACCAGCTTCAGCCTCTGTAACCACAACAGACAGGTCCCAGTGCAGCAGCTCGAGAAACTGAGCAAGCAAAGGTAAAACAGTTTTGAATTGCCAAACAAAACAAAAAACAAAACAAACAAAAACAAACAAAAAAACAAAACTAAAATCTTTAAATACCTCAAATTTTTTATTAATCATTTCAGATATTTAGTAACATCATGCTGGTCTCTGGGACTTTTGCTACCGTATGATTTGCTGGTTGCAAATACATTCCATATGATTTTTCACTAGGAGAGAGAAATTATGTAATTTTTTCTCTTGCAACTTACACAACTTCAGGTTTTGGGCAGCCATTCCCAGGGGGCGTAACTTGAATCCGATCTATTAAGATTAGATTGACAGGGGTTGAGGTCACTCTGGAACACCTACATTTTAAGTTTGTGTAATGGGCCTCCAGAATACCTGTGAACACAGAATCAGTCACTTCAACCATGGGACATATAACCTAGATGTAGAACTGAATTATTATTATTTTTTATTGCATTTGAAGAGTTAAATACTTCAAGCCAGACTTGTAGCTGCATATGCATTTAGCGTGTATATTTCTGGTTTGCCTTGAGTCCTCTCAAATGTTTTCTACCAAAACCTTAATTGAAATGAACTTAACTTTTCATAATCGATACCTTCATTGACTGTCACAGTTGCATGTTGGCACTCAGTGATTGAAACTAAAGGCACACAACTTTGTTACCACTAACTGGTGTGAGATCAACTGATCTTCACTCCAAGTGCAAAAAGCAGAAGATGGGATCCTGCAGAGGTTTTCAAAGACAACCAGGCATCTCTCCTAGAGAACTTTCTCTTAGCACATCTGTCCACCTCCCCCACTTCTCTAAGAAAACACATGGAGGATGCTCTTCACTTATGTTTAATATCTTGCCTCTCTATGTTAGTCATAAATTACTATCAAAGGAAAATCAATAATAAACATTCAAGACTATATTCAACCACAATATTTACTGGTTATAGACATTTTATTGGTAATTCATCTCGTGCATTTTCATGAAATCTAAGTTTAGTTCGTTTCAGAAGAAATTGATGCTGGCTAATCCAAGCATTTGAGAGACCGAGGACGGATGATTATTATTGATTTTTTTTTAAGTTCAACGTTACTCACTGTGAACTTGTCTCCCAAAACAACAAACAAACAAACAAACAAACAAACATAAGGTTTTATCAAATCCTTTTTTATAAGTAAAATTGTTACGTTCCCACAGCATTTACAGTTTCAAGGGCTGATTAGCAAACAATAATTAGAATGCCACAGAACTGGCGTTATGCACAGACTCTATACTGATGCTGAAGACAGCATTTCCTAAGGGGTAACTTTGCCAACACCATTAGGGAAAGATTCATGGAAGAGAAGAGTAAGGAGAGAATTTAAGAAGACATGGGGTTGAGTAAACATGGGGTGGGGGGATTTTGCATCTTAAAGTATTGATTTATCCTGTAAACCTGAGTGTTTCTTTCTGACCACACATCTACCCCTTCAGCTGTACAGACGTCTTGCTACTTAGGTACTTATCTATTCACCCAGAGACAGACTCCCACACAGGCTGGAAGTCAGCTTCTTGCCTCTGCTGTATTTAGAGTGCCAGGCCTTACCATGTGCAGTCGTACTCAGAATGCTGAGCTCCAAAGACCAAGGTCTGGTGAGAAGGAGTGGTGTGGAAGGCAGAGTGAAGAAGAGCTATACAAAGAAGTCTTCCCACAATGGACTGAACTGACAATTGAGCAATGCACACACTAAACATACATCACATGAACAGTCACGCTCCAGCATCTCTTCTATAAGTAAAAAAGATTGTAACATGTTGAAAGCTTCCATTTTTAAAGAGTTAAATCCCCAGGAATCTTACAGCTCAAAAATCTAGAAACAACTGAACATTTTTCACCCCCTTTAGTTAAGACTGCCTTCCCAGTTTTAATTAAAGAAGTACTGGGGAGGGTTTCTGTTTAAAGGCCAGGGAAATCATAAGTGAAAGTCCTCACCGTGGCCTGGAGAGAGGCAGCTGGCCAGTAGGAGAAGCAGGACTGCTATGCTGAGCCTCATTCTGCCTGGAGGTGGAGTTCAACCTTCAGCTTCAGCTCTGAGTGTAAGCTTGGGTTTCCAGCTCTAGGCTGCTGTTTATTTATACCAGTGAGGGCCCTCCCACTGTCTCTGTCTTCCATAGGTCAGCTGCAATGTCTGTTTTTCAAATCTCCCAAAATATTGCTGAGCTTGCCTTTACAGAAAGAGAAATCCATCTTGCAAATTTATCAATCTTCCTTCGAGCACTGTTAGTAGAACCAAACATTTCTTGAAAACGCAGATTAAAAATGTCAGGGATGCTGTGGAGATTTGAGGGTTGAAAAAAAAAAAAAGAGGAGAATGATAACATTTTGGAGACCTCAAGTACTGTCTGTTTTAGTACTAGAGATCAAACCCAGGTTCTAGATAGGCTAGGTAAACAGTCCACCTCAGAACCCTGTCAGCCCACTAAGGTACTCTTTAGAGTGCTTGGTCACTGGCCATTACTCACATACTTTCCTTTAGACCAAAGAACCCACAGCAAACTAGATAAGGCTGTAGATTAATTCTGTCCTTGGTGGCTTCAATACCAAAAGTGCTTAAGTTAAGCACTCTACAGAACAGAGCCCGCAGTGATTGTGGCTTTGATCATTTCTCATAGAGAAAGGTCTGCTAAGTTCTTCCATATGTTCAAATATCAGCTTTATGACACCAGGACCAGGATGCATCATTCCATTATGTCCCGGGACTTACAAGGGAGGCTCCCCCTTGGTAGGTGCTCAGTAAATATCTATACATTTGACAGACACTCCTTCATGTATAGATCCTCAAGCTGATTGTGCTGCGGGCTTTTCTACCCAACTTTCCCACCTTCTCATTTTACTGCCCAAGATAATGGTTATAACATGATGGAAATCTTGAAAGAAAGAGTGTGTTCAGTCTTGGTGTACCCATGTCACAATGAAATCAGGAGGGAACGGCTTTGAGGTGAGCATCTTTGTGGTTGCTTTTGAAGGTTGATAAGCTGAGAACCGTGTCAGTGGAGACTCACTAGAACATCACTGTGGGTTCTGTTCTGTAGAGCGTTAAACTTAAGCACTTTTGGTGTCGATGCTGCCAAGGAAAGACTTAGCCTACAGCCTTATCCAGTTTGCTATGGGTTCTTTGGTTTAAAGGAAGGTATGTGGGTATTGGCCTGTCTGATCTTGCATGCCATTGAGCTGACATGCATAAGGGTGTATATATCACATACCTTGGGTCACAGAAATCAAGTTTAGTTTTCTGGAATGACTTCTTGAACAGTTTGGTGCTATGAACCGATTGCTGCTGTGACTGCTCAGTGTCTTCAGTGTTTCAGTATGTATGGTGGGTAGGGGTGTGTGTGTGTGTGTGTGTGTGTGTGTGTGTGTGTTTGTGTGTGTGTGTGTGTGTGTATGTAGTGTGTGTGTATGTGTGTGTGTATGTGTGTGTGAGTGTGTGTGTGTATGTGTGTGTGTCAAGTGTGTGTGTGCTGTATATGTGTGTATGTGTATATGTGTGTGTTTTGTGTGTATATGTGTGTGTATGTGTGTAAGTGTGTGTGAGTGTATGAATGTGTAATGTGTGTGAGTTATGTTGTGAGTGTGTGTATGTATATGTGTGTATGTGTGTGTGTGTGTGTGTGTGTGAGAGAGAGAGAGAGAGAGAGAGAGAGAGAGAGAGAGAGAGAGAGAACACATCCTTGTGCAACAAGTGGCTCTTCCATAATGATTGTAACAATAGGAAAGTTAATCATGAGATAGTCTAGACCATCTCGTCCTGTCTGGCAGTTCTAACCATTAGAAAAGTTGCTCCTCCTCCTCCTCTTCCTCTCCTCCTCTCCCTCCCCTCCCCCATCCTGCTTCTTTCCAGTAGTGGGAATTGAATGATCCAGGATTTTGAACATACTCGGCAAGTGCTCTATTGGACTATGTTCCCAGTCCAAGTTCTTTCCTATGAATGTGTGGCAACATATTCTTTAATAGTTCATTAATTGTGTCCTACTTCCATTTGCTATCACTGAATGAAAGAATGCAACATTTCTGTACTGAGGTGCCCCAAACATTTGAAATCAAAGTGAGTCATTGATTTTCCTGGGAGACTGATGTGAAGATGGGTTCTGGGTTAAGAAATGTATTGAGAATAACTCCTGAGATGTTAAAGGAGGGGAGAAGGGAGGACTGAATGGCAGTGCTGATGTGCTGAAGCCTGCGACCACATGCCAGGAAGATCCAGAAAAGGGACCTATTGTAGGTGCCCCTTAATAGACAGATATGTCCCTGTGGCACAGAAAAAATGAGTTATGTGAGAATCCTAAGAAAATGGTGGGGACAAAGGTACCTGGAAGAGAGCTCTGAGTAAAGCCAGGAACTTTCCAAACTGGCTTTTGGTAGAATCCTTCAGTTGTAAAATGTAGAATTCTTATGAAGTTATAGCTGGTCCTTCTCAAACCACTATCAGTGGGCTGGACTGTCTCCCAAGATAGCCTGTCTCAATGAAGCAGACAATATAAAGGGGAAGAAATTGAAGGCTTACACATAGACCCCTGAAGCTGTAACTCACTTCCCATCCCCCAAAAGCCTCTATAAATGCCAAATGTCTTCCTCTCTTCTCTCACATACCCCAGTCTGTTGCGGTCAGTATCCAGTCCCATCTCTGCCTCCTGTCTCTTTAAGTTGCCTCAGAAATCTAATTGCTTGACTAAAACAGCCACCAGGCCTGAGACGTGATTCCAGAGAACTCCTGAGTCTGATTTTTAGTCCCTTCACACTCAGAATTCCTGTCTTTATTTATGCTATCATTTCTGCCTCGAGATGGGATTGGGGTTTGGAACTTCTGGTAGCCAGATTGTCTCAGAATCAGATCTCTGAACCATTTAGAGTAGATGTATGTATTCTAAAATCTTAGAAGCCCAGGAGCAAGAAATTTGAGCTGATAGACCAAATCAAAACCTTTTATTTTTATATATTTAATCTGTATGTGTGTGTGTGTGTGTGTAGGTGTGTGTGTGTATGCACACTGCTCATGAATATGTGTAGGTATGTGTGTACCCTGGCAGATGTGTGTAGGTCAGAAGACAATGTGCAGAGATTGGTTCTCTCCTACAATTTGGGTTCTAGAACCGAACTCGGTCAAGCTTGGCGGCAGCAGCAGCCTTACTCCTGAGCCGTTTCAGCAGTCTAAAGTCTTTATTTTAAAAATAGCTTTGTGGGAATCTTTCTTTAAAACCACATCAAAAATGTGTGTGTGTGTGGGGGGATTTAAAAATTAAGGGGAAAATTTCTCCGTGATTTTGTAATATATTCTTTCTCTAGACTCATTAAAACTAGGAGTCTTCGTATCTGGGACCTTAATGTGTAGTCTACAAATGGCCACTGTCACTTTCACATAGTAACTGTCTGACAGGCCAGTAATTCCAGAGACTCAGGAACCCATGGCAAGAGGATTGAAACTGAAGATATAGCTTTAGTGGCAGCGGTTGTCTGCCATTCACGAGACCCCTGAGAGCCTAGCACCGCCACCATCACCACAACAAAACACACAAATTCCCAGGCTCTATCTTTTAACAAGATTCTCAGGAGGTTGAACACATTTTAAAGCCTGAGAGACAGGGATGGCAGACCATAAGCTGTACAGAGTGCTGTGGCCAGCCTTTCAGTGGGATCCTATCATATCAAGTCATCTTCAGCATTCATTTGTATAAATTGTCTCTCCAGTGTGATGTCCAGATGACAAAGAGTGGTCCACATGCCATAAGACCTAAATGCAAAGCCGCGGCAGCAGCCAGGATGCTCCGTGAGTTACTGAGAAGTGAAAAGCACATTGAAATGAGAGTAGGCATCACTGAGATAGCATCTGCCGGTCTAGGTAGTCGCAGGCACTGAGTAGAGGGCCCATACTAGAGTTTTAAGTGATTCGATATGAAGAAGTGAAAATTCCTTTTACTTTTAAACTAATTTATAATATCTAGAGGCAAAGGCCATTGCGACAAATTGAAAATGTTTCCCCTCCATTTCACTAAACTTAGCTAGAAAACAGAAACTGATCTTTTTTCGTGAACAAAGGTTTTACCTGTGTAACATCTGCTCTCAATTTGCCTATGCATAACCTTTGGGCAAGATAGCAAAGCTTTGCAGCCTATGACTCAGTGGTCTGGGTTTGCACCCCAACACCAGGGCTTACTGGTCTGTTAATTACTCCATGCTAGCTCTTGTGACAGTAACAGTGGGACTGGGGCCAGCTACACCATCACAGAGAGCCCTGCGAACTGGATCATAGCATTTAGAAAGTGCTTCTAAGTCTCTGGGCAAACTCCAGTCAGTAAGTGTCAGACTCTGTCTTTCACCTTTGAGAAAGCACAAATAATAAAAGACAGGATGAAATGGCTGTGGTTTAGACAGTGAGTCATAAGGAGTTACACAGCATGTTAAAATTTCACTCAAGTTCGCACTGTTTACCTTTGTCATTGCAGACGTTCTCTGGTCAAAGAGCTGTCTTTCTTTAAGAGACTCTCTTAATTTCCCCCTAGAAGACACCTGTAGACATTGTATTCATTTTAAATGTACTGCAGTTCTATAAGCGAGGTGTTCTTTCTCTCTCTGTCTTCTCTCCTTTAACTTCTAGTTGTTTTTAGACAACTCTATTGAGTTATATCTGAGGCACAAAGGACTGCATATATTTAATGTGAACTGTTGGGTTTATCTAGACACATGTGAACACTGACATTTGCTATCATTTCCCCCTCCAATGAGCTGCTCTAATAAAACCTACTGTTTGCCATTCAATTATATCAAGACTTCTACTTGTGGAAAAGTCATTCGTAAAAAGTAATTAACTCCACATTTAAAGTGTCATTCAAAATCATCTCACATGCACAGAATCCCACACAACCTTGAATCCTACACGAAGCAATTACCTTCTGAAGTTGTAATTCCCCCGGAGACTGGTAGGTGGCAGCATTTCTTACAAAAATCGTTCTGGCCTCAGGTAAAGAGCCTCTGGCGGTGTGCTAACAAGAGGGCTACGGGCAGAATATTCAAAGCAATTTGAAAATCTTGTTCATTACTTTTAAACACAACACTATGAGCTCTGAGGAGTTTTCATTAGGCCAAAATGTTCATCATGGAGTGGAGGAAAAACCCCTAAAAATTTGAAACAATCCAACAAAACCTGGGCTAAATCCAGTTTCTTTGTCTCGAGGTTGCAAAATCAAACTGCACATCAGTTCTCTGGCATGTGATCACATTTGGCCTCTGCAGCAGATAGAGTCGAACCTTCTGTGATTAGAAAGCTTTCTGAATACAACAAGGCTACCACATACCAGTGTCAAAGTGATTGATGATCGAGCCATTTGTCTAGGGCTTTTAAGGCACGGAGGAACGAACACCAATGCAGTATTCATCCTGCTTCTCCCATTTGGATTCTGTAATGTATACATTATATTATCATCTGTGTTCGTCACCTAGCACATCTGTCTTACAGCTAGGAATGGAATCGTGGACATTATAAACAGGAATCAGAAAACACATCCTATTAGGGCTGGGGCTATAGTTCGTGAGCACAAAACTTGCTTAGAAGGTTGGAAGCCTAGGCTTCCCCAGAATACTTACACACAGCAGAGCAGTGCTACTTAACATGGAAAGGGTTTGGCACATCTGTCTCTTGCCGGGTTACCCTCAGATAGGCTCTGTTTCATGTTTCTTTGCCAGTTTTTCTTACATCTAAGCAACCATTAAGCTCTTGTCGTTGCACACTGGTATCTATCCAGTAGCTTACTTCTAGCCATTTCTTAGATACCCATTAAATCATATTCGATTGATTTAGTAGCCACACAGCTGGACTTACTTTAGTATTCCGAGTTCTGGCAAATGGTATCATCATTTACCCATGTGTTAAAAATCCTGTTACTCTAGTATTCCAAGTTCTGGCAAATGGTATCATCATTTATCCATATGTTAAAAATCCTGAAAGTCACCTATACCCCATCTCCTAATGAGCCACTGTTTGGTCTCTGACAGCTGGTATTTTTAGTCCTTAAAATATCTCCATAGTATTCACCTCTCTTTAGGCACATTGTATTTTCTATTCCTAAGCACTATTGGGTTTTTTCCTTAATGTTTTTTTAAAAATAATATTACAAATGTATGGGATATGATGTGATATTTCAAGATATGTATAGATTTGGGTAATGATAAAATAGGAACAATTAACCTATTCATCACCACATATATCATTTCTTTAACAATATTTTATTTTAAAAGATTTATCTTTTTTCCCTAGTTTATGTGTGTGCTATATGCATGTCAGCCCCTTAGAGGGTCCCCTGGAGCTGTAGTTACAGGCAATTTGTGAGCCAGTGTGGGTGCTGGGAACTGAACTCAGGTCCTCTGGAAGAGCAGCAAAAGTTCTTAACCACTGAGCCATCTTTTCCAGACACCTAGTTACCATTTGTTAGTGCTGAAACATTCAAAACCCATCTTGAAGAGATATCATCTCATTCATGCCAGTTAAAACAGTGGTACCCACTGTTCCCATGGCAACAGCACCTCTCCTATGAGCCGTTCAATCTATTTTCCACACAGCAGTGAGATTACTTCTCAGAACGGATGCTTGTGTTGATGCTCTGCTTCAAGGGCTGTTCTGGTGTGAATAAACCCTCCTGTAGATCTTTCCAGTTCTCAACTTCTTCTCCTTCCTTAGCTCTGCCTGCCCAGTTTTCAGGCCTGTTGATTGGAGGATTTTGAAATGACCCAACTGGAAGCCGGAAGACCTCGGGAGTACCTTCTACAAAGACTCCAAAGTATGAATGCTTCCTTCCTAGGAAGCAGTACCCAGATGCTATGCTTTCTCTTCAAGATGTGGTAATAAGGCCTCATTGTTTATTCATCCTCATAAACACCAATTGTGGCTAGGCTAGATGTATGGATATCTTTTATGCTTAGAGTTGGGCCATAACACACCTTCCTCCTGTATAGATATGTTTACTGTAGAGTCTCCAGTTGGTGTAAAATAAAGAAGTGTTCCCCAACAACCTTGAGCTATACTGTATTGTCTCAATGTCCAGCTTCTATAATAGCTCGGCAACACTTCCTGCTATTGAAGTAAACTAATAAATATTTATTGAGTAAATGTGAGAGTCTGTATGATTCAAGAACCTCTCTTTGAGACAGCGTAGACCTTGAGTGTAGATGCTTAGAGTGAGTCTGATTGATCTACTCTCCTCCTATCTACAGGCATACACTGCTGACAGGGAAGGGGAATGTGATGGGACACAATGGTGGTTATCATTGCTAGAGGACAGATCCCTCCCTAACCTGGCTGTGTACCATTCCTTCTGGCTACGCCCAAGTCGCAGGGACCCCAAAGACAACCAAGCTGCCAATCTAATGGAAGCACACAAGGGGTTTTATAATGAGCTCTGGAGCAAGGACTCTCACCATCGACTCTCACTGTCACCATCACATCGGGTCAGAAGTGAGAGGTCAAGTCTACGGGTACGGGGTATTTATTGTAGTTACGGCAAGCTTGGGGAATTTTCATACTGTAAGGAGCAGGCCCTTACACAGGATCAACTCCATTTTGTAATAGGAAAGTTGTTAGGACATGTCTGGTACTTGTAAAGACAAGTCTGGAAGTAAAGTTGTGCTGTGATAACCAGCTGTGATGAGATCAGAGCCCTGCGATAACCAGACACGAGTGGTTATCTGCTGTGCATGTCAGGAGTAACGCCAAATCCAACATAAAAGAGGAGTCCCATCGGAGCACTTCATCACACTTGTAGCCATGACTGGCCAATGTGATCCTCCGGACAAAGCCTCCTCAACACCTGATCATGACCTAGCGTGATACTTCAACAAGCCTCCTCAGCACCCGGTCATCAAAGAGTTAACCGAGAGACCAATGCCTCCAGCATCTTTGTGGTCAAGCACCCTGCGAGGTCAAATGATCAATTCAACTATCTGAATGCCGCAGCCTGACTCCGCCTTCCCGGGCTCCGGACCTGTAACCCCGAAACCATCAAAAGGATTCAGGTCATATAATCCATGAATGAATGATGTGTTTATTGCTATGTTTATTTCTTTAATAATTAGCAACTTATTATTTGTGTTCATTGTGCATATTGTTAGAGGCAATGCATAGGAAATGTGGCAGTATCTTGTAACAATTGCCTTAGCATTGGTAATAGTATATTGCTTGCTATGCATCATTAATTAAAGAATAACTACATTCTAAAACCTCTGTCTCTCTGGTGTACTCTCTCTTCCCTCTTGAGGAGCTGACGGTCTCACAGTCAAATCCAGTATATGATCCCTGAGTGAGAAGGACCTGTCGCTCCTCTCCCCGTGGGGGATTCTAACCCCTTATCAATAGCCTGCTCGTAACAGATAGGAGTCCCATAGCCTGCTCGAGACACATAAGGGGCCAGCAAGTTAATATTTCTAAAACATTTCTGGCCTAATCTGAAGGAACCAAAGATGGGGCAGAATCACCTGACAAACAGGATGGCTAGGTTACCTATTTTCTGCAGGATGTCTTAGGTTATCTATATGTACCTTGACCTAGCTGTTGTAGCCTGACTTGTTGCTATGGGGGTGAGGGTGGGGGTGGGGTGAGGGGTGAGTGTTGCCATAGGATGTTTGCTCAAATTGGCTTCCTGGTTTTCCTTTTGGAGTTGCAGTTTAGCCGCTGGAGCTTCTTTGCAAAAACAGAGTTGTTGGGCTTTACAGTGGGAGACTTGGAGTGGAGTCTCGCTGATGAGTTGCAGGCCAACTATCACTTGACCCTGGACCAATTTCTCCATCACTGGGGCACATTTGTAACCGCTTGTTGCTTGGATATTTGCCCCATGCCAGTCCCTTTGGAGGCAGAGCACTGGCCAAAAAGCCAAGCCTGGTGTTTTCCTCCACTCCGGCTCCTCGAAGACTGAAGGGTTGTTGCCGTGTTGGAATGTGAGACGACTCTTCCCTCGCTCTTTGTTTCACTATCTCCCTTTAGACAGTTCCAACAAGCACACTGCTCACAGGAGTTGAGAAGAGGGAATGGTTTTTCTTGTACCTCTAGCTATCCCACCCTTTCTCACACAGGGCTTGGTACAGGAACAGAAGTCAAGCACCTGTGTGGCCTTCTTTACAAGGAGGAGGTGGGGCCCGGAGCTAGTGCTGCTCTGGGTACATTGTGCATACATTGTGCATTGTACAAAGATGTTTTGTCTTTGGCCTGTGAAAGTCAGCCAAACATTTAGCACCTTCATTGTATGTACTTGGATCGCTAAACTTCAAGCAGCCTGACTGTGAGATTAAAAGCACAAGATAGGATTACTTCCATAGTTGGTGCCTCGGGGTGTTTGATTTTCCAATACTACACGTTTACTTGATTACAAAGTAAGAGATCTTAATAGTGACCTCAAAGCAGCAGTTACCCATACTACACAAGAGAGGAGAAATTAAGGCTGCTTTCCATAGACCTTCTAGCTGCCTCCATGACATGCAAAGGGACTGTTTATTGAGGGAAAAGGAAACACGAGAAATTACTTTATGACCGACTTTGTGGAAATTAAAGTTTTGACTTGTGGCCTTTGTGTATTTCCATGATGTAAATACCCCAACAATGGCAATTCCAATCTGCAAATTTAAGATCACTGCCCATGGCACCGGGGAGAGATTAATGTTATCAGTTTTAGCCAGTGCTGGCTTGCCAGTGAGTCAGCCCAGTAGCCTATGAACAGAGCCAGACAATTGCTTCCAGGCTTTCCAACTTGAGCAAGTTAATGCTGGGCCCTACTATCCATATGAATAGAGCCCTGGCTTGTCTGACCACTTTTAGTAAGCTGACGCCAGGAGCAGATTTTGAGCTACAATGAGGCTGTCGACTAGTGAAAAAGCTGAAGAACTGGATCCCTGATAAACCCATTGTCCCAGCATTGTTAGACAACGTCATTTCTCGGTGCAGAGGAAGGCAATTGTTCTATTGATCTTGTGTTCTAGGGAAGTGGTGCCTCCAGGGTCTTGCTCAGGGCCTAAAGCATTTGGAGTAGCCGCATGGATTCAGGTTTCCAGGGCAGAAGGAAAAGCAAGGACTCATTGTTCTTAGAGTTGTCTGTGTTGTCTCCCTTCCTCTTTAGCTGAATTCACTGGTAGAGCCCAGAGCTCTACTGAGTCCAAAGCTGGGCTTCTTCCACTGCAATGGGAGCTACAGCTCCAGGCACAAGTGTATTCAACCCACGTGAATAAGAGGTACCTGTTAAGAGGTAGCTGTTTCTTCTCAAGGTAGAATAGACTTGCTTGCCTGGCTGAGACTTTCAGTAGATTGTCTTAGCATCCAGCAACAATGATGACCTTCGGTGGCTCATCCAAAAGCAGATCCCTGCCTCCTTTTGCATCTAAGCAGCTCTCTCTTTGCCATCGATGGGTAGTGCTGACCCCATGTCTCCTCTCTACAGGCTGGTCACAGGGCACTGGGTTATAGGTCCCTCTACCCAACAGTATGTAAGCACAGAAGGTTTTCATTGGAATTAAGAGACTTAGATTTGGGAACTCATGCTTCTTAAACTAACCATTTAAACTCTGATCTCTGAAAATTTTCATTCTAGAAAGAAGACTAATGCCAGGGTGCTCAGGTAGGAATGCTACAAGAAGTTTCATGTACATGGAAGACCTTTGTAAGGGATGATGTTGAAATTTAAGCTGGTTTTCTATTTCATCAATGTTCTTTTTGTGCATTTTCATTCTTGAGGACAGTTTCCTCAAAGCCACATAGAAGATCAGCTCTACTCTGGAGGGCCAGGTCTCAAGGGACCATTTATTCATTTATGACAGCACCCCCATTTACACATCTCAGGCTTCTTGAGGAATCCCATAAGAGGATAGACATGGGAGATGGTGTGAAGTGATGACTGTTGTTTCTCTTGCTGTAAATCAAGGGGAGTGTGCTGTCTTAAGTGTACTTGGCTCTGGGCATATTTAATTTGAGCTGAGCATTTCATTGTATTAGCAAGTGACTCATTACAGCCACAAACGGGAAAACGAAGCAGACGTTCAGTTTTCACAAATCTCTGGTCAGGAGTTTCTCTCCTTGTGGTTTAGAAGAGTAGACGAGGGAAAGGAGTTGCCCCCAAACCACTGAAATCTAAGGGAATTCTGGGAGACTAGAGCCTCAGACCATGGTAGAAACTGAAAAAAAAAAAAAACATTTCATTAAAACCATATTGATTATTAATTAATAGCAGCTTGGAATCTCTCTCTTTAAACTGCAACTAATAAAAAATTACCAGACTCTATGTTTAACTGTCCAGGATAAAAATTCTTTGTTCCAGAAGTAATTTCATGTAGGAATCTAAATCTTAGGTAGGCTACAATAAAGAAGTAATCTCAGGCAGGAATCTAAATATTAGGCTAGAACAAAGAAGTAATTTCAGACAGGAATTTAAATTTTAGGCTAGAACAAGGAAATAGGCTTCAGACATGAAAATGACCTTGGGCTAGGACAGAGAAGTAGGCTCAGATACTTTGGTCTTTCTGATAAGCCTTTAGAAACAGTGATCATGGGAGTGTTCATGTATTTGGGTTTAATGCCTTGCTCTTTCTTTGACTATTTGTGTTTATTGTATTGCTTGTTCCTTGACTATTTGCATCTATTGTATTGCTAGACCCTCAACCTAGAACTGACCTTAATACATGCATGTAATCAAAATGGTATAAAGCATAAAGGAGGAGGGGGGATGAGATAGGAGGTTCTAAGGAGGGTAAATGGGGAAAGAGGATGACATCTGTATTATAAATAAATAAAATATCCAATAAAAAAAAAGAAAAGAAGTGATAAAAAAAATTCTTTGTTCCAGAGGCATCTGAACCTTGAGAGACAGTGAGGCCCATTGCTACTATGGAATCTGGAAAGGCCCTGGACAACCAGGATGCCAGCCCAGGGACAGCCAGCTCTCATCACAGACTCTGAATCTTGAGTGACTTAAATCCATGACTTAAGTGAATTTCTGCCTGTGGCATGATCTCAGTGTGGTCCTTGTCTAGACACCTGTGGTTTCCTCTGCTTTGGCAGCTTTGCCATGGATTCTGGGAGTTTTTCATTGCCCTCCCAATAATCTTTTATTATTTTTAATTGTACATTGGGAAATTATCATTGCATATTATTATCAAGTACAGAGGGATGTCATATGTACCCAATGGGAAATGATTGACTCAATAGATCTGCCAACTGAAATATTGTCATTTCTTCCTCCTGTCCATCAACATTGTACCTTTTGGTCAACATCTTTCCATTTTTTCTACTCCCTAACTTCTGGTAACTACCATCTAGGAGCTGAACTTTTAAAGGTTTCAAATGTAGGTGAAGACATATGATGTCTGTCTTCCCAGGCCTGAGTTACTTGGTTTAGCATTATCCCTGCAGTGCCTGTTGCAAGTGACTAGGTTTTCTTCTTACCTAGGCAGAATGACATGCCAGTGCATGTGTCTACAGACCTGCAATTTTCTTTACCTCTTCTTGAATTTGAAATACATTTATATTGGTTCTATGACTTGATTCTTGTGAATAATGCTTCAGTGAGTATGACATGACTTCTTTTGACTACAATATATGGAAATGGAATTGATGTGTCAAGTAGTAATGATCTAGAGATTTCTTTCCTGCTCATGGTAGCCAGCATTGCTCTCCATTTGAGCTTAATGCAGGTGTGCATCAAAGCCAACTGAGTTTATACTGCCATCAGGATCTTGCTTTGAAGAAACCAGAGTGTGGAATCCCCACCAAGGAGGATGAGCTATATCACCCATCACCCTAGCAGATCTTGTCTTAGCTGTTCCACCTTAAGCACAGGGGCAGGTATTTGTGTGAGCAGAAAACCTGCTCGTTAGGCTTTAAAAAGCTAATGTGTGTGATATTGTACCTTGCTTTGTTGAGTAATTATGAAGTGAATAATTTTGTTTAAATAATTTCTAGAAAAGACTATGCAAGCATAAGGTCGTGAGTAAGAGGCCCAGCACCATGTTCAAATGCCAGCTGTGGTGACACTGGCCTCTATAGCTAGCACTGTGGAGGCAAAACCAGAAGCATCGTTGGAGCTTGTTGGCCAGCCAGTGAAAATTGATGAGCTCCAGGTTTAATGAAAGACCCTGTTTCAAAAAGCAAGATGGAGAGTGATTGAGGAAGTAACCTGAAATCAACCTCTGGTCTCCATATGCACGCATGCTCACACATGTGAATACATGCACACACACACACACACACACACACACACACACACACACACATACACACAATTATTTCAAAGACTGAATTTATTGGAGTTTAATCTTCCCATAAATTGCCTTTGTGAATTTCCCATACCATTCACTTCTTTAAAATGAGATGTCAGCTTCAAGGAGCACTTTCAACTCGGCTCATGCACTGTTCCCTCAGATAAAAACATCCCCCTCCCAAGCCCCAAACACACAGACAAAACTGCTTCAACTCAGGCTGAATTTTCCTCTGATTGGATTTTAAATACAGAAGAGACATTCTGCAAAATGACATTTCTGATGTGTATAGTAGGTGGCTAATAATCTATACTTAAATTGGATGTTATTCTCTTCTAAATTAAAATAAATCTTACCCACTTCTGGAGCAACTCAACAGAAAGATTTGTGATTATCTGTAAACCCCGAGAGGCTGTGATCACAATGGAAGTTTCCTCTGTTCGTATCAATCATAGCCAGTATTAATAGAGCACTTACATAGGCCACGCACTTTTGGTACATGGGAGATGATACACAGGAGTTGGGGACACTGAAAGGAAGAGTGACTAGCTCTTCATACACCTGCTGTGCAGTCTGCAGGAAGGAGCATCAAGCAGCCGGAGCCACTTGCAAGCATGACATTGTTCAAAGTTTCTTTATGACTTCAGTGAAACAGTCAATCCTTCCCAGATATTTCCAAATACAAGCTTTATATGAAATGTTTAGTGTTCATATGTGAAAGGTCGAGGAGGTGGATTTTAACACAATTTTGGTCAATTTCTTTCACTCCACCTACAATCAGAAGCATAGCCTTCACATGCATTTCTGTAAATGACAAAGTCTATATGTGCTCTATGACAGTCTAGCTTTTCCAGTCACAGAAACCTAAAATAGAAACCTTAGACAGGCTGGAAATAGAAGTGTCTCAGAGGAAATGGTATTGGCCATGGGATTCAATTTACATTTCTGGTAGTTGTAAAAGGGAACTTTCCGATGTAGTCTTCCTGGCTTAGATTTACCTACGTGACGTCTTGTAGTCATTTTCATGACAGCGAGAAGGGATGGGGTTGGAAGTGCTGGGACTGTTGAAGCTTGAAGAGGGGTGGGCATCTGTCAGTTTGCCATTACTGTAACAGATGTCTGGCATACTAATAAAGAAGAAAAGTTAGTTTGGCTCAGGTTGGAGGTTCCAGTCCTCATGAGATTGGTCCTACTGCATTTAGGCCTGTGATGAAGCAGTAGGTCATGGTGGGGACATGTGGTAGAGGTAACTCCACTCGCTTTATGACAAGTGAGGGAACAAGGAAGGAAAGAGAGGGCAGGAGAAAGAAATGCCTGGGGATGCCTTAAGTGACTCAAAGGGCTCTCAAAGGACCCATCTCTGAAAGGCTCCATCATTTCCCTGCAGTGCTCTTCTGGAGACCAAATTTTTAATTCACAAGTCTTTGAGGGAATAGTCAAAACCCAGACTAACAACTGGAGGCCTAGGGATGGAGAGTCAGAGCTTAAGGAATTAAAGCAAAGAAACTGTATATGAGGAAGAGAAGCTCTGAGAACACATTAATAGAATGAAGATGAGGCCAGGTTTACGTCAAAGGCTAGAGAGAGCTTCTTAAAGGCCAGAAGACCAACTGATCGTCAGTCTAGCAAAGAAACCTCACTGGTGACATATGCATACACACAAAACAAGGCTATACATTTCAAAATGAATCCCTCTGGGCTGGAGGAGACGGTGCACCCCTGTAATGTCAGCATTCGGGAAGCTGAGGTATGAGAGCCTGGAGTTCAAGGCCATCCTGGGCTTGAATATAAAACACAAATGCTTCTGGAGTGTTCTCTCTACTGGGTCCAGCTGCACTTAGCCAACTGGAGTGTGATGGAGCAAGGTATACTTTACTTTCAGAGTGATTGCCAGCATTCTTGGTGGGTAGATGGTGTGGTCAGAATCTCTGGAGGCCAGGATTAGTCTGATTTTCTCCTTGTTATTATGAGTCACTGTTCCTAATAGTAGGTTGCTTTATAATGTACGTGTAAGCATGGTGGTGAGAAACAGTAGAATCAAATATTTTCCCAACTCTACAACATTTGATTATCCACTAGGACTTTTCATTTAAATAGTAAAGTTATGAAAATGGTTTAAGGAGCAGGAGAATGCTCCTTGGGTATGGGTGTCACAAGAGTTAGTGAAAGAGATATTTTTGCTTTTCCTTTCTCTCTCTCTCTCTTTCTCTCCCCCTTCCTTCCTTCCTTCCTTTTTTTTTTTTTTTTTCGAGACAGGGTTTCTCTGTTAGCTCTGGCTGTCCTGGAACTCACTCTGTAGACCAGGCTGGCCTCGAACTCAGAAATCCGCCTGCCTCTGCCTCCCCAAGTGCTGGGATTAAGGCATGCGCCGCCACCACTGCCCGCTTTTTTTTTTTTTTTTTTTTTTTTTGGTAAATTGAAGAAACAAGTGGCCAAATAAGGGAATAGACCTTGGGGGCTAGCTTTAGGAATGTAACCTAACATTTTTATTTTTAGCAAGGCAGAGGAAATGGGGCAAGGCCAAAGGCTACCAGTGACAAGTTTGGCATGCTCAGGGCATCTAGGGCCCCTTCAGTGATCATCCTTCGTGACGGATCCAGGTGAGAAGAGCCAGTCCTCTGTTCAGCTACGGGTATAACAAGCTGTTTCCATGGAGAAGATGGAAGCTTTTTATCCTCATACCATGTCTCCTCAGCCGGGCTCTGCAGGCAGCACGTAAGCCTAACTTGCTTTGTCTTCCTCACACTTTAACCGACGCTTGGCCCACACTCAGAAAGAGTTCCTGCTATCCCTTGGCTTCTCTGCTGACTGACTAAAAATGAACGATGATGGGGAGAAGCGAAACTAGAGACCTTTATTAACGGAGAGGAATGTTCCAACTTAGCATCCTTTTCTTGTTTTGACTTGTATTGCAAGTAAGATACCAGACATACTGGTGTACTTTTAGTCAGGAAAACCTAACACTGGGGACTTTAGTGCTGGGGATGACTAAGAAAAAGAGACCTCATTTTGCTGAATCAGTGTGTTTTACATTTTCTGCTCAAGAGAATGGAGTTCCTCACCTCCTACACATCAGCTCTGCCTGTGGTGGAGCCTACAGTGTGTGTTGGGGGAGCTATGGTGTCTCACTTCATTTTTTTCATCCAATTTGAAATTGTTCTGCAGATTTTCTTCTTCGCCATAAAAGTTCTCTAGTCTGCAAGATTATCCACCAAGCTTACAGAATACTGCTTCAGTATTCTACTTCCAAATGGAACAAACAATGATTGAACCAAAATCTGGAAAATATAGCTCCCTAGCAGGCCATTAAAGCCACTGCTTCTCAGTGCCAGAGCCCTGTCCTGAGGGTGAACTCTGACACTCAGTCCATGGTAAGGGGCCAGTTGCTCTTATGTCTTGTGAATGTGGAGAATGCATACCGCTCGCAGATGTTGCTTCTTTTCTTACCCTAAGTTCACTGCAGCTGGCCTTCTAGAAGGTAAACAGTAAAATAGAGGAGCTCAGAATGGAGCAAATCCTAGCAAGGCTGTTAAGAACAGCATTGTTAGCATCTCAGGTTAAAGAAAAAAATATTTCTTTCACTGAAGATGATTATCTATTACACAAATATAGTACAATGGGGTTTGCAGGATGGCTCAGTGGGTTGAAATGCTTGCCACACAAGCCTGGTGACCCAAGTTCCAGGAACCGTGGTAACGACTCATTCCAGACATCCTAAATTACACTTGTAAAAGCAGCTTTAGGACTGGGGTCGCTGGATCAGCAGATTTGAATTGTAAGACCTGATATATCTCCTTACTCTTTTTCAAAGAGAAGAGTAGGGAAGGGGGAGAAAGAGCAGGAGAGGAAAAGAGAGATCTGAACTTCCAGCTGCTCTCATGTCATGGATTGAAAGGACAGAAGTTTCTGCTGGACCCTCCAGTCCTTCTCAGGTGGTTCCTTCCTGACCTTAGCTTGCCCAGGCAGTTGACAATGGCTATTCTGAGCCAGTAGTAATGATCTTCTTCCTTTCTTCCAACAGATTTCTCAACCTTCCTCAGCCTCTGGAAGTCATATCTGAAATGTAAGTTCTGTAGATGATGCAGAAGTGTGGAAGGCTTTGAAGCAATTTGTAAGGTCTCTTTTCTGTCACACAATGAAATCATTTCCATTTCATATAGCCACCACGGAAAGTGTATGGGTCTCCCATCCTTTGTCTGTTGACATCATGTCAGTACAGGGTTTCTTGGCACTGCCCTCCTTAGGTTAGTCTTTTAATGAGTTCACATCACTTTCACCAGCTGTCTGATGAGTACAGACTTTGTTGGTAGAATGGCAAGTAAGCCAAAGTGCTATAAACAGAAGTGTGATGTGAGAGAAGCTGCAAAGGTAAATCTCCATCACAGGGGTCCAATGCTGAGTAGGCCTTTGTTTTGAGAAAGTATTTGCACGTTGTGGGATTGTGGATGGAATCCCAGAGCCTTGCACATTATAAACAAGCACTTTCCTACTGTGCCACAACTAAAGCTTTTTTAATGTATTAAGCCGGGTTTCTTACCTCTGTTAGCGAGCTATAGCAGAAGTGTTCAGTATGGTAAGAGAAGCAAAAATTGAAACCAGCTCACTGAGTGGGAGGCAAAGAAATGCCAGTGACTATAGATCACCCTTAGCAGGTTTGTGGGCTAAAATGGACAGGAGAAATGAAACAGCTGACTCGGAAAACTAGCAGAACCAACACAAGATGGTTTAGCTGAGTGAGAAGCTTTACAATAATAATGACAGGAAAGACTTGCAGGATGAAGGGGAGGGCAGAGGCATGCAGAAAGTTCGTATAGGGCAATGGGCAGGAAAGGGAGGGAGTGGGTAATGCCAGCACCTCTCTATAAATAGCTGTTGAATAAGGATCTAATGCAGAAGATATTAACTCCATGGAAGAAACAATATCAGCAAGATGAGCTGCCTGCAGGAACTCAGATCCCATCTCAAGGGCTCTCCAGCACCCAGTTGCCAGGCACATATCTATAGGTAGAAAAGTGTAGCTGTTTATACCAGAGATTCTGGTTGTCAGGAGGTTGGTCTTTTATATGAGTTCTCTCTAGTTTTCAAATGTGACAACTAATTTAAACAAATGCCAACCCAGGAACTAGAATTCAGTCCATTGCTAAGCTCTTAATAACACATATACATGTCATAATGCTTATATGGTATTTAGCAGTTCTATTGAGATGTAATTCACAACTGTAATTCACCCATTTGAAATACATCCATTAGTTGCTTTTATGAAATTCACAGATATTTAGCCACAATCATGGCCAACTTAAAGCATCTTCAGTAACTCAAATGAAACTTCCAGGGCCCCCACTGTAAGCACCACGAGACTGTGTAACGTCTGTAGATGTGCCTGTTCTGTCTCATGCACATGCACTCATAATATGCTATGGGATTATTTGTGTGTATATAATGGACTTTTGTCTTCTTTGGGGAGCACATTTTCTTAAAGTGAAACAGCATAAAAGAATTGGGAAGACTTTGACAGGAAAACCGGGCTGTGTCAAGGGGAGCAGAAGATGAAGGATGTCGAGAGACCCACAGCTGGTACAGAGAAGGAAGCATGCGACCTCGTCCCTGGTTTTTTGTTTGACAGCAACAAAGCCCAAAATTATGTAAACTTCTAATAACTACAAGCTGGAGCTGATTCCCAACCCAGTGTGATCTCATGCTTCATGAATGCCCGAGGTCGCAGGTGAAAGGATTTCTGTAGTGTTGGAGAAGCATTGAGCTCTTAAAAGGCTGTTCATATTCGAAGTAGCAAACTCAAGTCCGAAGGCTGCGGGGGGAGGTGCTGAGGAGATGGTTATGTCAGGAAAGTGCTTGTCACAAGATCCTGACGACCTGAATTTGATCCTAGGCACCCATGTAAAAGCCATGGTGATGCATGCCCATAACCCCACTAACCAGGGAGGGAGACAGATGCCTGGGGCTCGCTGGCCAGTCTAAACTCATCAGCAAGCTCCAGGTTTAATAAGCGAACCTGTCTCAAGAAACAAGGTGGGAAATGACTGAAGAAGATATCTGATATTGACTCAGTCTGGTCTTTTACATGCACATACTTATATAAGTACAAACACCACACATACATACATATACACATACATATATCTGATGTTGACACAGCCTGGCCTCTATATGCATACACTCATATGTGTACACACCACACACCACACCATACATACATCTGATGTTGACTCAGCCTTGTCTCTATATACACACTCATGTATGTACACACCCACACACCACACATACATACATCTGATGATGACTCAGCCTGTCTTCTATATGCATACACTCATGTGTATACACACACCACAACATACATACATACATACATACATACATACATATATACACACATCACACATACACATATCTGATGTTGACTCAGCCTGGCCTCTATATACACACTCATGTGTGTACACACACCATACATACATACATACATACATACATACATACATACATACATATATACATCTGCTGTTGACTTAGCCTGGCCCCCTGCACACATTCACGTGCGTACACACACCACACATATATACATACATCGATTTCCTTCATAACAGTTACATGATTCTAAATCTCACTTGGGCATTTCCTACCCTGGATACTTTAAGAAACTTTGCATATCTATTTCGTAGTAAAGATTAAATTATGCCACACATTTGACTCTAGAAATACCCCTTGCTGATATACATTTTTGCTAGAATTCTTTCTACAGGAAGAATTTTATTTCCTTCCATTACTGAACTGGAGCTGGAATAGCCACTTGAATCATAAATGGAGGCTCTGTGAGATTAGAAAAATAGATCCTAACATCAAACAAACATGTGGGGTAACAGAGGCCTCAAGGGAGACACAGAAGAACTCAAGTTTCTATCCTCAGAAACCTCTTTCCTACTTAGGAGGATTTGTTGGTGCTCTTTGTCTCTCTGTGTAAAAGCTATTTCATGTATTTCACTCACTCAATAGCTTTCATTCCTATTAGGTAGCCAGGATTGTTCCTCCTGATATGAACACTCTAGAGGTGAGTGAATAAGCCTGTTGAATTGAGAATAATGAAATCTAAACGCCAATATTATCACTGTTGTGCCTGAGAGGAGGAAGGGAGCAAGGGGTGTGTCTCAGCAGTGCCATCTGCCTACATCTGTACTTCTTGGTGGTTGAGCCATAGCACATGGAAATGCTTAAAGACTCCAAGAGTCTTGGTGAAAATCCATGGAAAATGTGCTTACACAGCAGCACGGGCCCAGGAAACCCCCGTATGGGCTCCCCAAGGTCTGTGGATGCTCATGTTCTGCTGCCCCAACCTCCAGCCCCCACAGCTCGGGAACGGGGAACTTTGTCTGCAGAGGATTGCACCACAGGCACACAGCTTTCCACTTTGACTTCACTGCTGGCCTAGTTTCTGCACAGCATCTGCTTTAGCATGCCTCTTAGGGCACGGAACTATTTTGATTGGTAGGGAGTTACAGGCTGTGGTCAAGAGTTTGTGAGTTACAGCCAGACTCCCCAGATTCAGGTCCCAATTCAGCCCTTGCCAGAAATGTAGGGCTCTGGGGAAATTAATCTCATTTTGTCATGAAGAGACAGTGACAGACTTAGTGACATAAGACGATGACCCCTTATAATGGAGCCAGGTGGAGAAAAACTGCTAGGGAACTGCTTGCTGTCATCTGGTATACAGGCTGATTGCTTGTCGGAGGCAGAAGGACTCTCAGGATCATTCCTCTGCTCCTAAGTCTCTGGGCCCTCCAAACAGCCCTTGTGGCTTCCTGTCAGGCTTGCTGTCTCAGCCATCACACCGTGTCCCCGTGCAAGCCTGCATCTGTGATGAACTGCAGGACACCTCGGTGACGATGATGCCGGCCTTCGGCTCTCTGCTCTTAGCCTTTTCAAAAGTCTCCCGCTCTTAGACTTTAACATCCACTTCCTCAGAGCTTCTAGATAGGTCGGCATTTGTTTAATCTAGTTTTTCCAAAAGATGATTTGCTTTTTCTCTTGCAGGTTTTTGGTTTTTTTTGGCCTGATGTCTTGTGTTTGTGCCAGGAAAATCCAGACTTGAGGTTTTCGTTAGTACTAACAGAACTGGTGACATAGTTACCATGAGTGAGTGCAAACTGAAAGTGCCGGGGGCCTTGAGCTGAGCCTGCACCCCTCATGTGTCCTAAACCCGGGACTGAGAACAAATGTCAGTAAGGTGTCACTGTCTTGGTGACATGCTTGATGTTACACACTAAGCTTTTGCTTATGTGTATGATAACTGGAGGAACAGAAACTACACATGTCCCAAAGACACTTGCTTATTTCTTCTAGAGAAAATAACTGTAAGCAAAAGACAACAGAGTCAGTCCATTGAGCTACAGAGACCAGAGTTCCTAACACATGACAGATTTCTGTACACTGGAGAAGGTAATACAAATCTTTCTCTTGAATTCTCATACAACATACACTTCATTTAATAAATGTGACAGAATCATGTCTTTCAGCTGTTGTCAGTCTCAAAAAGTACATCTCCGAGGTGTGAGGAAAGATAGTTGTTCATTTAATAGTATTTTTGTTGTTTTCTTTTTTATTTTGTTTTTTGTTTGTTTGTTTGTTTTTCGAGACAGAGTCTCTCTGTATAACAGCACTGGCTGTCCTGGAACTCACTCTGTGGAGCAGGCTGGCCTCGAACTCAGAGATCTGCCTGTCCCTACCTTCTGAGTGCTGGGATTAAAGGCTTTTGCCACCACTGCCTGTTCACTTAATAGTATTTTTAAAAATTGTAGCACAAATAACTTCTCATAGGAACCTAGCTTACTTTTCTGCTATCTTAATGCTGCTAGTCCTAGATGCAGCGATAGAAATAAAGTTATTTTATTTTTAAGATGAAAACATTTATTTGTATTTTATATGTATTAGGTTTGTTTCTGCATATGTACTGTATTGCCTTCAGTGCACGAGGAAGCCAGAAGAAAGTGTTGGATTCCCTGAGACTGGACATACAGACAGGTCTGAGCTACAATATCAGTTCTAAGAATTGAACCCAGGTCCTCTGAAAAGAGCAGCAGGTGCTCCTAACCACTGAGCCATCGCTTCAGCCCCAGGTCTTAATTACTGGGAGATAAAGGAAAGTAGAGAGGGGAACGGACTAATGAACAATGAATCAAACCAGTGACCAATTAAAGATTAGTCCTGCAGGAAACCTAAACTACCATATAAAATGTTACACAAAGTTATCTTCGTAGATTGCTCAGGAGGTTGGGGCATCAGTCCTCAGCTCCATCAGTCTCTGGATAGGAAGCTGCAGAGAAGAGGGAAGGTCAAATGCTCGCAGTGAATTCTGGATTGATAAGTAGTCAGGAACACTCATGACCAGTTAGCATCTACAGTATAAAATCTAAAAGATAGCTTCAAAACAGATCACACAGGCTTCAAGATCAGCATTATTAACTATAAGATGGTTTAGAATACATTAACACCTAAGTTTCAGACTCCCATCTATAAAGCAGAAACTATACCTTCATAGTTAATAGGATCAATAGGTATGAGTTAATAGGATCAATAGGTATGATGTATCAAACATAAAGCCTGTTCCATGGCAGGTACAACCAAGAGCCATCTTAACATAGAATCCCCATTAAATTATTTATTTATTTATTTATTTATTTATTTATTTATTTAATGTATATGAGTACACTGTAGCTGTCTTCAGACACTCCAGAAGAGGGCATTGGATTCCATTACAGATGGTTGTGAGAATTAAATGTGGCTGATGGAATTGAATTGAACTGAATTGATGTGGTTGCAGGGAATTGAACTCCGGACCTCTGGAAGAACGATCACTGCTCCCAATTCCTGAGCCACCTCTCAAGCCCAAATTATTTTATTTTTTTAATTCATTCTTCTGAAACATAAATAGTCCTAGGACTCACTTGCAAATTGTACTAGAATGCAGATTAGTTCCAAGTACCTGGACTGGTCATGAGAAATGTCTGTTTCTAACAAACTTCCAGATAACATGGATGCTGTTGGCCCATGGTCCATACTTTGTGCAATGACATTTTAAACCCTTTTTAGATTTGTCTTTAGCCACTATAGACAATAAATCATGAAAGTATTTTCTCCAGATCTGTTGGATCTAATCATAGCAAATATATATATATATAGTTTCGGCTTATCTACGAGCGCTGTTCGCCTTATATGGAGCTTACCCAGCTTGTGTTAATCACCAGTAATAAACTTAACTGCTTAGTGTTCCCAGGGTACAGTTACACAAGAGAGGAAGTGCAGAATGAAAAATATATAGGATAGATAAGGCTGGCAGCATCATGGGAGACCTACGAAAAGATAAAAAAATCACCTCATTATTAGAGAATGTGGAAGTAGCCGAGAGCACAGAGGCTTGCTTCTAAGAAATCCATGACACTAATACAAAATCAATCTACATGTAGCTGTCTCTCATGCCCAACACATGATATAGAATATAGTATGTAACACATAGTGCATGGTGCACTCAATCTGCCTCAAGGACTAGACACGTCTGGGAAGATGGTAAGCGGCAAACATGTTATTAGGTAGTTCTCACCAGTGTGGTAAAGCTTTGAAAAGGTCAAAGAGATTACTCCATCCTGCTGCACTCAGGAAAAGCACAGCAGAGGGAGCCTTCAGCTGAGCAGAGGAAGCATGGCTGTGTCTTCAGTTGGGATATAGTGGGAATGTATACAGACTATGATAATCTGAATAACATTTCTATAAAGTATTCCCCAGTTTATGCTATTACAGCCTGTTTCCAATATACTTTCTGACCATGGGATAGACTTGCCTTAAAAATTTTCCTAGGACCAGAGAGAGAAGCCAGGACATGGCATATATGCTAGACAAAGGCTCTATTGCAGTCCCAGCGCAATGATTTCTGGTCTCTTCAGCATCCTACTTCAGGTAGTTTACACTCTCCACCCATTTGTGGAGAAACATGGGTGTCACAGTGGTAGCATTCGGTAAGGAGCCTGAGCCCATGCAGAAAGTCTTCATGAGCAGAGTGACTATGGCCCTAGGCAGCAGACTCTGGAGGACCTACTCATGCTGGCCCAGAGTATCAGCTTGTGCTGGCGAGTGAGCTTTCAAAGTGAAGCAAATGTATAAAGCAGACAGCAACGGACTCTCTAGTTTCAAAGTGAAAGATTTTGAACTTGAAATTATATTTAAAAAAAGCCACAGTCCTTTAAAAATTGGGTAAAATTAAACTGGTGGTTTCTTATGAATTGGTTGCATAACTGGAAGTAAAAGAATAAACAGATATTTCACAATTGTAAAAATAATTTAAAAAAAAAAAAGCCTCCCTCAAAAAGACATTGTTCAGGCATCTGTGTTGCCAGTAATAGAGACTGGTCAAGGAAGAAGCAATGGCCAAATAGTGTCATTGATAAAAAGATGGAATTTGGAATAGAATCACTTTGAGGCATAGATTAATGGAGAACTAGCTATGTGGTTGGGAAACACGACTTATCCTGAATCTGCATTTCCTTATAAAGGGCTCGCTCATATTACTAAATATTATCAAAGTGGTGGTTAAGTAAGATGATAATCTCTGTGTATTCCTTAGCACAGGGATAAACATACTGCATTTGATAAATAGCATATCCAAAACAAAGGAGAAGGAGGAAAGGAAGAGTGGGGGCAGAAAGAGGGAGGGAGAACTTCTGAGAGCTCTGGATCTATCACAGCAAAGCATATTGTTTGAAAAGGGAGTTTGTCAGCTTGGAAGACTCTTCTAGGAAACTTGACTTGAAATTCAAGCAAGGGTGCCAAGACAAGATGCAAACATACTCAGCGTGCCTCTCTGCATAGAAAGAGCAATCCCTCCCAGCGAGAGTTGGAAGTGCCAGAGTTTCCATGGCAGATGGCAAATGAAAAGAACAAATCTGTGATGAGTGTATAGGTTAGGGTGGGTGCAGGATCTACATCTCAGAAGGCGTCTATGCTACAGAAGACACACTCTTTACTGAAGGAGGAGAGCTGCCCTGGAGAGAAGAAAGCTGGCATCAGTAGGCACTTCAGTGTTGGGCAATAGGAAATGCCCTTACAGAACTAGGCTCAGTAGACTGTGCACTTCAACATGTACATATGATACTGGGCAGGTGGTGCAGCTTCAGCAGAGGTTAGGTAGGTGCAATCATCTTAGTGTCTGACAAAGACAAAAAGCTAATGGATAGGTCTGATTTGTAGCAAAGTGTGGCGCTGATCCACAGAAAACAGTGTCCTCAGGGTGGGTGTGCAGAACAACCAACATTATACTGCTCCAGCCACATAACCAGAAGGAATACAGGTGAGATGACTCACAGCTCGACAGCAGTCACAGGACAGTCATGACCCAGTGTCTGGTTTCCAAATTTGAACCATTCTTTTAAGCACAGAACTTGAGAGCTAAAGAGGCCAAGCTCCTGAGACAATGCAATGGCATGTTCATGGTTCTTTCCAGGCATTTACACAGACAAATGCACACTGTGAAAGGGTAGGCAATTACAGACAATGTGGGTGTTAGCATTTATACTAGGACCTGAAGCATAGTGGTGGCCATGCTAGAACAGAGGCATGAGGGAACCAGGCTATTTTTAAAAGTGATTCAATGGATAAATCCATCAGACAAAAGAATGCATTGCATAAAACACTTCCAACTGAAGATTTGGGTTTTCCTTATACTCAGGAAGATCTCAGGGACTTGGGGTTGCCCCTCCATCTTTCATTTTCCTGGATAGTCCATACTTTTAGAACAATGTCTTCCATATTTGAAGTTATGTAATACAGAGAATCTCTTCAAATTTAATTTTAATATTTTATGCATTTATTTTTGCATTTTTAATCTTTTAAAAAATCTGTATTATATTTGTTCTTTTTTTTTTAAAATCAGTCTTATTGGAGTTAAACATATGCACAATAAAGCATACTCCTTTGAAATGGACAGTTTTAATAGCTCTCTGGCTTTTTAGTTAAAATGCTGTGCAGCGTGGTGAAGTTTCATACACACGTGCACACACAACCACACAACTGTTCATTCATTACCCCAATCATCTATGGGACATTTCCCTCGCTCTCTAACCTCCTCCTTGCCTCTTTATCAGCCATGTCTCATGTAACCAACAGATACCAGTAACCCGTGGTTTCTTTTCTGTCACTTAGCTGTCCTGATTTTAAATTCATAGACAAGGATTTTTTCATGTCTGGTTTTTAATTTTTAATAAAAGCTGAAAAATGTCAAATGTATTGCAAAAAATCTGTTTATATCAGTCTTCTTTTAAAACAAGGTCTCACATATTCTTGGCTGGCCTCCAGTTCCCTATGTAACCAAAGATGATTATGACCATGGGCTTCTGATGATCATCCCTCCTCCCTCTGGGTGCCGGGATTACAGGTGTGCACTGTATGTCAAATACGCAGTAAGTGCTAAAATCAGAGGAGTCCTTTGCAGTGTCAGCTATGCGGTGAGTGATGGGATCACAGGTGTGAACTGTCACGCCTGCTATGCAGTAAGTGCTAGGATTACAGGTGTGAACTGTCATGCCAGCTATGCAGTAAGTGCTGGGATTACAGGTGTGCACTGCAATGTTATGTATTCGGTACAGGGGATTGAACATGAAAGGCAAGCATTCTGCTCCACAACCAGAAAAGGGCTCCTTCTCTTTTTGATGTCTGAAATAGTGGCTTCTTTTTTTCATTCCTAATTTTGATAATTTGTGTCTTCTCTTTTTCCCCCCTTGAGTAGTTTAATTCAAAGATAAATAATTTTCCAATGAACTAGGTTTTCATTCTTTTATTTCCCCTTATGAATTACTAGTTTATTGACTTCACTGCTTTTATTCATATTTTCATTTTGTAGCATCTGTTCACTTTGAATTCAATTTGTTTTTCCTTTCTCTAGATTCTTAACATTAAATCTTGTATCATTAATCTTTACCATTATTTTTCATAATGGAAACTTGAATTCTCCAAATTCTTTTCATGGCACCACTGTACCTACATTCTGTAGGTCAGGCTGTACTTCATTTTCATTATTATTCAGACAGAAATCTAATGTAACATTCCTTGTGCTAGATTAGCTAATAAACCACTTGGAAGTATTGCTACTCTCCAAATACTTGTAGGTTTTTCAGTATCCTCTCACCAGCTATTACTGATTCGTTTTTGTTGTGTTCAAACAATACTATAGGATTTCAAGGGTTTAAATTTCTTTTGGCTTTTCCTAGTCTTTCTGAGTATTTCTTGGTGAGTGTCCTATGTGCATATGAAAATAATATGAGTTTGTTTGAGTGAATTATTCTATACATGGTCTATCTATGTCTACAACAGTTTGTTTGAGTGGATAATTCTATACCAGGTCTGTCTACTTCAGTTTGTTTGAGTGGATTATTCAATACATGGTTTATCTCTCTACTTCAGTTTGTTTGAGTGGATTATTCTATACATGGTCTATCTATGTCTATCTTGGTTTCCTTAACACTGCTTTTCCATTCACCTATATTCTTACTTAATTTTCTCTAGCACTTATACTAATTGATAAAAGGGATGAGCAGACATTTTTAATTATTCCGAGTTTACCTATTTCTAATATTAGTTCTGTCCACTTCCATTTTATATTTATGAAGTTGTATAATTAGATGCATACTCATTTGTGATTATGTGTTATTGATGATATTATGACTCCTTTATCATGATTAAATCTTTCTCATCTCTAATTTTTTTGGTCCTGATATGTCACTCTTGTTTATTTCTGAAAAAAGGCAAGTAGTTGGGTTTTATTACACCTTCATTCTGATAGGAATTTAAATTTTCCATTATTAGGCATAAATTATAAATATAAATAACACAAAGCCAAGTGAGATAACAATTGATCTAAAATAGAGAATATAAGAAATATTATCTAATTTTCTAAAATGAATTATTCCAAATTAATTTCTTTTGTTACCAAAATTGATAAGAATGTCAACATAGCTTCCTGGTTTTTATGACCTTTATGACCTAATGGTCAAAAAAAAAATTCCATAGACTTTTGCTTTCTAGTTAGTTTGGGATGCTGTTGACGTCTCTCTGGCTGTGATCCAGTGAGAACTAGTGAGATGTGCTCATCCTTTCCCAAGTACTGAGCTGCTTTAAAGGCTGAGATGATTGGTGTTTGCCTTGGATGTCCAAGAACCACTTGTAACCAGTTGTCCCAAGAAATGTTTGATAACATTTGAAGTTATACGTGATATGGCTGTTACCCAACAGGTATCGAAAATGTTCTGACTCTACCTTATATTGCTGCCTCAGGCCTGGTTCTGTTTTGCTCTGTTTCCTGGGAGGCATGACTCGCGTGCCCCCACGCATTTTCTGGCAATGCTTTCTCGTTCTTTGCTCTCTCTCACTTCCTCTTGCTCTCTCGCTCTCTCGCTTCTGTGTAGATTTAAGAACGATCATTATATTAGAGTTTGAAGGAGAACTGCTTAGCAGCCACTTCCCTCTGTCTGTTGCATGGTTTTGTAAACAGGTTTCCATCTACATCCTGGGTGAGCCAGTTCTCTGTAGTCCTCTCTATGCACATTCTCTCTGGGTCCAGTAAACAGCTCCGAACTCTTGTACTGTCGCGTCAGGATGACAATGCCATCCTAATGAACAATGAGTTTAAGCAAAAGGCATTCTCCCTCTAGTTCTTTCTCCCACTTAGGCCTTCCTCTTGTCAGACTAAAGATTGCCTTTAGTCTGCCTTGAAAACCATCCTTTTCCATGGCTCTTGCTCTGTCTCCAGCTCAAGGTAGCCAGCTTTGCTGTGTGCCTTCTCCATCACAATGGGCCCCGCTCCCACCCCCATAAAGCCAGAATTCCTCAAATCTCAATTTTAAAACTAATCCATTGTACAGCATCGCGGTCACACCCCAGCATGTCAGTTACCATCATGAACGCCAGCCCTAAGATCACCACTAAGATCATCAGAGGGAGTTATGTGGGAGGACGGCAGAAGAGATGTGCCCTACCATGACACTGAGTTCCTCTCCACTGAAGAAAATGAAGAACAGGAGGCGAATGATGAGATACACGAAGACGGTGGATGAGGATGAAGATGGTGGTGAAGAGGAAGGTAAAGATAGGATGAATCTGAGACAACCACTGCCAAAAGGTTACTAGAAGATAACAATGTTGATACCAAGCAGTAATGATGATGATGATGGTGGTGATTATGATGATCATGTATATGTATATACACATATATTCATAAACACATAAAAACAAGTTGCTCAGTCTATAGAATATTACTTGTAAGCATATTTTCAGAGCTGTGGTCAGTCACTTTTTATAGGATGACCAAACTAACCCAATGAGCTTCTTTATCATATTTGTGACTTGACTTGTGTGTGACCAAGTTCATTAAAATCTCAAGAGGGGCTGATGAGAAAGAAATTGTTAAGATATATTGTTAAGGAATTGTTAAGATACATTGTTAAGGATGGGGAAGCAATGACAAAATAATCCTATACTAGAATCCCAGTAACAACTTTTGATGCATTATAGTCTGTAACCGGTTGGTTTGAATGGAACAGTCAAAATGGTCAATGACAAAAGCTTTTTTTTTTTTCAGATATTCATGCTATGTACTCACTTATAAGTGGATATTAGCCATATAGTACAGGTTACCCATGATACACTCCACAGACCCAAAGCAGTTAAACAAGAAGGCCCAAGTGAGGATTCTTGGATCCCACTTAGAAGGGGGAATAAAATAGTCATAGGAGGAGATAGAGGATGGGAGAGGGGAAAGCATGAGAAGGGGAATGAGGGTGCAGGATCAGGTGTGGGGAGGGACATGAGTGAGGGCCAGAGGGCTAAGAGAATGAATGGAAATTTGTAGTTGGCAGGGGCAGAGGGGTGAGGGGCATCTTTAGGCCGTACCAGAGACCTGGGATGGGGGATCCTACTAGGAGTCTAAGAGGTGACTTTAACTGAGACTCATAGCAGTGGGGATATGGAACCTGAAGAGGCCACCTCCTGTAGCCAGGCAGGATCTTTAGTGGTGGGGTAAGGACACCAACCCACCGGCAAAACTTTGGACCCAAAATTTGTCCTGTCTACAAGAAATGCATAACAAAGATGGACTAGAGACTAGAAATGGCCAACCAGTAACCCAATTTGAGACCCATCCCATGGGCAAGTATTAATCCCTGACACTATTATGCTGCATAGCATAACTGTCTTCTGAGAGGCTCCACCCAGCAGTTGACTGAAACAGATACAGGACATACAGCCAAACATTGGATGGAGCTCAGGGACTCTTGGAAGAATTGGGAGAAGGATTCAAGGTCCCGAAGGAGATATGAACTCCATAAGAAAACTGACAGAGTCAACTAACCTGTGGGCTCTGAGAGACTGAACCACAAACCAAAGAGCATGCACAGGCTGGACTTATACCCCCTGCACATATGTAGCAGATGTGCAGCACATCTGTAGCAGATGTTCAGCTTGGTCTTCTGGTGGATCCCACAACAACTGGAATGGGGCTGTCCTTAAAGCTGTTGCCTATCTATATAATCCATTCCCCTAACTGGGCTGCCTTGTCTGGCCTCAGTGGGAGAAGATAAGAATAGCCCTACAGAGACTTGAGGTACCAGGGTCAAAGGATACCCAGAGGAGGGCTTTACTCTCTCAGAAGAGAAGGGGAGGGGAAATTTGTGGAGGGACTGTGTGAGGGGCAGTGATTGGGATGTAAAGTGAATAAATAATAAATAAACAGGAAAAACATATGAAGTAAAACAACAACAACAACAAATTTTCCCTTTCACCCTCATTGGCCATGACTGCATTTTTATCTTGTCTTGTTTGAGGTATGCACAAAACACAAAACTGTTGTATAATGGCAGCTGTAATTCTAGTCTGCTGAGTTGTTTTAATAAGCATTTCCCTCTATAGATTCTTTTAGTTATTCTGTGTGTGTGTGTGTGTGTGTGTGTATGTGCGCACACACAAAGAGTACACATTCATGTGCAGATAACTGCGGAGGCCAGAGCTAGACAATAGTGTCTTTCTCAATTGCTCTCCACCTTATTTTTCTAAGACTAAACCTAGAACTCATTGATTTGTCTAGCCTGGATGGCCAGAGGGACCCCAGAGATCTACTTCTCTCTGCCTTCCCAGTGCTAAGGTTACAGATCCATAACACTGTGTCTGCTTTACAAAAAACAATCTTGGGTTCTAGGGGACCAAACTTGTGTCCTCATATTTGAAGGTTTCTTCACATGGCTTCTTCATGTGGAGAACTCAAACCTGGGTCAGCTTAGGCTTCCTTGAAACATGCAACCACCTTGAAATGGTAAAGGTAGCTCCGAGAAGGTAGGGTGAACATACAGTTGTTATGTCTTCGTTCTTGGAAGCTGCAGAGTGCCACATTCATAATATGCTACTAGTCAAGACTGTTGAGTCTCCCTGAACTCTGTCCTTTTTTGGCTACATGAGCTCTAGATCCATCTCCAGGCTTCATAAGGCTTGATAGACTCTCCTGCATGCTCTGTGTTCTGTGCCCTCTCAGGTGCAGGCAGATTGCTAGGGAAGAGGGTAGGGCACTGATGAAGCTGGGTAGTAGAAATGTTGGCATTTAAGTTTATTCACTATTCCTTTTGCTCCAGGGGAGTGAGACTTCCTGAAGCACATACAACAGATTTTTTATTAATATGTGATGTTAGAACACTCCAGAAACCAGCTCTTCCCAGTTTCGTTGTCTCAAAGTCATAATTGGTCATGCCTGTGGTCCAGATGGAAGAACTCTGGAGTGTAAAAAGACAAGAAATGGTAGCCATAAATCCAAGGAACTGTTAGCATTCACAGATGTGGCCATGCAGTTCTCTACAGATAAAAAAGAAATGCCAGGACTCTGCTCAGTTAGATTAGTACCCGGGTGTGATGTCGGGGAAGAGTGGAAACCTGGTTTCTCTGTGTATGACTTCCCTCTAGGATTACTAACTTCACACAAAGTGTTTCAGTTCCTTCTATTATATAATATGTTGTTCTGTGAGCTTCTGCTTTTTTAATTAGTTCTTTGAGAATTTTATACAATATGTTTTGGTCTTATTGAACCTCTCCCTCAACTCCAACACACATTCGTAGCCAATGAGGAAGCAAGGCACCAGAGTATGAATTAGAAAGGTATTTGCCAATGTAAATGAATTTTGAAAAGCCTCAGTTGCACTTGATCTCTGAAAGGGGCATTGTCTAGTACTCTTAAATTACCCAAGGATTCTTCTTCCATTTCAGTGATTTTTCAACAAATTTATAAGAAGAAGCAAAGTCCACTTCATGGTCCTTGAGGGCCTCTTGCATAATTTGACTAAGCTTTTTTGGGGACCTCAGAAAACATTTGCATATTTATGAAGGTATTATTTATTATTATTATTAATTTAGACTGGCCTCAGACTTGCTCTATGGATTAGGATTGACTTGAACTCCTGATCATCTTGGTTTTACTTTCCAAGTGCTGGGATTACAAGATTCCATCATGGCTTACGACCAGCTGTAACTCCATTTCCAGGGGATCTGACACCCTTTTTTGAACTCTGTGGGCACAGGAAACATGTAATACACACACAATCCCAGTCATACACATAAAAATAAATGCGTCTAAAATATTTTCAAAGGAAAGATAATAGATGATAGCCAGGTAGATAATGAGATTTACACAATGGAATTCCTAAAACACCCTTGTTGATATGGAAACATTGTGTTCTTGACTGTACTGTGAATGTCCTCACAGAGACTTTCTTTCCTTCCTTGTCCTTTCTGTAGATAGAGGAGGACCTCGTAGGACAGAGGGGTGGAGTTAGCCAGGAAAGAAACAGCTCAGTGTTTCCCCTCACAGAACTCCAGTAACCATGCTGTGGTATGCAAAGCAGCATTCAGGAGGGTGGAAAGCAGGAAAAGGTTATTGCTATTGCCACAAAGATTATCAGATGATCTTTGATAAAGAAGACTAAAAACATGGTCCTGCACATATGTATCACTGACTTGGATCATGGAATTGTCAAAGCACCTGTTTGGGGTCTAATCCCATCACTGGACAACCATGAAGGCAATACTAAAGGGTGTGAATCTTTGTCCTGATTACTATTTACTGCAAAAAGTAAATGCTCCTTTGATGAGGGGTGAGAGGTGTACTAATATGAGAATATAAAGATAAGTACCTAAGGGTCAGTTTAATATGAAGCCTACTTATCAGAATAATAGTAATAGGTTCTCTCCTAGGGTCTATGGCCTATGTAGCCAGGAGTTCCTGTCCCAGTCACCAGTACCAGGCATGAGTTCTGTCTTGTGGTAGGCCTTAAATCAAGTCAGAAAATGTTTAGCTATACCAATGACACTCATACCATTATTGTAACAGTGGGACTATATTAATTTCTAGGATTTATGATCCTTTAAAAAATTAGTCAGGGACTAGAGAGATGATTAAGTTGTTTAGAATGCTTTCTGTTTTCCCAGAAGATCCAGGTTTGAGTTTGATTCCTAGCACCCACCCAGCATCTCACAACTCTCTATAACTTCAATTCCAGGAGATTTAATGCCTTCTTTTAGACTCCATGAGCACCAGGTATGCAAGGGGTACATGGACATAAATGCAAACAAAACACTCAGGCACATAAAATAAAATAAATAAACCACCAACCTGTCTTTCAAGGTATCTGCATGATTTTGCACTGTTCCCTGCAATGTATGAATGATGCAATTTCTCCATAACCTTTTCAGCAGTTGGTGTCAGTGTTTTAATTTAGCCCTTCTAATAAGTGTATAGTGCTGTCTTGCTCTTCTGTGGTTTAAGTTTGCATTTTCCTGATTAGTGAGTGATGTTTCACATCTCCTTGTTGGATGATTTCTACGTGTATATTTTCATTAGCAACCATCAGTTGTTTTGGGGTGTGTAAGGTGACTGGGCTTATCTGCCTGCCTTCTTACTCTTCCTTAGAAGTCTTTCCCCACAGATCCCGCTCGTGACTTTTACAGAAAGAAATCAGCTTGCCTACTGTGCTCCAGCCACATGGGTTCCATCAGTGCTTGAGAGTGCCAACTCTCACTGGACCAGAAAACACAATGTTTCCTAGATCAATTCATTTTCTATAAGTAACTATCTCACTTTTGTGTCTTGGTTTCTTTGGACATATGTCCTGGTCCTCCTTAAGTTAAGTCTCTCTGTCTGTTCCACGGCTCTTTCTTTCCTCTCTCATGTTAACCCCACTCTCTAATGGTTATACTTTGTCACAAAGGCTTAATAAAATGGTTAATAGCAACCGGTGATGGCAAGATTATGGGAATTTAGGCTCTGAGCCTCCATTTGCTCTCGTTCCTATAAGGTTAACTAGAAAACTTGCCACTAACATTGTTTCATGCCGTATTTCACTGAGCCACCAAAGAGAGGTGATTTAGAGTGAGATTAAGGTACAATAATGAAGAAATTGCAGGTCAGCTGATGAGTTCTTTGAAGAACTTGAAAATTTCAGACTCACCCTTAAGAGTTTATGGAGCTTTAATCTTGGTCAAAGTGGATGTGATAGGAGGTTAGACCTCTGACTAGGCTATATATGTAGCCAGGATAACCTGCACTGATGACCTGAAGTGGGTTTTCAGTATGCTCCAGAGCATACAACTCTAGTGACTACCTATAGGGGTTCCAAGTCTTGATACTCAGAGAACCAAAGAGTCGCACATTCCTTAACAGTTAAAAAAGCAATCCCATATCATAACTTCCTCGTGTCAAGAGGAATGATGGACATCAACTCTGGAAGTTCCACAGGCAGTGGAGAGTCTGTGAGGTCTTCATGTTCTACCTCATTAGCAGAGACAACTTGTTCATACATCTTCTCCTTCCACTCCCCAGAATAACTAGAGCAGGTCAAGAGCAGTCACAAGTGATTAGAGAAACTATGTTGGACTCAGGGATCTTTATCAACTGCTTCGGCCCTCTCCTTTTACAAGGAGACAGCTGGGACCCTGAGGTACTCAGAGTGATGTGTATTTACATATGCGCCTGCTTAATAATATTTACAACATTTACCTCAGTCTAAAGTTAGAGATAAAGAACCCTCAGAGACATACCAATCCTAAGATTCTCATGCTGTGAAGGGAACTTGGGGTCTCTCGATGGGTCTTGTCTTATACCTCAGAGGGAAATAATTTTAAAGGATGTTCCAAAACTAATTGCTTATCTTATAAAGTTGGGCTCAAAGTTAAAATCCTATCAGTACTGCATCTGGAAAAGATAAAAAGATTGATGACCATGTACAGAAAGCTGTACTATAAATGAGAAGTGTTTCAATTTTACCAGTGTGCATGGTTCTACAATTCCTGTTGATGAATTACCTCCTTTCATTAACATACACAGATATAGGTACTTGGTTTGCAGTTTAGAGTTTGTCTTTAGAATTTGCCAGGTAGGAAATGGATTCATTTGAGACCTACAGGATAAAATATCTACTAACCTGTAATGTGTTTTTGTTACATGCGCTTGCTCAGACTTTAATCATGGCCAACACACTAAGAACTGTTTAAGAAATCAAACTAGATAGGGCATTCCCAGCTCATATATACATCTGACTCTGTAGGAGGATTCAAGCACACGAGACACTGTGGTGTCGAGGGGTATCGAAGCCATGGACAGAAAATATGCTCTGCAATTAGTGTTATGACTTTCTTACTCTTCATTTTTTTCCTCCAAGGAGAACAAGTCATTCCTGCTTCTTGAAAGAAGTTTAGGCCAGGTCTCGTGACTTTCCTGGTACATGGTAAATAGTATTCTCTCATCATTCCTTAGTCTATAGACAAAGAGTCTTGTTTCAATAATTAATCTATTCAAATCCGGATTTCATCTGAAGTTGAAGTCTGAGGCTCCAGCTTCACTCTGCTTCAGAGGCATAGGCGGCATCTCCATTTCCACACTCAGGGCTCAGGGCTCTGCTGTACCAACTCACCAGGCTGCTTTTGGCTTTTCCAAGGCCAGACCCCAGGTAAAAGCAAAGGTAAAAGGCAGGAAGGGCTTGGGTGGAGCTTGAGTAACCTTACACTGGCTTCCTGGGCAGGGGCAGGTGTTTGGTTGGCAGTATCTCATTTGGATTGTGTGTAGGCCCCTGTAGTAATGCAAGGCGACCTTTTCTGCTGAGTGGCACATTTTCTTTTGGGTAGATGTTTATCTTTATAATGCAGAATCCCATTTCACATCCTGCCAAATTGCCAGCCAGCCCATAACTCACTTGAAGTAACCACCTCTCTGCTATGTTCTTTGAGGCAGAGTTTTTAAATCTTTCGCTCCCTCCCTCCTTCTCTCTTTTCTTCTTTATTTTGACAGAATTTGTCTGTATAGCCCTAGCTGTTGTAGAAATTTCTCTGTAGACCAGGCTGGCCTAGAACTCAGAGATCCACCTGTCTCTGCCTCCTGAGTGCTGGGATTAATGGCATGAACCACTAAGCCTGGCTTGTTTAGACATGGGGTTTTGAGGAAGCGATGACTTAATCAATGGATTGATTCACAGACAGATTTATAATTTGATAGCATTTCTGGGAAGTGGTGAGAACCAGGTGGGGCCTAGTCAAAGTGTATTTATTTCTAGGCTGTAGTAGCTTTAAAGTCTACTTTAAAGGGAGCAAGTGATCCATGAAATAATGTCCCTACAGCACTAATAACTTTCTCAAAGAAATTACTTGCATGGGTATGTGTGTGGTTCTGCAGATTATGGGTTCCAGGGATCAAACTCAGGTCATTAGGCTTGGTAGCAAGTACTTTCTCCACCTAAGCCATGTAGCCAGCCCTCAGAGTTTATTTATGCTGTAATGTACAGTGCTTTAATTGGTGGGATATTTTCTTGACATGATGCCCCAAGAGCATCAATCTTTTTCTCTAATAGTTTACTGTTGTATAGGCCTCAGGTCTCATATTCAGATGAGCAGGAAGGAGAAAACAACAAAATACATGGCAACCAGATCTGGTAACTTAGACCATAACTTAGACCTGGTAACCAGAAGTGACACACTCACTTACACTGATGCTTTATTAGCAAAAACTTGCTGCAACGCTGCATTTATCCAAATGCAAACCCAGTCATCCCCTGTGTGTGTGGCAGCTTCTAGTTTAATATGACACCGTTTGCATGAAGCAGAGACAATGAGTCACTTAGCAAACAGGAACTATCCACAGGCAGGTTAAGTCTCAGCCTTCTGGGATCTTCTGGTATCAGGCAGGCTGGATATTTTCCATTTACCCTCTTGAGCTACACTGAATCTTTTTCTATTCTTCTTGTTGGGCTTCAGAGAGCTCCCTGACCTTTGGGTTCCAGTGAGGGTCAGATGATGAAGAGCACTAACAGCCCTAAAGAATGCCTGGTGGGGAAAGAGTTGGATTCCCATCTCACCTTGCAGGACTGTTAAGTGGCACCTTTAATTAGTGTCCCAGACCAGGTGACTCTTTCCACAGCACTCACTATTTCTGTGTTCTAACATCAGCTGTATCTTAGTCAGGGTTTCTATTGTTGCACAAACATCATGACCAAGAAGCAAATTGGGGAGGCAAGGGTTTATTCAGCTTATACTTCTACACTGCTGTTCATCACCAAAGGAAGTCAGGACAGGAACTCACACAGCGAAGGAACCTGGAGGCAGGAGCTGGAGCAGAAGCCATGGAGGGGTGCTGCTTACTGGCTTGCTCAGCTTCTTTCTCCCAAGACTACCAGCCTAGGGATGGCACCACCCACAATGGGCCCTCCTACCCTTCATCACTAATTGAGAAAATGCCTTACAGTTGGATCTCATGGAGGCATTTCCTCAAGGGAGGCTCCTTTCTATGTGATAACTCCAGCTTGTGTCAAGTTGACACACAAAACCAGTCAGTACAAGCTGCTTCTCCTTCCTCCTCCAGCACCAATTCCTGAAAGAACATCACTGCATCCTTGTGGTCTCTCCATCCTGGCCCATCCTCTAGCAGCACCTTTGTTAAATTCTCCTTGAATCCTTGTATCTGCTGGGATCATGCCTAATCTTCAGTGGGGGATGAGGTGGGCTGTCCGTGGACCAAGTTGAGAAATACTAGGTTGAGGAGGAAGAAGCCATATGAATGACCCATTTGAACTACAGGGCCTTTTGTGCAGTTGTAGGAATGCAAAGGATAGTTGGGATATAGAGACTAATCACTATGAAGTGCCTTTGTGTCTGTTGGGTTGTCAGTAGTATTCAGATTAATCAGGAGGCTTTGAAGGAACCGAGGCTAAGAAATGAAGGTTTTGCATATGATACAGTGAATAGACCAGAAAAGAACATCAAGTTCCAACCATACTGATTCTCAGGCTTCTGAATGCATAAGGAAAAGCATTAACTGCCTGTAGAAGGGGCACAAGGGAGGGAGCGGGATCTCCAGGCAGGTCCTGGTTTGGGGGAGAGAACAAGAGGAAAGGTGCAATTAGGACTACCAGAGGCCCCTCTACCCCGCTCTCACCTCTCCATTCATTCATCCCTTACTGAAAGGAGCTGGGTGAACTTTAGAAGTTTTTTCTACCCTCCTCCCTTTGTGGGAAGACCACTGATTGTAGGGTCATTTATGACAGAAGAGATGATGGAATTTGTTGGACAGGCAGTTTTCCTAAAATGAATTTGTTACATGAAGTGAGAAATCCCAAACTGGAAAGTCTGAAAGCTGTAATGATTAATCCTACTTGCTAAGTCGAAGAATGATTTAATGTTGCAGGGCCACCTCTGAGATATCCCCAAAGACTCATGCAGAGTGGGGGAACGAGCTCTGGGCAGAAATCTTATGTCTTCTTTTCCTTATATTTTCTTCATAGAACTGACACTACTATCTTAAGGTAAATAAGTCTTGCAGTGTTATATATTCACATAATTATTTTCAATCATTTAATTCAAAATATTTTCTTTCTTTCTGCTTAGGGTATATTAAGATTTTAAAAATAGAATTCCAGCACTTGACATGTGAATGCTAGGTATAGTTTTTCACCAATTTTTCCCTTAATAATAGGGAACCAGAGGAGTTTTATATGAACATGTTTCTGTGTAGGGGCACACATGTATACATCCGTGTGGTGGCCATGGACCAATATTATCTTCCTTGTGTGGTGGCCATGGACCAATATTATCTTCCTCAATTGCTTCCCCACCTTAGTTTTTGAGACAAGGTATCTCACCGAACTGGAGATCACCATTTTGGCTAGAAAGCTGAGGAACAAGTCTCAGGGATCTCTCTGTCTCTGCCTCCTCAGCATGGGGATCACAGGTATGCAACTCTATGCTAGACTATGTGGTTATGTGGCAAGCTCTTGATTGGCAGAGCCATCTTCAGACCCTAAAAGACACTTTGACTTCTACCATTAAAAAAATGTGGCTTGTTTTACAGCAGAGGGAACAAAGACCTATTTGGCTGCTTCGCCTTTTGGTGAAGGTACTATGAGTTCATAGAGATTTTAGAAGTCCCTGTAAGTTCAAACACTAGAAAATATTCTTGCCCTCCCTTCTGCTAGGTCATTTTGACATTGGTCTTTGGACAGGTTCATGTACCAGCACCATTTGTAGTGGAGCAATTATTGGTGTATCTCCAAACACGTTACATTTTTCATGTGATGGCACCTTCTTGTAGTTCAGTTTGGTCATATTGTCAAGTGGAAGTATACTTTAAAAACATGAACCATGCCATGTTCTATGTTTGCTATGTTTCTAGACAAGGCCAGTATCTATCCAACCAGTGACTTCTATGAAAAGGCCACTGTTGGTATTCATGTTTGGTATTATGTAATCTACTTACTGGCCTGAGTGGAAAGCATATCAACCTGTGGACTGGATATTCATCCAGTTCATCTTTTCATGCCATGGCACATATCAGGCCACATTTCCCTTCAGGAATTTGAAGTATGAATTACCAAGAGAAAGTGTGCATGTTAGTGGTATGACCTCAGAGGTCATAAGATGGAGTTTATGTTGCCCACATTCTGGTATACATATACCAGCTAGAAGAAAAACAAAACACCACTCTTGAAAACAAAGGGCTTTAGCACTGCTCATTCTGTGAATGGCTTTAGCAATACAGGCATGAGCAACATCGAATAGGCGATATGTTAAGACCTCAACACTCTTTTTCTGGCCATGGTATTTTATGTGGAACTCAAATCTTTCTTAATAATCTTAGTATTGTGGCTCTTATGGAATCTACCACTCAGTAATCCTGAAATATGAGATGGAAACAAGACACGTCCACTGTCGTCTGCCCCGCTTTCAGACCCTGTTGGTGCACTTCATTGGCAGAAGCTCAGTGAAGGTCCTTTGGGTCAAGGGAGCTCAGTCATCCTGAGGAGAACTGAAGAAACTGAAGGAGAAATGTGTGAGCATGTGTATGAGAGAGTGTGTATAATCAAAATGCATTGCATGCATATATGGAAATGTCAAGAAGAGAAAACAGTGGCATTAATAAAAACTTTAAAAGTAAAAACAAATTTCCCAATGTTACCCTCTAGGTTTCCCAAACACATAATGGTATATGGTTTAAGCTTCTGGAGTAACAGTACTGTGTGTGAGTCCAATACTATTTTCAGTTTTCCCATAAGTAGCCTCAGATAAGATTCTTTTGCTTTCATTGTAATGATTAGGATACTGTACTAACACTCATGATCTGATCAGAAGTCACAAATATTTCATTCTCTTTCCACTTAAAATGTTTTTAGCATGATTTGAGAGACAGGGCTTAAAATCTGAACTCTGAAGTTTGGATATATAAGAGGTCCCTGAATTACAGGGCGCTTGTAGGAAGTAGAAGATTGGACCATGTGCCATGATTCGGCAGACTCAAGCTAATTTCATAGCGTGACTTTTATGAGCTGACAAACTCATAAGCACAGGTGAGAATTCCCACTGGAGAGCAAAACAAGTGAAGGAACTTACATAGGTTCTGGTTTTAGAGAGAAGAAAGAAGAAAAGTGTAGGACGATCAGAGGTTCCTTCTGACACAGTGCACATTTGTCCAGCACAAGCATATGAGGATTTACATAGAACGTGAGTGTGACAAGCCCCTGGACCTGAGACCAGAAGACTGAGGATTTACATAGAACGTGAGTGTGTACAAGCCCTTGGACCTGAGACCCAGGAAGACTAGAGTCATAAGCCATTGGCTCACTAAGCACGAACCAGATTCAAAAAGAAAAACCTCAGGAATGTGAGTGCGAATCAAAAGACAACCCATTTCACACAGTGGGTGACAACTGTAAAGACACCATTTGGATATGGGTAGGCATGGATTGAGCTCCATTTCTACTCAGACTTCTCTGCTTGAAACTTTCCTCTCTGTCTCCACCTAGACCTTCATCCCACATTCCAGGGCAGAGCTTTTTAGTCAGTGACCTTCCTGGCTGATAATCTGCAAGAGCCAGACCTGTAAAAATCACCGAAGCAGTCAATCAGCATGGTCCAATTGAGTAGTAAACAACTGGCATCCACAGCAGAATTCAATAAAGAAACCTTGCTCCCCTTGGAATGACAGGAAACCTGAGGAATTGATGAATTTATAAGCCTGGCTGCTTAGAGCAAAATTTCATTGCTAAAACCAGAGATTTGTGCTTGCTGGATTACCAGTAGGTAAGAGATTTCCACTGTTGAGGGTTTTCAGCATGTTTTTAGGAAATGAACACTTGGGAAATGAAAATGTAAAGGCTCTTCATGTTTTCAGTCTGGAAGACTATGTACAAATAGTGGACATATATTTGTCCCCTAAATCTGCTCAGTCTGAAAATGATAAATATGCAAATACTGTTCTATAATGAGACCTGAGTGTAACTCAAAGCTCACAGATGCCTCATTATTGAGTCTACAGATTTCATTAGGTTGATATACTTCTGTTAATGTTTGGTTATAACTTTTCTTTTATAAAACTGTGGCCTAAATATCAACTATAATTCTAGGACAGAAATCTACCTAACAAGTGTTAGGCTGCCACTCCTTTAAATAATTCACTGTAATCTCTTCAGCCAAAAGGAATCTCCCTATAGAGATGGAAAAGGAGCTGTAATTCAATGAACTTTGAGAAACCACTTCTTAAAAAACAACAACAGCAAATCAAACTAAACTCTATTATTACAGTTTTACAAATCAGAAAAGAAAAACAGATATGAAGATGTTATAATTCACAGTATCTTGGTGAAAGTATGAAAACACTCCAGAGTACTGGAAAAGCTGTTTCCTACCAAAGAAAGCAGATAACCATGTTGTATGTCAGCAGTTTTTATTCATTGAGTTTATAAGTCTGGTATACTTGAAAAAATTAAAAGTTAATCTGGGTATCACATAATATTTTGGACAAAGTTGTTTACAATGAGAGTATTTTCTCTTCCCATCAGATAGGAATGTTTACTTCCTGCTAAGGGAAAGCAGTGTGAGATGTGGAATAGAATCCAAACAAGTGGCATACCTCTGTGAACGTATAGCAGACGTAGCTCTCTATAGTCACACTGTGGGCATAGACAATCACGGTGGCTTGCCTATTACAAATGATCTTACAAAGCAGAGAAGCCCAAGTGGTACCTATGACTTGAATGAACATGGTGTTGTGGACTTTTCCCAGGGAGAAGCAAACCAATGTCTACTCATCTCAGACAAGGCACTGATGACAGACCGGGAAACAGTACCAAAAGACTATAACTTGGTAAGCCAATAAGCTTATTCAGGTTAACTACAAGACAAGCAACATCACCAAAAGGTTTCAGGCAATGTGACAGCTTAGAGAGTCACCTCTCCCTAATAGTCCTCAGTATAAGTTGGGGGTGGGGGAAAACTTTTGATTCTTATAAATTTCAGGACTTTTGAGATGTGTGAGTTGTTCACTTCCTGGGCCTTATAAATCCCACTTCCAGGATTTTAATGAGGTTCCCTCCAGGAGATGCTGTCTCAATTTGAGAGAGATTTCTATGTAACACATGAACATTCAGATAGCTAACAGGAACCAACTCCTCATGTTTTCTGTCATTCCAGGAAGAGAAACAGAAGAAAAGAGGGAACCATGCAGCAAGGAATCATAGAGTTGGATTGGTCTGGTTGCCTTGAGAGGCATGTGTCATAGTGTTTTAAGGTTTGATCCTGAATCTCCTTGGGACATTTTATGTGGCTTTCAGCTCCTAAGAACCTGAGGCACTCCCTCAGATGGTGAGGCATACAGGCCACCTGCATGTCCTCTGTGTTCCTTAGAGGTCAGCAAAGCATGTAGATTTGGCTAAATAAGTAGAGCTAGACATCAATCTTGTATACCCTATTTGGCTTGCAACTACCATTATATCATGGCAACTGTCGTTGTATTCTGTTTTAATAAGTTTATAAAAAGTCTAATTGCTTGAAATAAACTTCTCAGTCTCAGACTTACTGAGATTCCCTCCAACAAGACTGATTCAGTCCCACTGACAACATCAGTGGACCTGGTTCAGTAAGCATTGACGCTTATGGCTTAGTACCTTTGGTGATGAGACAAAGGAAAACAACACAGAAAAGCCAATTTTGGGGCAGCACAGGTTGTATCTCTCCTTATTTGAAAACTAAGAGCTTCTTCTGTGCACCAGGCTAAGTGATAGGCCTGGGATTCAGAGAAAATAGAATAGTTCTGGCCTAAGAGAGTTACTAGGACAAGTATACATATGAACATGTCTTAGATGGATGGGTCCATGTGAGCCAGGGTGAGGCAACAGAGGAAAGCTTGCTTGGAGACTCCTACTGAAAAAAGATAATACGTGCAGCGTATAATTAAGTGGAACATTCCAAAATAGAGACTAGAAGAAACAGCTTTTTTTTCAGGCAGGAAATGCACAGTTGGAAGGATAGCAGTTGGCTACGACAACAGCAAAAATGTACAGATGAGGAAATGACAGCAAGTCTGTTTTGAAGGTCACAGAGCTTAGACCTGGAAGATCTGGTGCAGTATGGGACAGGGATAGAATTTAGCTGTTACCTCATAGGCAAATGTGAGAAAGTGGAGGTTTATGTGCTGGCCAGGGCATGTGTAAGTTTCCCAGGGGTATGTCTAAAACAAAGGAAGAACATTGTGGGAAACAAAGCGCGGGCGGGTGCCCGGGCCCCAAAGCCTCCCTCGTGGCGGCTGAGGCGGCCCGCGACTGGGGCGGGGTCTCACGCGCGGGATTCGGGCCCGCGTCCGATGAGGCAGCGGAGGCGGAGCGGCCGAAGCGGAGGCCTGGGTCCGGAGCACTTCCCGCCCGGGACGCTGTAGTTCCCACATGGTTGAAGCAGTCGCAGGGTAGAAGTAGGCCCACGCAGACACGTGGAATTGAGTTTCCATGAAGTAATTTTATTGACAAGAATGGTGAATCTGGTGCGCTTCCCCCAAAAGCCAGGAGGGGGTTCCTTATATTGAGGAGTATCAAGGGGAGGAGTTAGGGAGGGGAAAACTTAATTACCTATGTCCCCCAGCCTCATTAATATGCAAATCTCAAGGTAGAGGGCTCGTAGGCACGCCCCTTACCGGTGTCTAAGGGTACAGGTGAAATGGAGAGGGCGGGTCTGGGGCCTGGCCCTTTGGGGGCGTGGCCACACCTGCAATCTCAGGGTTTCTAGGCCAATGGCAGCCCTTCCATGGCCCAACAGAACATCACCCCATTCAAAATTGTCATTCAAGTTATTATCCAAGCAAGGGCAAATGTTGAAGACTTGCATTATGTACCTCACTAATAAATTATGATGGTATCATAAAATTACAACACAGGTTGTATGACTGTATTTGAGGGAGACAGTTGTAACTGAAAAGATATTAAAACAAACTCATAGTGAGGCAAGCAAGATTAGTGGCCCAGTTCTGTCTTACTCCATGTCCTCACCTTCATAAATTATGTTACTCAGGATGATTTTGAGCAAGGCACTAAAGATAAACAAGCCATAGTTACTTCTCCAACACCTCCTAGGGTGACTCTGGAATCTCATCCTACTGTTTACCATGCATGGACCTTTCTGGATTTGGTTTGCCCAGCTTCATCCAGGAACATTTACATTGTTTCATGGTCTTTTTGGTGTGTGTAGCTTCACAAGAGCATAAGATTAGAGTCCCAGTAACACTACCAGACAGTATCGGTAGTCCTTATTTGATAAGCACCTCCAGTTTGAAAAGGGGAAAGAAAAAAGCATCTGTGATGTGACACTATCAACAGGAAGGCTGCCTGTCTGAAGTGGTAGAGTTGGTGGAGCCAAGGGGTTCTCTCCTTGGGATGGAGTGAAGAAATGGCGCTTCTCCTTAGGGTAGAGTTGATGGAACTAGGGTGTCTCTGCCTGGGGTGGAGTTCGTGCAACTGTGGGGTCTCTCCCTAGGAAACATCTATCACCAAAGTTAATCCCTCCTAGTTTGAGCCTCTAGGCTTGGAGCTGTCAGACACTCATTTTTCAGATGTCCCCCCCACTCCCCCCCAGCCTCTGGGCCCGCTGACCATCCTCTGCCTGAGTAATTAACTTCAAGCCAGGAATGTGCTGGAGAGTAGAGCTAAGGCAACGCTTGTGCCAGATGCTGTGCTTTCATGCATAAAAAAGAATTGATGTGATGTGTCTTGTTGAAGTATCTAGAGGAGGCTGGAATTGGATGGAGCAGTAGGCAGAAAGGAAGTTGGAAACAATGTACTACACACCTCCAAATGGGCCAACAAAAATAGCCTCATGGGTTTTGGCATTTGAACATGTATAGTTCCTCTTTGCTATTTAATGATATGAGGTTCTAAGTACTATTATGTTAGAATCTAGATGCTGAAATATGGTATGCACTAAAGCAAAATAAAATAGTGGGTAAAGGGCTTTCTTGAGGAGGTTCTAACTTGCGTGTTGCTGTATTCTGAAGGGTTATTTTTACAAGTGTTCTCTTTTCAAAGTAAAAGGAACACTTTAAACAGACATAAGATTGGAATCCTAGATCGATAGAAAGCTTTGTCTAGAATCTATAAAATCTAGTATGTAATGTAGATGGTAAAGTCTGATGCATCATAACATTTGGGGATTGTCCAACTCTGTTACTAAATTATATGACAGCATTGTTATGAAGCATCATCCAACAAAGCAAAGGATGCTCCATGGACCATCAGCTGGGGAGAAAGAAGCTCTTGACCAGTAATCATCATCATGACTAGTACTCATTTTGCTTTAGAATCTTTCTTAAATCCAACAATGGCTTAAGTATATCAATTATTGAAAAAAAGTTAAAAAAAAAAAACCCTCAAGATAATGATGATCCATTTTTATCTTTATTGGCACCAAACTTCAAAAATTTATAATGTTGGTTTTTTGATAAAGTAAATAAAACAGTGTGGCTTTTGAAGGAGGATGCTGCAAAGGTAGCACTGAGTCAGGCTCCTAATTTGTCTAAGCGGCTCATCTGTGTGTATTTTAAAAGATAATGGAAAATGCCTAGATGCACAGAAGTGGAGCCACTGTGCTCTGCTCTCACCATTGCAGTCTCGATGTAAATGGCACTGTCTCATTCTCACATGGGGCCCAGCTCCTAGGCTGCCATCAGAGCAGCAGCCACAACAGCCCATAAGACCAGAGTCTGACCCAAACAGACATATGAAGCTTTGGCTCACTTGGCTGGTGCCTGGAGTGACATCAACTGGAAACATGGGTTACTATTCCATAGTACAAAGACGGGTCAGGCAACAGGAGACAGAGGAAGAAGAAGTGAAAGTTCCATGCCCTTCCTGCTCCTCAAGGCCTCATGGTGCCACTCGGATGGCCTTTGCAAAGGCCATCTCTGTCAAAGCATAGCCTCCGGAGTTGATGAATTGGCTGCTGGCTGATGTGTTACCTTGTGTTTGCTTTCCCATCCCCTGATTCGTTTTCCTTTCCTTTATTCATGCTGCCTGGGACTGTGACTTCTAATCACATGCCACAGAAGCTTTGCTTCTTAGGCTAAGCCATTTACACTTCTGGTGGTTGCCTGCAGGTTGAAGTCAACAGAGTTATTCTTTCCTTTAGTTACCAGCTCTTCACAAGGAGGGAGGACAGGGAGGAGAGCTCCTCCATGGTACTGTCAAAACAACAGTCTAAGACAATGGGGTGCTTAGATATTTTAAAACTCAGAACTCATGTGCTAACTTATAGATGGCAAGTATAAAATTCCCTTTAGACATGTAATAATGTCCTTCATTTAGAGATTGTTGGAATGATTCCCTTTTCCTGCACCCCAATAACAGAAGCCTTTAATTTTAGGGATATCCTGGAAGAGACTGTTGAAATTGAATCAGGGGAGGTATAACCTTGTCTTTCTCTGTTTTAGTTAGAATAAGAATGTTAGCTAAATAATGGGCTTCATTGTGACATTGCCATGCTGTATATCACTGTCCTTTGTTCACACTTACTCTTAATCTCTCTTGCTTAGCCCTGGCAGGGCTCCTTCCTGCCTTCTAAGTAGTCCCTCTTGTGATTTCTTGTCACATAAATATTAAAACCTAGATTGTGCAAATGAGAGAAAAGATGCAATGTTTTTTCCTTTCTTTGAGTGTGTATATATATAGCAAGAAGAGCTGTTTCAGTTTTAGTACAGCAAGCATCAGTAGGTATGATCCACATGAAAAGAGTAGTGTGGTGGAATCCTGGGGCCAATCAGTCAATAGATACTTCCAAAGTTGAGTGTTCTATCTAGATCAAAGATAAACCTCAAAGTGACACCTCTCATGTCTGTATGTCACCTGTAAGCAGCTGTTTTCTAATCGCCTTTGTACCTGGCAGTTTGCAAATACACAGGAAAGAAGTGGATATGTTCTGCTCTCTGTGCTGTGTTGCCCATAAATCTTGTTAGTCAGTCTTGGAAATGACCACTTCAAGAGCTTAGCATCTCAACATTTATATTTTAATGTATACTACTATAAAATTCTGTGGCTCTTTTTTGTTTTGTTTTGTTTGTTTGTTTTTGTGTTTTTCGAGACAGAGTTTCTCTGTATAGCTCTGGCTGTCCTGGAACTCACTCGGTAGAACAGGCTGGCGTCGAACTCAGAAATCTGCTTGCCTCTGCCTCCCAAGTGCTGGGTTTAAAGGCGTGTGCCACCACTGCCTGGCAATTCTGTGGCTCTTAATGCAGTTGCTGCTGCCCATGTAAATGCACCATGTCCGAGATTCATGACCCTGTAGGCTGAACCCACATATATCCTGCGTCTATCATAAGCAGTTGGTGTTTAGGAAGCATTGAGGAGAGCTGTTGCTTAGCCAGGGTTTTGAGATTCCAACTCTCTACGTGAATATTATATAGTTTTAAAAGCTCAGATCTTGGAACATGGGCAATGACTCAGTCATTAAAATACTTGCCACATAAGCACAAGGACCTGTGTTTGAATTATATTTAAAACAACCTGGGCACTTTGGTTCATGCCTGTAATTTCAATGTTGGAGAAGATGATATAGGAGGATCCATGGGGTTTGCTGGCCAGGTCAGACAGTCTAGCACAGTCAGTGAGTTCCAGACTCAGTAAGAGACCTCATCTCAGAAAAAAAAAATGGGAAGGGGAGAGCAATTGATATGTGACATCAACTTCTGTCTTCTACATCCTTTGGCAAACACATGTGCCATCATGAATGTACACACAGTAATACTAAACTTAGATCTCTTTTCCTCCAGCAGTTTGTCTTCCTAAGATTTAGATAAAGAGTGGTGTTTCAGTGTTTGCTATGAATGATAAGTAAACAAAAGAAAATAAAATCATCTAGCCACATTAGTGTAATGAAGTCAAATAGCATTAAACACTGACGGCAGCCAGATGTCCCAGTACAGAAACCATTGCTATGTAATTTGGCTAAACTATTGAATTCCAACACTATAGGGGATTAATTTGATTTAGCTTTCTGTTTTATAGAAGTTATCACAAATATGCAATGTTTTCATTTAATTCAAAGTTTTACTGGAAATGCTAATGCTTGTAACATGTATGTAAAATAACTTCATGATATATGCTAATTGCTAACTGAGAATTTTTATCACATCTACAAAAACAGACATTCATAGCGGAAATTGGTTACTAAGGATTATTCTGAGTTTCTGTCTGTCTACCCCCCCCCCACATGCACACACGCACACACGCACATACACACACACACACACACACACACATGCGCGCGCGCACACACTCACATACACACATAAGCTGATAGTAACTTACAAACACCTGCTTTCCCTAAAGAAGGAAAAACAAAAACAATAAAACAACCCAGAGATCTAATTTCCTAATTAAATATAACTATACATTTCACCTTACAAATAAATCATAAAATTGATGATTCTTCTAAAGTTGTTGCACTCTCCTCTGCATTCAGACACACAGGAGCTGAGCTCACACTCCCTGCCATTCTTTCTTTTGTTTTATTGAGCATCTACCACGTTCTTGCATGGAAGTCAGCTCTGGGGATGTAACAGCAGCTAGCAACCCTGTCACACAGTTCAAGTGAAAGCCACAGGGAATAGAAAGTAAACAAAACCCCCAAACAAACTAGAAGACAGGACAGTGAAATGCTGAGCATGTGTAGGATGACTGGAGTCAAAGGTCATGACCAAATTAGGGTCCCCCAGGTCTCAATGTGTTTAGAAGTTTTAGGGAGGAGGTTTATTTATTTATATTTATTTATTTCTGAGACTGAGTTTCTCAGTGTAGCCCTGAGATCCGGAACTTACTCTGGCGACCAAACTGTCCTTGAACTCAGAGATCTGCCTGCCTCTGCCTCCTGACTTCTGGGAATAAAGGCATGAGTCACTAAGCCTGGAATGGATGTAGTTTTACAATTACAGCAATGATGGCACAAGTAACAGGCACCTAAGAAAACATTTCAAAATGGCGAAGGTCCATTGCCTGCCAGCCAATATGGAAGAACTGTGGCATTAGCCACTCAGCTTCATTTAGAATCTTGAGGGCTCCTGGAAGAATGAACAGGTTCTTCTCAAGCAAGCAACCAAGAAATTAGCACATGCTGGTACAAACAGAGGAAGAAAATTTAGACAAGGTTCATTTTGTTCTGAAATACACAGGAAATGTTATTTATAGAAAAGTAGGGAGTTGCTCTGGTAGTAGAAATGGTGACCAGAGCAATATTTTTAGACAAAGCTGTGTCTTAAAGGGTGGGGAAGCAAGCAGGGCAGGAAGGGAACTGGGGTGAACAAATGGGCAAAAATCAGTTTCATGCAAGGTTTCAACTCCAGATGTTGGCAAGATGACAGGAATCTAAGAGAATGAGAACTCAGAGATGAAGGGGATGATTTTCCCTAAATTTAACCGGCTCCATGAGTTATGGGTCTCTAGTGTCAAGCAGACTAACTCCAGATAAACTAACTAATTTCCCTCTCTCTCTCTCTCTCTCTCTCTCTCTCTCTCTCTCTCTCTCTCTCTCTCTCTCTGTGTGTGTGTGTGTGTGTCTTTTTCTTTTAAGAGAAGAAGAGGGATCTTAAGCTGCTGGGCCTCAAAAAGTGACAAGAACTTGATCCTGGCAAACTTCCAGAACCTTCCCATCTGTTTCTGTACATTCAGACGTTTGCCTCTGTTCTCCCAGGTTATTGACAGAACACAGCCACTGCACACTGAAATCTACATGTCCGATTTCATCCTGTCCTCCAGTGTGCTGGCAATGCTTCATCCTTGGAGAATATCTGATTGGGCCTCTTCAGGTCAGGTAGAATCTTTTCTGTATCAGAAAATTGTAGAACTTTGTGAAAAAAGTTGTGGGAAATAACTTTGTGGTATGAATTCAGCTTTCAGGGGCTCATTGCTAAAACTGCAGTAAAAGGAATGTTCTAAGAGAAAAATGCTGCCACATGGGATTGAAGGCATCTCAGGTGTGGGTCAGCACAGGTGTCTGCTGGGTAGTATTGTGCACAGCACTGAGCACAGCAGAGGTTGATATTGAGTGGCTACACAGCTCTGGGCAGCAGGGATCTTGGGTGATTGCCAAGGCCAGCAACAGGATCTCAGTATAGTCTTGACTTATACTGAGGTTCACATTTTCTCTCTGTCACATGGTTACCATGGAAGGTGAAAAGCATTGAAAGTCAAGTTCAATGTCTAGAAGTTTCTTATACATATCACAATGAATATGGTGTTTGGGCAGAGGAAGGTTGCAGGGAAGGGAAGAACCATACTAGCCCCAACAGCAGAGGTAGTGGCAATTCCTCTAGCACAGGTTCCTCCAACACAGGGTCCCCACCACAGGGACAGACTGTGTGGGTGTTATCACAGAAATCATAAAATCTACAAAATGAAAAAAATGCAGTTTGGGAAATGAGCAACCAACAGCTTTCATAAATTTGAAATTATCTTTTAGTAAATATCGTAACTCTCTCTTAACAAACTTTTTAAAAGGTAACATTCTGGACCATCTGGATCCAGTAAGATAGCATGAAACTGTAGACAGAACCCTGGTTTTATAATGAAATATCTCTTGGTTTGAAATTCCAGCTGGGTAACTGGGAAAACTTATTCCTTTCTTTTTCTTCTTCTCTTGTACAATACGCCCTGACCACAGTTTTCCCTCCGTCCACTCCTAGTCCCTTCTCTACTTCTCGTCTTCCCCAGATCCACTGTTCCTCCATTTCCCTTCAGAGAAGGACAGTCTCCCAGGGATATCAACTGAACATGGCATAACAATATACAATGAGACTAGGCACAAACCCTCATATCAAGGATGGATGAGGCAACCCAGTAGCAGGAAAACAGTCCCAAGAGCAGGTAAAAAGTTAGAGACACCTCCACTCCTACAGTTAAACAAGCTAACCATAACGTACATGTAAAGGACCTAGTCAGACCCATGCAGGTTTTGTGATTGAGGTTTCAGAATCTGTGAGCCCCAGTGAGCCCTGCTTAGTTGATTCTGTGGACCATATTCTTGTGGTGTTCTCAGCACCTCTGGCTCCTATAATTCTTCTTTCCTCTCTTCTGTGGGCTTTCCTGAGCCTCACCTAATGTTTTGCTGTGGGTCTCTGCGTCTTGAATCTGCTCCTATCTACTGCCAGAGGAAGCCTCTCTGATGATGATTGGGCTAAGCACAGATCTATGAGTACAGCAGAATATTATTAGAAATCTCTTCATTGACTTTCTTTTGCCAGTTGTGTTTGGTTCTACCCTAGGTCTCAAGGCTATCCAGCTTCTAGTTCTGGGCCATCCAGACCATGTTGGGCATGGACTCCTTATCATGGCACAGGGCTCAAGTTAGACCAGTCAATGATTGACTACTCCCATAAGCTCTGAGCCACCATTTCCCAAGCACAATTTTCAGGAAGGGCAGATTGTAGAAGGTAGGTTTTGTGGTCATGTTGGTGTCCCATTCCCATCAAGGGAAACCTTGCTTGGTTACAGAAGATGGCCATTCATGCTCCATACCCTCCTACTAGAAGTCCTTTTTTGGTTTGCTTGTTTTTTAAGAAATAAGGAACTAATGTTGAAGAGATTAATATCTTTGTCCAACAAGAATAAATAAGACTGTGAAGATCGAGGCTGATATGTTGGTTGTTGGTGTCAAGATGGCCACCTCCTTATGGGACGCGCTGCTAAAGCTGTTTCCTACTCTCTTACGAAGTTCCTATGTAGCTCAGGTTTCCTCCAGACTCTTTGCTCCAGAGGCCTTCTGAAGAAGATGCTCTACCTTACTTCCATTTCCCTTTTTGAGAACGAACCTTGGAAATACCTGGATTCAGAAGAATAGCAGAACCGCTAATGGCCCTGCCCTGTTTGGGCCGACTACCACTGCAACCACAAAGGTGGTGTGACACCACAGCGGACCCGAAAGACAGGTATTAGTAACAATAAAGTTACTGGAAATCCATGCCCCATCTGCCGGGATCACAAGTTGCATGTTGACTTTAGGAATGTGAAGCTCTTGGAACAGTTTGTGCCCACACGGGTATCGTCTTCCATGCCCCATACATAGGGGGTCTGTATGAAGCATCACAAGAAGCTGACCCAGGCCATCCAGAAAGCCGGGGAGTGTGATCTTCTCAGTTACTACGTTCCCCAGGTTGAGCCCTGAGATGGTGACTTTAGTACTGTGCATGGAGTCGTCAGTGTGACTCCACCAGCCCCCACATTGTTATCAGCTGACCCTTGGTACCCGTGGTACAGCTGTCAACAGCCACCGGAGAGAGAACTGTCTCGTCTTCGCCGACTCTATCAAGGAAATCTCCTAGAAGAAAGTGGCCTGCCACCTGAGTCAATGCCTGAGATACCCCCTACACCACCAGCAGAAGCCTCCACTGAGCAGACCAGCTCCCAGAGTGCTTAGGAACCCGTGACCTGGGGAAGTCAGACTGAGGGAGTGCTGTCTAGGGCTGTGTGGTGGCGAGTGTTCTGCAAAGGGTTCTGTTTTGTGACAGTGGCAGACCCTAAAAGGAAATGAATGGTGTGAAGAGGACAAGCACATTTGAAGTTGAGGAGGGATCTAGATGTATATGCGTAACTCTAGTGAGCGCTTACATATGAACCAGAGACTCTTGTGTGTGTGCTTGATAGTGTGCCCTATTTTAAACTTACTGGCCCAGCTTCTATAAAGCTGTGTCTCCTCAAAAAAAAAAAAAGACTGTGAAGATCAATTTCTGTGAAGGTGAATTTGCCTAATGACAAATGGAAAGCAGTGTTAGTGAATTACTCAAACATTGAAGGACAGATGCTGCTGTAATAGACCAAAGAGATGACTCCCATTTCAGCTAGTTGTCCTGTTGTAGCAAGTGATTGATGTGAGGACAGGGGACAATGAAGTGGGAGCAGACTGAGAATGCAGGACTTGTCTGTTCAGGTCAGCCCAATGTCAGCAGGAAAACTTTCTAAGAATGTTTCTTAACAATTGGTAGGAGTGACTCTTCAGGTAAAGGTGCTTGCCACCAAGCCTGCCAACCTGCTGACGTTACTTTCAACTCTGGAACCCACATGGTGGAAAAAGAGAACTGACTTCTGCAAATTGTCCACCTCCAATAAATAAATTCGATATATATCTCACAAAGTAGCCTGTTGTGGCATAGAGAACTTTGCTCCAAAGATTTGACTCATGGAGTGGGAAAAAATATAAAGGAAGGATACAAATGTCCTGACTCAATTTCCCTTGGTCAGTTGTGCTCAGAAGACTGGGGTGGGGATGATGTCCTAGAAACGAGTTGGGGATTTTCTTTTTGACCATGTATCTGTTTGCTCTAGATGTCACCTGGGATAATCTAGGAATATTCAAACACAAACAGGCTTGCGCTATGCAAGAAAAGCCTTGTATAGGGAAATCTGCTTGCTAAGTTCTAGAAGCTACTTGGATTTCTCTAAGCAAGCCCCTTGAGCCCTCATAAGATCAGTCTTCTCTACATTTAAATTTTTTTCACTTGGTTTCAACTGTCCTTAAGACAATAGAACACTATGTGATACTTTGACTAGTTCACTGGCCACAGAAACTCTCTGAAGCTATTTGTCTCTAAGAAGTTCTACAGAGCCATAGAGCTCTCTCAGGAGAACTCCCAAGATGCTTTATCCTAAACCTTAGCCTCTTTTCCAGTATGCCAAATAGGAGTAGTTGACAGTGTATACATCAGGATGGTTGATGGATAATCTAACCATTTGCATTGCTTATTTTTAAAATAGGGAAAGGGACAACAAGGATTAAGACAAAAGAAGAACCTAGGAAGAAAGGATATGTTCAGAATAAAGGGTGAAGAAATCCACCATGAGCCAGAGGGGAATCCCACTCTTTTTGCATGAACTTAGTTCCTCTTTTACATGCTTGGTAGGGTGGTATAATTAGCTTAGGAGACGGAGCAACTTCAAGGCATTTGGAAGTCCCCTCTAGTCCTCATTTCAAAAGGACCCTCTCAATCTGGTCCTGAACACAAATGTGCTGAATCAGGTCCTGCAGGCCTTCTGCCTGCCGCAGGAATGGGACTCTTGGAGGTGTGGTTATCAGGAAGTTCAGCTCACTTTCTGGTAAGAAAAACACAGGGAATGACCCTAAATTTTGGACTATCCAAGTTCACTCAGATGACAGTTTGTCAGTTGCTGATTGTACGCATTTCTGTCTCAATCACTGCTACCTCTTTCCCAATCAAGGGGACTAGACTACATCCTCAATCAAAAAGTGCTAGTTAAACATCAGAAATCAGATGCCACAAGAGCCAGATTGAAAGCCACTAAAAGAAACCTTGCTAAAATTGCTATATAAATATTGCAGACTGTATTCACACTGTGTATCCAAGGATCCCACCCTTTATTGACTATACCTCCCCCAAAGACATATGGAAAACATCAAATGAGTCAATGTCCTTCTAATCTATTGAAGAATTGGAATTGGTTTCAATGGTTTGGAAGCCTATGAAAGAACTTAGTAGCAGCAAGGCAAGCTGGGGAAGACTTCAACAGTTTGTAGATGGGAGCCATCAACACATGAGATGACTCATCTGGGCATAGGTGTATGGCTCTAATATAAAGAAACTGCTGTTTAATCTTGAGGAGAAGGCTATCAATTTGAGTGACAAACCCAACTTAGGCTCAGCATAAAAATGACCTTAGAGATAAACTATGAAGAGGATAGCAAAAGGATTTAGCTCTCCATTAGCACAGATGATACCAGGTTTTCCTCATGCCTTGGTGATGACCTTTGATTGATTGTTTACATTAAGGCACATTCACAATGCTGGAGAGATCAGTATTAAAAGCACTGGCTACTCTTCCAGAGAATCCAAGTTCAATGCATGACATCCACATGGCAGGCTCATAACCTTCCAGTTCCAGGAGATCTGATGCTATCTTATGGCTTCTGTAGGCATTCAGCACATATATGATGCACAAACATACATGCAGGCAAAAGTATCTATACAAATAAATTTAAATTATATTAAGGAGCATCCTTAGGGTGGTCTCACTTTGCTTTTGGGAACATCGTGTTTCATGACTCTTCTTAAAAGGTTACTATGGGGTCAGACTTCCCTGGCAGCCTTCTGACCAGTCTGTCCATTTTCCTCATTATGCAAATTTTGTTCCAATGATTCTTGATCTCTGCTCTTCTGGGATCTCATTATCCCCTTTGCTGCCAGAGAGTTCAATTGTATTACAATGTCTACTGTCTGTTCCAGTTCATAGTAGATAGCTTACTAGCAATGCTAATGTGCCTTCACTAGCATATTCATTAGGGCAACGGCAAAAAAATAGTATCCCACTCGGTTCTGCTTTGGAATGTGACCAATACGTATAGAGTGGATCACAGTCTCAGGTCTTACACTAAGTCACTTCAGCGAGGTTCCTTTCTCAGTATCCTTTAAGTAGTTTTGGCATTTCTACTTCATTTCATCATCATGTTTGAACTTCCAAAAACTCTCCCAGTCCATTCACTCAGGGTCCCATCCAGGCTTGCAATCCAAGGTCAAGGATGAATGTGGCATCATTTCAACAAACTTCCGTTCACTCAGACTTGTATTTCTGCAACCCTTGCTGACTATTCTCCACGCCACCCCCAGTATTCTTTCCTGCCATTTGTTTGCATCTTATGCCGGTTCTATGGCTCTTTGCCCACCTCAACAGGCCGGAACATCCTCAAGATGCTTCTGCTCATATTTGGTCTTGGCTATGCATTTGGTGGATAGGGAATTGGGTAAAGGCAGAGCCTGAAGTGGCAAGTGTTTTATAGCACATGTATCTTATTGGAGGTTTCATCAAACTCTTCTGAGTAAGAAGAATTTCACCATGAATTCCATCAGAGGTTTGAACTAACTTCTATAAACCACAGGGCTTTAGGTATGAGAGAAGCCAAAGTCCTTAAGTCTGTCTCATCAGATGTCCTCATTCCAATTCTCAAAGACTTCTTTCTTCCCTAGTAGATTCAGAGCTACTTGTACAGGATTCTTTTTTTTTTTTTTTTTATAGATTTTATTTATTTATTTTATTTTATGACTACACTGTAGCTATCTTCAGACACACCAGAAGAGGGCATTGGATCTCATTACAGATGGTTGTGAGACACTATGTAGTTGGTGGGAATTGAACTCAGGACCTCTGGAAAGAACAGTCAGTACTCTTAACTGCTGAGCCATCTCTCCAGCCCTGACCAGGATTCTTGACGTAACTAGGAATCCAGTCTTTTCTGAAGATCTGTCTCTATCCCAATCTTTATCTAGCTATAGTGCTGTAGGCTAGGCTGAGACAAATAAAGATGCCCATAATACAGAATTTACGACGGTATATCCTTAGAATCACACAAGTACTGACCTTGCAGTGGCTTAACCTAAAGCCTCTAAAACACAGGTGTCCTTCTCTGTATCCTTCAGGTATCTTGTTCTCTGTACCCTACATTTGCCCCCTGTGCAGCTATGCTGGCCTCTAGATGGAAAAATCTTTTAAAATGTCAAGGAGGGGCAAGAACACTGTTTGCCTTATAAGCATAAGGACCTGGGTCTGATGCTTGGAACTTTTTAAAAAATGAAAAGAAAAGCAAGTTTCATGATACACACTTTTAATTATATAAACAGAGGAGGCAGAGACAAGTGGATCTTTGGAAATTGCAGGCAAATTCCAGGCCAGTTAGAGACTTTGTCATTAAAAAAAAAAAAAAGGTGATGGAGGCCCAAGGAACAATACACAAATGCATACACATGCAGACCCGAATGCACACAAATATACACATACATATAAAGTGTCCAGGAGGCCATGTGACCCCTGCGCTTTGCCTGAGACTACTGACTAATATATGTGAGTCTGTTGTTTTATTTTTCTACTGAGTCAGTGGAACTGAGGATGTAGACAGATGACTGCTTTTATCTGCTCCCACCCCGCCTCTCAAACTCAACTACTGTATAGGCTATGCTTTCTTTGTTCAAATGTAGTTCATTCCAGTGAGTTTTATCAGTCCTTTTGTTCTTAAATTCCAAGAGCTATATTTATTTCATGAACTTATTGCCACACAGCTAGAGAGGCATCTAATGTCACAATCCATTCTTAGAGTGAGGAAAGCACAACCCTGTCTTCTTGGCCGATAGTCTTGGTTTGAATTCCCTAGAAACTGAGTGAAGATGAAGAGTCCTAGGTGCTTAGTGATGCAAATCCACTTAGAAAGGAAATAAAAAAATAAGAAAGAGTAAGTGTGGAATCTGGCAAGATGTTACCTGGGGCAGCTTCTCTTCACTCTGGTGTTGCACAAGTTGTGAAGCAAAAGTTGTACTATTAAATTAGTTCCACTGTCCAACAGAAGTCAACAGGTTTTTCTGTGACTATAGACCATCACTAGTCAAGGTCTGGTCCTATTGGAAGGTGACAGGAATATGGAAGTTGTATAATGACCCCTAAATTTCTACTTGTCCTGAATCAATTGTCCAAAGAAAGGGGCAGCTGTGAGCTGAAGTGAAAACTTAAGTGTTCTTTGGAAAGTCAGTTGTGTTGGTTGGATGATGTTTTACTAAGGTAGATACATGAAGAAAAAGAGTTGCGATGAAACAGACACAGGTGAAAGGATGTTCTGCTAAATCAAGCATGTGAAAGGACACGTGATAAAGGATTATTCGCTAATGACGAATATGCATTGGTCTGCCTTACACTGTGTAGTAGAGCTCCATTTGTCAGGACTTCATAAAGAGAAATGCACCAAGAAACTTTGGTGGTGTACCACAGCTTCTTGCCACTTCTGAGAACTTGGGCTGATTGGTACAGTGATGTCAGCTGAAACAGATGCACATGCTGAGGCAAGACATGTGGTGAGGCAAGACCCATGGAGGACATGTGATGTTTGGAGGGAGTATAAATAGGCCTGAACAGACAAGGACAGAGGCTGGACTAAGCTTGCTTATAGAGCTAGTCGTACAATGCTTGTTGGTCTTGTGTCTTTGCTGAGAGGCTCTACCCAGCAGCTCACTGAAATAGATGCAGAGACCCATAGCCAAACATTGGATGGAGCTCAGGGACTCTTATGGAAGAGCTTGGGAAAGGATCAAGGGCCTGGAGGGGATAGGAGTTCCTCAGGAAGACCAACAGAGTCAACTAACCTGGATCCTTGGGGGTTCTCAGAGACTGAACCACCAACCAAAGAGCATACAGGGGCTGGACCTAGGTCCCCTGTATGTATGTAGCATATTCATGGTCTTCATGTGGGTTTCCCCAAAACTGGAGTGGGGCTGTCCCTAAAGCTGTTTTGTCTGTGGACCCAGTTCCCCTAATTGAGCTGCCTTGTCTGGCCTCAGTGAGAGAGAATGCACCTAGTCCTGTAGAGACTTGATGTGTCAAGGTCAGGGAATACCTGGGGGTGGGGCTCTACCCTCTCAGAGGGGAAGGGGATGGGTTATGAGGGATGGCTGTGTGTGAAGTGGGGACCAGGAGGAGGTGCATGATCATGATGTAATGTGAATAAATAAATGAATGAATGGGGAAAAAAAAACCTTGGTCTTTCTTTCTGCGCTCATCCCTTCCTATCTGGATGAACAGTAGGTCTCGTACGGCCCAGTTTGTTCCTGTCTTTTGTAGAGAGAGGCTGTACTCTGAGATATGTGTGCTGCCTCATTGCCACATGCTGTCAAATTTCCAGAGACAACTGGTGATTTAGAGTGTTCCGTGGTCACCATTGTCACTGGATTGGCTAAGTATCTGAATCTCTACTTGCAATTTGTGAATTTATTGCTCCTGTGCCAGCAGTAAGAATATGTAACCTGCTGAAGTTTATCTGTCTACATTATTTAAAGACTGAGAAAGAAAATAATCACACATGGCACCCACAAACCCTCACTCACTGTGAGAACACATTTCAGCTGTGCTGTGACATCACTGGGGATGTAGCTAGGCAAGGAGTTCCTTGCTCAAATTCCTCACCTAGACAACAGCCTATAGGGAACACAGGTGCTATAATTAAGTATCCTAAATGTTCCTCATAGACTCATGTTTTGGATCTTTATCTTCAGTTGATGGTGTTAATTTTGAGAATTTCGGTTCCCATCTACCATAATGTGAATAACTCCTGTCTGTCACATGCCATCCCTATGATGTTCTGCTCAGGTATAGGGCCACGCTCTATGGACTAAACCTTCTGAAACTGTGAGCCAAAATAAATGTTTCCATGCCTCTGTTAGATATTTTGGCCATAGACGTGAGAAAACTAATCTCATGCAATAACTGACCCACCTGGGACCTCAGTGTTCTTCCTTTGCCTGTGCCCTGGCCTTTACTGGGATCCAATAACCAGTTTTAGCTCAGAGCTTCTACCGACTTCATCCTAATTTACCCTGGTTGCACTACACCTTTCAGATCTTTGTACCCAGACATTCTTTCCTTGTCTCCACACCAGATTGACATGCCAGTCTGAAGGCCTACAACTGTTCTTTTCTCCCTCACACTGTGAAGAACCTCTGCACACATCTACTTCATCTTATGTCACCAACAAACAACTAGAAGAGTCGCTTCAATCTGGAGATGAAACTAGGGATTAGTTCATCCATGGTACAACCACACTCAACCTCATCAGTTGCTTATTCTTCTCACTCTCTTTGCTTCTAATACACATTTCTCTAACTTTCTGAAAGTCTTTCTTACATGAATATCAGTGCAACCTGACCTGTAAACCCAGGTAATTATGATTGACAATGTTGATGTAATCAAAAGACTAATACTAATTTCTCTAATATTGCTTTCTTGACTATTCATCCACCTTCACAAACTTTGTCACCCATTGAGAGACATTATCCAGGTTCAGTACTATTCCTACTGTATGTAACAGCCTGCAGAGAAGGTAGTGACTACTCAAGTTTGTACTGATGATAGAACTCTTCTCGACAGCATATACTTAAAGGCCTTGGTGGATGGGTTGTTTTGATTTTACAGACATATCTTGGTACCAATTTTGTCAGTTCAATACTTCAGTAACCAGATGCTGAAATGGAATTATAAGTAATTAAAAACATTAGAAGTTTGTTAAGAGATAAAATATTTCTTAAAGTACAGCAAACCATAGACACAGAATAACATGCTGTTCTTATAAAAGAGTATGTTGGTATAGGCGAAGGTCTTTTTTGGTTAGTTAGTATGCCTGTTTTCCTCATTGCCGCCTTTACCTCTTTATGTTATACTGTCTTCTTGACTATTCTAAGTATGATGCAACTATGCATTACACATATAATATGTAATGTTCAATCATAGGGGTATAAACAAGGAAAACCAGACCCCAATTCATGGTGCCTATGAATACTAATGTCACCAAGAGACTTTTTCCATGGTGACTTTAACAATTATTTCTCTCTGCTAAATACTACATTCTTGCCTGCTCATATTCTTGTTTATCAGTCCTAGGAATGAGTCTTCCTACTATCTAGCATCATGGAGTATGAAAGCACTTGGCTTCCACATGTACAAAATGTGATGCTTGTCCAATTGGTGAAACTATTAACTCAAGTTCACTGAAAAAAAAAAAAAAAACACATCTGTGTTGAAGAGTCGAGCAGATCTACTGATGAATTGGAACCTTGGTGATTGCAAGGACGATTGAATGTTACAGATCAAGAGTCAATGTTATCTTGGTCTATCCTTAGTTTCTTTAATGGCCATTGATAAACTCCTTCTGCATCTGATCTAACATCCTTTTGACCCTCAGGTAAAACCTTTGAAATGGCTTAACTGAGCAGACCATTGAGCTTCCACCAATCTCAAAGCCAAGAGTGCAGAGAATGTCATTAGATAGCATCTGAAACCTACAGCAGAGATTTCTTACTTCCTTTAAAGTGCCTAGTTCCATACTAATGTATTCTATGCATTAAATTGATTTATTGAATTCTTTTGCTCTGTGATTATAAATGTTTCACATCATGGTGGACCATGACATGAAGGACAAGAATCCATGGTCCCAGACGATGGCCACCCAAATTTGACTCAGAATAAACTATCTACTATCTGTCTTTCTCAAGAAATGTATTTAGAGTTTTGTTGGGGTATATAATCTATGAAAAATAAAGGATTTGAAAACATGTTGGCCACCTTACATATTAGATAATATCTTGTCCAATTCAAGGGACCACTGGAACAAATATTACACAGTAAGTTCCCGGTTGTCTAGAAATGGCCAGGCAGGCCCTAGTAACCCAACTATATAGATGCTGCCTGAATATCCAGCTGATATTCTAACTGCAAAGACAACCATTAGCTAATTGCTTTCTCTGTTCCTTCTCAAAGGGGATCTGAGCAGAGTTTCTCTGTGGCTGCCACAGAGTGATAATTTCCTAAGGAAATGCTCCCCAGGTTCTAAGCCAGAACTTGTATCTCCTGAGCTTTTCATAAGCTTAGATATAAAGGGTGCCTTTTAAAATAAGGAAAGAACAGTTGTAGGGGGTCAAGAAACAACACCAAGCTGTACAGAATCATTAAAAACCAATAAACTTAGGGAAAAAAAATACAGGGCTGGGAAATGGCCCCAGGGTTAAAGTGCTCAGTGTATAAGTAGAAGGATAGAAGTTTGGATCCCCAGAACCCATGTAAATGTCATGTTGAATGTTACCACACTGTGAATCCAAGGATCAGAGAGTGAGACTAGCTAGCTAGGTAGCCAGACTAGCTTGTGTTGCCCAGCTCCAGGTTGTGAGACCGTGTCTCAAGTGAATAAGGAATAAAGTGTTGAGGAAGCTTCCCAGCATATCATCCTCAGGCCTTCATATGCACAGCCATACATGTGAACATGCACCCTAACACACCCACACACACACCACCACACACACACACAAACTCGAGGAAAAACAGAAAAATCAACACCAAACTGATGGTTTGTGACAGTGCTTAAAAATGTTATGGGCAATTTTCTTGTTCTTTCACTAAGGAAAGAATTGTAACACAGTGAACAGAGGGTCCCAAGGTTGGCAATTGTCTTTGTCTCTAGCCCTCTATACAAAGATCAGTTTTGCTTTGGTATGTTTTCCCCTCACTTTAAAATTTTTTTCCTATGTGACCTGAACTCTTAGACCTAAGATCTGTACTTAGTTCACATCCCTATAACAGTTTACATAGGGTTCCATTATACAGTGATACAGTGTCACAAATTGGGTGGCTTTTAGATAGCGTTGTCACATGCTGAAGACTGAGATGCTGGTGATCTTTTCTGTCAAGTCCCCTGTCCTTAAGTCATAAGTGGCTGTCTTCCTGCTTTGTCTTCACATTTACTCCTCTGATCCCTGTCCTAAGGACTTAGCTCTCCCGACTTAATCACCCCCCCCCCCCCCCCTGTGTTCTAAGACCCCTGCCTCCTAACACCATTGTCTTGCAGATTTAGGATACCCTATTAACTTGGGAGCTTGAGGGGAGATAGACATTCAGACTGTAACAATTCCCTAAAAGCAGACCATGACATGAGGGTTTGGAACTTCCTCAGAAGAAGAGTGTAAACAGGAAAGAGAGAGGATGGGGGGGGGGGGAGCAAGGAATGGGGGAGAGGGGGAGACAAGAAAGGAGGAAAAGCCAGTAGGAGATGCCAACTGGAAAGATCACAAGTTTCTCAGAGTTGTCAGGAATGGAATCCTCTCAGTGCTTCCAGGATGCATCAGCTGGATAGAAATGGCAGAGAGGAGAAGGAATTCAAATTCCATGGCCAGAAACTGAAACAGGCCAAGCTGGAGTCTCATAATCTCCTTTGAAAGCACAAGACCTAGGAAGAGCCCTCTAGGTCCCAACCTGTACAGACTCAATGGACTTCTAGGAACACCATCCTGGGATAAGAGTCTCAACACATACGTCTTTGAGGGACACTGGATATCCAAACTATAACAAGTACATAGAAAGAAAGATGCATTGATCTAGATGTGAGCTCTTCCTTAGCTTAATGAACTCAGAAGTCCCACAGTCTGGCAGACTAAAGGATAGACATCTGAGACTGAGGTGCCATGAAGTCCAACACTAATGTAGGGATCACTGAAAACCTTTTATTGTGTTCTGCTCCTCCAATTATGGGACTTTCCATGGTTACCTCTAGGACATTCCCCCAAACCTCTCTAGTTCCTAATACTGTGACAACTGAGAAGTTCTTTATGACCTTGGATTCTGGCTTGTCCCATGGTTTGATTCCCTGCATATTTTAGGCTTCTCTCTGGGCTTTTCACTTAATCCATCTTATTCTGAAGCATGGATATCATCTGTATCTATGGAGGGCAACACAAACCTTGCTTCTTGATTGAAAAAAAAGGCCACAATGAATGTTGCACATTTAGGATGGACTTCAAGAGCAATTCATGTTTTGTAGTTGGGTCTGGGAGGAACCTTGATGCAGGAGATATGGAGATTGAGATTGGATGGTTTTGTCAGTCTCTTCCCCCCCGCCCCCAGCAAGGCTCGACATGCAGGTGATGGCTTATTGTGTAAGCCCTAGGCCCCAGAAAGGTTTATAAGTACAGTTTCTGCCTAATCTAGATAGTGTTGTGAGGCCACTGGTAGATAGAAATCCTGAAATCTAGGTTGATCAGAGAGCAGCTATAATAGGCAAATCATTTCTTATTTCTTCAGGAAGAGGTTGTCAATGATATACATAATCTCAGGTACATATTACCAATTAGAAATATATAAAATTATTTTAAAAACCTGCTTTAATAAGTTCAAAACAGTTTATGGTGAGCCAGTGAGATATTTTGAACACTAAAAAAATTAACAAAATTCACAGGATTTGTATCCTAGAACTATCGTTGTCATGGTCATAACCCTGACTTGTGATGCTCATGACCTCTTATATCTTATAAGGCATAAGAGTGCTTACAGAGTTTGCTGATAGACTTGACCTGGATTGTCTTTTTTTTTTTATTGGAAATTTTTTACATTTCAGATGTCTCTCCTTACCCCATTTCCCCTCTTCCCTCCCAGGAACTCACTATCCCTTCCCTCTCCTCCTGCCTCCACGTTGGTATACCCCACCCACTCTCCCCCATACCTCACCTCCCCACCCTCGAATACCCCCCACGATGTCCAGTCTTCATGGGACCAAGGTTCTCTTCTCCCACTTATATATAGCTCCCTTGCATATATAGCTGGAGCCATGGGTCCCTCCCTAAGCGCTCCCAGGCTGGTGGTTTAGACCCTAGGGGCTCTGGTTGGTTGGTATTGTTGCTTTCCTCATGGTGTCGCAAACCCTTTCAATTCCTTCAGCCTTTCACTCTATGTTCTCCATTGGGAACCCCATGATCAGTTTGATGGTTAGCTGTGAGATCTGCCTCTGAGTATGTCAGACTCTTGCAGACTTCTAAGGAGACAGATATTCAGGCTTCTGTTATCATGTACATCCTGACATCCACATCAACGTCTACCTTTGGTGACTGCACATGCTGGATTGTCTTTCTGCAACAGACACTACACCTCTTATTATAACAGGCTCTTCTCCATTTATATCTAGCACATCCAAAGTAGCTCATTTAAGCCAAGCAGTATGCTTTAGGCAAGACAAGCATCTCCAAAGAAGACATACTGGTGGAAGTCTTATCTGTCCTCTAATGCAGAACACAGCCCCTCCCACTATAGGGTTAAGAAGTCAGATACCTTAACCAGAAAACACAGATCCACAGGAGCATGCTCCACCCTAGACTTTCTTATTCTGGAACACTGTCTTTGTTTAGAGGAAGGGGAAAACAAACATACTCATAGGCACCATTGCTTTGAAATGAATTTCTACAACTCCTCACTGACAAAATATGTATTAGTCTCCTGAACTGATTTTCTGTGAAACCTTCACTTGTTCTCATTTGTCTCTTAGCTTGGCTTCACTCTGATTTAGCCTCTTTGCATCTCCTTCCTTTTCTGGGTCCTTTCTGTTTATCATCTTTAATGTCTGCTAAGCCTGGCCAACATTCTCCTAAATATCCCTCACTCCCTAGCATCTGGAGAATGCAGCTGTGCCTCTGACTCCTTGAGTCCATTTCGATTCAGTTGCCTTTCTTGAAAACTCTCTCAGAAGCTTTCTAGTCAAGGCTCTCTCCAAGCCGAAGTGGCTCAAAACCTAGGAGTCTGCTATATGATCAGACACTGCCATCTCATGGCCAAAGCACTGAACTTGGTCCCATCCAGCCAGTCCTCGAGTGATTCCTGTGGCCTCTCTTAACTTACAAGGCACAGACCTTAGAGAATTAGCTGACAGTATCACCCTGTAGATCAATCTAAACCCTGCACTCTCTCAAAGCTCACCCGACCAACTCTATAGAGGGACACTTGTTCTGGATCCTGGATTGTAGTATATTGCTTTTAACTTTCATGGTCAAATGAATCATCTGAAATATATGCATGTGTGCATGCTTTGTGTGTGTGTGTGTACATATATATTCAAACTTCATTATGGTCACATATATTCAGAGGATTTCCAAATTATAGTCTTTCTCAGCAGCATGGTCAACTGGGTTTCTGTACAATAGTTTTAGAGTTAGTTTTTGTGTGAGTACTTGAGCATCATTTTTCATTTCGGAGGTATTGAACCCACGGTTTCATACTTATTAGATAAACATTCTACCCTGACGTATACCCTAACTGTGAAGTTTTAAGTTTCTGATGAATGACTCATATTAATATAAACATTTCCTGCTGAGTTATTAATCCACTTAGTAGATAGAAATACAATAAGTATAATATCTACATTGCCAAGTGACATATTCAATATTTCTGTCAAAGATAGGAAACAGAAACCAAATTCTCATCATAGCCCTAAGCCAGTGGACTCCATAAAAACCATCTTCTCCCAAGTTCTCATTCCTGGGCCCAAAAGGTACATGAGGTCCTGGAGAGAGGATTTGTCTCTCACCTGCAACATGCTCTGGGAGCATGGACTCACCAACTATGCTTAGAAATTCTCTTGGGAACATTAAAGAAAATATCTCTATTCCTCTGGCAGAAATACTTGAATTTCACAGGATAGACAATTTGAAGAACCAAGTTGCATCCTCTAGAAGTACAGCAAAACTGCCAAGGAATATTTCTAGATGTGGAAGAACAAACTATTGCAGAATAAAAGGTCACACTCCACACTCCACACACATAAACAAGTATTACATGAAACCCAGTCTCTATTTGGAAATGGGGACTTTGGGGAGATAATTAAGATCAAGTAATACAAGTGTAGGATTCTAATCAGATAGGGTTTATGGCCCTGTTAAGAAAAAGGAATAAAAGACCTCACTCTGCTTGTGCAAATCATGAGTCACCAGAATCCTGCATAGCAGGAACCTAAACTTTAAACTTCCAGTCTCCTAAGCCTTGAGAAAATAGAAGACAGACAGACAGACAGACAGACAACACACACACACACACAAAAGAGAGAGAGAGAGAGAGAGAGAGAGAGAGAGACAGAAGAGACAGAGACAGAGAGACAGAGAGAGACAGAGACAGAGAGACAGAGAGAGAGACAGAGAGAGACAGAGAGAGTATAGAGATTTGGCTTTAGCTTAAGTTGCATTTGACTTTGCCCATTTGGACCAAATTTACTCCAGGCAAAAGAGATGAAGGTTCTCCACCAGGTAGAGCTGTTTAATGACCATAATGGGGTAGTAACACATTCTATCCTTTTTTTTTTTTAAGCACTAGGTGTATTTTGAGCAAATGTTTTCTTTTCCCTGCACAGTCTTCTTAGAGATGGAATTGGAATCATCTGCTGTCCCTTTCCAAAAGAGTAATTGAGAAGAGTGATGCTGTGAAGAGTCGATGGAAGGCCATGTAGCTAGCCAGTTCTTCCTATTTCACATACTCAAATTGGAGAGGGCTCTCATGGCCTGGCTAATCTTCTCTTAGCCTCACACATGATCACATTTGCTGGGCTGTTTTGTTGTTATGCCTTCAGCTTTCATCAAAGGATGCTATGAGGAGAACAGGCTAATGACATCCATTATTCTTCTTGCTCTAAGAACATGAACAACATTGCCATTGCACCCTTAAGTGTCTGTTCTAGAAAGCCTCTCATGAAAGGCTTCAGATGGTTCCTGTTAGAAAGGTCTTTGTGTCCCCTGAGTAATCATCATAATTCTTCCTCCACTGATAAGAGCAGAGAATGGTGTCTTCTGGAACTTTGCCCAAGAGAAACTCAGAGCCCTTAAAAGTTGAAGACTCATGCTATAAGAAGGCATAAAACATCCATCCAGTACCAAAAGATGCATCTTTCTGTAGGAGGAGGCTGACATGCCATTCTGGCTGACTAGCATGAGATCTCAGTCAATACATGTCCTAAATTAAATGTCAGTGGGGAAATAGTTAACATGCTTTATTTAATGTTTATGGGTGTTTTATCTACATACATGTCTGTGTACCACATGCATACTTGGTACTCATAGAGGCTAGAAAGAGGCATCAGAAGCTCTGGAACTGAAAGTATAGATGATTGTGAATGATGGGAATCAAACCCAGGTCCTGTGGAAGAAGAGCCAGTGCTCTTAACATCTAAGCCATATCTCAGCTCTTGCAGGAAGTATTCTAGAATGCTTTCTCTGATAATTTATAAAGTTGTTGAAGTTAGGCTTGACTAACAAACTTAGCTTACAGCTATGAAGTTACTTTCTTCTCAGAGTGTTTGTTTTGTCAACAATAGAGATGGGAACAACGAGTTCCAGCTACAAGCAAATGTTCCACATTACATGCACTCTGAATTGATCACTCCACATTTTTGTACTTCACCAATTGCAGGCAGCTTTTGTTGGCTCTTGCTCTCCATTTCTTGTTTCTCTGTTGATGATTCCTCTCTACTGTTGATCTCTGTTGACATCCCCTTCTTGGAATCCAGGAAGCAAAACTGAAACCTATATGTCCCAAATGTTGGTTTTGCTCTGCAGCAAGGTCTGAACAACTCCTGTACCACCTTGTATTTCCTCGGCCATTTGCGAATGCAGCCACTGCTATAGGGGACATTTATACTTGTACAGTTTATTTCATGCTGGTGTGATGTTTAGTGGAGTTCAATCTCTTCGTTGGCAATTTAAATTTTACACCACCCCCTTGACTCAATTATGATGCAGAATATATGTCTACAATATTTTTTTGTTCTAGATTTCCCAGGTCATTGGTGTATAATGTTCAATAATATGTCCTAGAGATCCTGTGCATTTCAGTGATATCTTTGTAATATTTCTCTTAAGGGCTCTAACATTATTAATTTGTGCTCCCTCCCCCCTTTCTCATTAGTTTAGCTAATGGTTTGCAATCCTGTTTGTTAAAAAAAACCAACAACTTTATTTGTTGGTCTTTAATGTTATTTATGTATTAAGTTTAAAAAAATTGAGAACATTATATATGAGTACTATATTTACATCATGTCTATCCCTCTGGTTTCTCTCATATCTGCCACTCCTTCTCAAACCCATGGCTTAATTATTATTGTTGTACACACATGTATAGATATATAATCTGCTGAATCCAATGATCATTCCTTGCATGTGTATGTGTTTAGGGATAGACCCTAGTATTGAATAACCTATTAGAGGGCTGGTCCCTGGGAGGAGATGGATGTTCCTTTTCTCAGCAACTATTGCCTATCGCTTTTCACCTAGGGATTGAGCCTTGTGAGATTTTCCTCTATCTATGTTAGCATGCCAACTGGTGTCATTATGCAGGTCTTATTTAAACAACCATGTTATTGAGGCTTTCGTGAGTACATCTTCCCTGTCATATGTAAACAATCTATCTCACACCAGACACCCTGGTACCCTGGCTTTTACCAGCCTCCTCTTCTGCCATGTTGCATTAGGCATAGAGGTTGTATTGTAGATGTATCAGTCAGGGGTTGGGCACCCCATGGTCAGCGGGCCTCTGCATCTTTAGTAGTTGTGGACTCCTGTAATGTTTTGTGCTGTGAAAGAAGCCTCTTTGATGAGGTCTGAGAGCTGGAGCAGGAGTTGTGTGACCAGGGACTAAGTCTCTGAATTGTTCTTTTGGTTTCCATTTCTGCTCTGATTTTTGTTCTTCTGTGAATTTTGAGTTCTTATAAAATCTTGGTATATAAACCCTATCTATGCACTATCACATTGAGAGTTATTTCCTTTAAAAAAATTAATGTAGGTCCTGTCCTAGTTTTAGGTTGCTGTAATGAAACATGAGCAAGAGCATCTTGAGGAGGAAAGGGTTCATTTCACTTTTCAGCTTTTACGTCTACATCCAGGGAAGTGAGAGCAGGAATTCTAGGCAGGAACCTGGAGGCGGGAGCTGATGCAGAGACCGTGGGGGGTTGCGCTTACTGAGTAGTTCTCCTTGCCTTGCTCAGTCTGCTTTCTTATCCGCTCCAGGACCACCCACCCAGGGATGGCACAGTCTACACTGAGCTGGGCCTCCCATGTCAATTATCAATCAAGAAAATACACCCTAGGCTGCCCACAGGCCAATCTGGTAGGATCATTTTCTCAACTCAAGATGACTCTTCCAAAATGTCTTTAGCTCATGTCAAGTTGACTTAAAATTAGCTAGCACAGCACCTAGAGCTATAAGCTTCCTTCTTAAAACTGACTTCCCTGATTCCTATAGAATATAAGTTGAACTTCCATTTTCATTTAATTCTAGAAAGTCTCTATTTTCCCATGATTCTCTGATGATCCATTGTTAAAACTAAGTATATCATCTAATCTCCATGTGTTTGTATAATTTCTGTTGTTAATTTCAAGTTTTGTATTGTTACAATCTGATAATACAAAAATGGGGAAATAACTTCATGCGTGTTAAGACTTATTCCTAAAATATGATCTATATTGAATAAAATTCCATGTGCTGATGACAGGAATGTGTATTCTGTAGCCCTTGGATGGGATATTCTGATGATATCAATTAGTTCTTTTTTATATATTGTGTAATTTGACTCTTACAGCTTTGATTTCACATTGTTTGATTATTTGTTTGACTCTGGATGATTTACCAGTAAGAAGAAAATTGAAGTTATCCACAATCACTCTGGGACTTATTTTTTCCTTTGTTTCATAGAATTGAGTGCTGTGAACACTCAGTGTCCATATTCTCAATCATATCTTTTTATCCTTATCTCTTCTGAGTAGTTTTTTCTTCAACTCTGCTTTCTTGGGTAAAGGTAGAGTGATGTCAGATTTCATTTGCTTAAAATTCTATTATTTTTACCTCTTTACTTTCTGTGTCTATAGATGTTGTAAGAATGTCACTCTACTGATAATTTGTTGAGTCTTGTTTTTTTTTTTTTTTTAAATCCAATCTGCCTATCCTTGTCTCTTAATCGGAGAAATTTAATCTCCTATATTATCCAGGGTTGTTATTAAAAGGTATATACTAGTTACTTGTATTCTAATGTCTTTCTTTTGTAATTTTGAAAAATTTGCACTTGTGTCTTTCTCCTTATTCAGCTTAGAAATCTGGTGGTTTATTGTGTAATTCTTTCCCGATCCCATTTGCTTTTATCTGTTTTTCTAAGGAGATTGATTACATCCTGTGCTCTCATGAATGTTTGTCTTGAAACATCTAGTGTGTCCAGAATTTCTTTCAGTATCTTCTGTCATGCTGTAATGCTGTAATGGCCATGAGTTCTTTAGTTTATCAGGGTTCAGAGGTCTTTATTTTTCCTCTGATTCTGAAGGATAGCTTAGCTAGATATAGTAGTCTAGGTTGGCAGTTATTTTCTTTGAGGGCTTGAAATGCATAATTCCCTGGCTTCCTGTGCTTTGGAGTTTCTCCTGAGAAATCTTCTGTTACTCTGACAAATTTGCTTTTATATATGTTTGGTACCTCTTGCTTTCTGCTTCCAATAGTCTGTTTGTTCAGTACTTTAGTAGTTTATTCTCTAATATGAGAGCTTCTTTTCTAATTGTTCCTGCTTATGGTTCTAAGTGCCTCCTGTCCTTGAGCATCTATAATGTTCCCAGGTACTAACTTTTTCCAGACTCCTCCCAGTCAGTGTACCCAGAGACATGGCAAATGACTAACTCGCTGCATGTTGGGGCATGCTCCACACCTGAAGGAAACAACCTACTGGATTCTAGGAGGTTGAGCATCATGAAAACCAGCAATTCACTGGCCAACTCTCAATGGTCTTAGGCTCAGCTCCTCATAAGCAACTACATTCAGGGCTGCCACCACTATATCCCACACAAACCAAACCCCTCACTGCTTAGTGGATTTAAACAGACTCTGACTTTCTACAGAGCTGCTTCCCATGGCCATCTCCCACCCACTCACTGTGGTAGAATATCCCTAAGGACACTAGATTGTAATTTTGTGTCTTCAACATAGTTTAATTCTTAATAGGCCCCTTCTCAAATGACATGTGGTTATAGGACTCACATAGTGAACAATGCAACAGAATTATTTGGAGCTAGCTTATTATACAGGATAGACACTTTAATAGCAAATCCCTCTATATGACTGAGAGCTTGTAATGACAATTGATTTCTTCCTTCTGGGAAGCTGGGTTGGAGTTATGGATGTCATCATACTTGTCTCTGTGACATTTTTCTACTTCCCCTTGGTTTTTAGAGTTTTCATCCCCTCTTTCTTGGCCCCTAGACGTCTTTTTTCTGTCTCTCCTTGGAGAAGAGCTTCTCCTTGGTTGCTTTAACACTTGGAGAGTCATGAAAAAGATGCTTCTATTTTGCTATCACTCTAGAAGTCCAAGATGGTACCAACACTATTGTAGCACCCAATGGAAGATTGTGTGTTAACTCATGATCCCATCATCCTTATCACTAAACTGCTCTTCCTAGTTTATGTCATATCCTGGAGATAATGTAGAAATGTCTTTGCACAGTTACCAGGACTCATTTGTGGCATCACAGATGATTATAATGTGATTTTTATGGGTTAGCAGATATATTTGGATATATCTCTAAAACTGGGCCATTGGCAATCGTGATGGTTATTCTAGGAGAGGTCTCCCAGAGATGAATCCAAGATTTAACTAGACAGAATCCCTAGTAATCAAATAAGTTGAAATGCAAATCCAAACACTTCTTTCCTATGTGTAACAGTATCAAAGTACAATGTGAATTAGAATTATATCTGTATCAGTAACCACTGCACTCCCCAAATTATATTCATTTAAAAATTTCATGTCTATACAACTTGATTAATGAGCTTGTAAATTAAAATCTTATGAATTATGATCAAACTTATAGATTTTTCTGCAGTACAAAGGTTAATATCTTGGAAGGAGACATTTCTGAGCAGAAGTAAGTGATATATTTCTTGACAGTCAGCCAAGAGACAACTGGCCTGTAAAGTCATATGAAGGTCATTTACAAACTGGCTAGTTATAGTAGCATCATCATTTTGATACCATGTGCTTTTGACAGCAATACTACTGCTTTCATGCTCTGGCATATATTTCTCAGAAAAAATAAGAATGCTCTTTAACTAACCCTCAAGACTTGATGAGCAAATAAACAATAATTACAAAATACAATTGATTTAGAGTTCATCCAAGGAAAATGGCTTCCCAACTGAAATTAGCTCATCTGCTATCACTTGAATGGCTCTAATTATTTAATATAAAACAGTTACATGGAATGTGATTTATAACAACAGTTTGTTATTGTCTGATTAAATCCAAAACAAGTCATGAATTCTAAAGAGATGCCAGGTGGTGATTAAAAACAAACCCACTGTGTAATTAATTCCATAAATGACTTAGTTTGCCCTCAAAATATATATATGTAGGGGTTGAGATTCCCTCAAAGCCAACAGTATTTGAGCTGTCACTTGGTCCCTACTATCTAAAACAAATATCCTTTGGTCTGTTCTCACTCTGAGCAGGGAACTTATCCAAGACTCCAACAATATCCTTGTCTGAACTGCAGCCATCTTAAGAAGTTTCTATTTAACATTTCTTTCCACAGGAATTTAGACACACGTTGTATGTGGCTCATAGCTGTACCTTTGTTTTTTTCTGACACAATTAAACATGTAAGAAAAGTTAATGTAAGAACATTAAAGAAAAGCATCTGCCCTGGCATTGCTTCTCTTATGGTATGAGAAGTAGTCTGAGGGAAATGACGACAACAACAACAACATGATAATACAGGGATTTAGACTTGACTGATACACTATCCAGTGACCAAAAAGAACACTGTCCTTGTTAGAGGGAGCGCCACAACAGTTAAAAGTTACTAGTTTAGTTAACGTTTTCACCAAAGAGACCCTGACAATGCTTTCTGAGGGGGAAAAGGAGGGATACTTCAAGTGCAGTAATGTAGGCTTTGACAATCTAGGGTGAAGAGTTGGATGGTTGAGGGAACAAAGCCAACAGAGATAGCAGATCTGATCACTGAGATCTTGTATTGATGTTCTACACTGGGATGACAAGGAACCATGGCTTTTAACAAGTAGTTGAGGGATAACTAAGTCATCAGGCTTTTATAGTTGCTTATCAGAAGTCCATATTTCTGTAGTACAAAGGAAGACATAACTAAGCATCAATCTACACACTCAACCTAAATCACAGGGCTGGGAAGACTTTGGAGTGATGTGTCAAGGTATTTTTTTTTTTTAAATATGAAAGTCAAGACACTAAGGAAAACCTAAAAACTTAAAACAAGGGAGCTAAACATGAATTGGTGCCCCTGAAGATAGTGATGTCTCTAGACCTTTCAGGTTTGCAAAGGTGGCTTAACATTTCTAGAAAAGTGAGTTTCCCACTTCTACTGAAATATGCTGAAGAAGTCTCTCTTCTACAAAATAGAACTTCCTCTTTTCCAGAGGACTCACTCTACCTTCTCCAACTTCTACTCCAGTTGACAACTAGAGTGAAGAGCAGCATCATGCATCTTTCATCTTGTGTGTGCTTGGTCCATAAAGAGATTAACCAGTAGGTACTGGGAGAATTAGGAAATTACACTTGAGTTTAGATTTTGAGGATGTTAAATTGTAGGGTGGGGGTGGGAAATTTTTTGAGTTTAGATTTTGAGGACATCTAACTCTGGAGTGGGCCTCAGGAAGAGAAAGCACACTTATTTAATGTCTTAAGGACATTGGGAATCCAAGGAATGAGGCAAAGTCCTTGTTTAGAAGACAATTAGGAGCCTAGAAAAGGTGACTGCAAAATTCAGTATAGTGGAAAGACATGTTACCTAGACAGAAGTGAAGAGAGTACAGGAGCCAGGAAAGCAAGTGCATTAGGATACCCAAACCACTGTAAACTTTACTGATATGATGAGCCTCTGGATTTGCAATTTAATCTCATCCTTTCTTCTATATCAAGAAGACCTCATAAGTATCAGTAATTAGGTTAGATGACAACAAAGTGGCTATGATATTCTCTACAGAATGTACTCATGTTCCATTCTACAGGATGTCCTCAGAGTTCAGGCCTCTTCCAGCTGCTGTCGCTCTGATCAGCTATCACTCTGACTCTAGTGCTGTGTCTACTTGTCTCTAATGTTAGGTATTGTCACATGATCTCTTCTGTTCTAGAATCCAGTCATTTCCTTTGTCATCATCCATCCCAGGCCTGCACAGGCATCTCTCGGATCTCATGGTTAGTTCTAGACTGCAGAGAACAGCTACCACAGAACTGCAGGGGAATCTGATGTTGCGCCAGCACACAACTTGTTGCCTAATAAAAAGTGTCTATGCCAGGCTATCCTGTGGGGCAGTTTAGACTAGCTGGAACTCTTAAATAAATACATATATTTGATCTTATTCCATCAGGCCAGAAAGACATGAGTGCAGCAGGAAGAAATAATTCAGAAGTTGGAGACATTTCCTTTGCTGCTTGCTTAAGGCTCCACTCAAGCTTGATTCTGAATGGACTTTCCCTCTAACAATAGATAACCACTGGTCCCATCCAGTCTAATGACTTGTGAGCTCTGATTTAACTTAAGTATGGGGGAGTTCCTGACTGCAAAGCCATGTGGTATCTCATATTCACACTCAAAATGACCTCACTCCAAAACTTTACCAGTCCGAGATTCTCCAACTGTGGCTTATGCAGACTCCATGTAGCACTTTTATCACCTGAGAAATGTCCGTAGCTTCTTTGGAGAAGTCTTGCTCCTTCCTAATCAAGACTAGCACACCCCCAAGCTGGCTATGTGGTGACTGGAATGTGAGAGGGAAAGGGGGGTGGTGGAAGATAGAAGGTGTGAGCAAGGAGTCTGAGCTCTCCTGAGCAAAGGGAAGGTGTACCCCTAAGGGGGCACTGGGCAAGCTCTACCCAGAGTTCAGGGGAACTTGGTGACTTGAGTACAAACATTGTTCTGTTCAACCAGGACTCTGACCTTGGCTTAGCTGGACCTTGCCTAGCTGGGAATCAGACACAGTTTGGAGTCCCACAACACCTTTGAGCAAATTATCTAAATGGTCTTTGTCTTGTGTTTATCCTCTGCATCTCCACCCCCCCAAGAAGGGTTCTGGTTTTCATGCTTAGATTTTCAATCTCAAATTAAACATTGTCAACATGTTATCTTTCCAACACATTAATCACACTTAGCAAGACACTAATCACACAGCACTATGGCTAGAATTCCACTGTATTTCTCAAATGTCCAGTATGGGGCACCTATTTGGTCATTTCTTTCCAGTTACCTACATGTGAACATTTTAATCATTGAAATGTATGCCAATAGTCATCTATAGTCTGCCTGTCATTCAGGATGATGTATATCACTGATCTAGGTCCTTCTCCATAAATAAATACCATAAACCAGACAGAAACTTATTCTGGTATTATTATGGAGCCAAGAAGTCTAAAGTCAATGTAATGGCACGACCATGCTCTAGGAAATAATCCTTCCTTTCCTCTTACAACATGTAATAGCATCAGGTACTCCATAGCTTATCAAATATTAACCTCCACTTCCACATTCTAACTGCTTTACCCCCTGGTGCTTTGTCTTAGAATACTAGTCATTGGATTACGAAGCCATGTTTATCTATTTTTATCTCATCACTAGATTTAACTAAAGTCCTTGTTTCCAAACATGATCACATCCTAGGTTCTCGGCTGGCATGGATTTTTATGATTGTGCTGGTGAATTTAACTACTTTTGTACAGCAGAACTGTAGAAAATGTCAAGAGTCATCCTACCCATCCTAACAAGGCTGGGTCGGAGTTCCGGAACAGATGTCAGTCTACTCTATCTCAGTAAAACAGAAGAGGGCTTGAAAGAGTGTCCTCTGCTTTACAGGATTAGAGGAAGAAACAAACCCAGAGCAAATGCACAAGTACAACCCCGCCCTCACTGCAGAACAGCACTAAGAAGCTTCATGGCTCAGTTACAACCACAAAAGTTCTTATAACCAAAAACCGTAATTACCTGATCTCTTATAAGGTCATTGCAGCTGCTGGCTATACAAAACCAAGCTGTTCTTTATAATCATCACCTACAAATTGGCTTTCATGGCATTGAGAATATACAAGCCACTCAACTTGTTCTCAATTAAGCTTGCTGGTAGGTAAAAAAAAAAAACAAAAAACAAAAACAAAAAAACATCATATGCTTATAAACTTAGTTGCACTAGGATTCATTTGCAAAGGGTGAGCTTCCCATATAAGAGCTGCTTGTAACATAAATATTATTTTTTCAACCTCTCCAGACTTTTCTGCTACCCACTACCACATCAGAATTGTATTGTCAGGGAATGCGGTTAGGAATCTACATCTTCATAATTAATAAACTCAGGGATGATTTCAGGAATTTAGTGATTATATAATATATAATTTATTTTAATATATATATATATATTTTTTATATATATATAATATCTCCCAAGGGAAAAAATGAAGAGCTCCTAGTAAGTAATAATTAAATGCTCAATGACCCAATGAAAAAAATTAGCAAAATGAATGAACTGAAAAATTGGGTCAAAAACTGAACACACAGTCAGGCTTATTGATGGAACATAAAGACAACACATCCCATAAATGGTAAATACAATGACTGCCTAGATCTTGACTTCTAAAGACCTTCTCTCACTGAAAAGAGGCCTACTATGCTATAGCTTATGAAACAAATTTATCAATAAGAAGGTGTCATGAAGCATTCATTTCAGAATTACATATAGTATGTAATACTATGCATACTATATTGCACCACAGCAGCACATTTATGTAGCTGTGACAGTCATATGACATATTTATTAACTGACCTTTTGCAGAAAACATTTGCTGACCTCTGATTAAAAGAAGCTACAGCACCTTCCAGTAGTGATTGATTCTAGGGTTGAGTTGGGAAAATGTAAGATAAACTTGGAACTACTCATGCCAGAAAGACACGAAATGCTCAGAAGATGTAGAACCCACTCTAAAGGGGTTCCAATTGGCTAAAGCTGAGACAATCTAACCTTTGGGGGAAAGCAGTGGGTTCTAATATATTTGATTAAAGTATATATTTATATAATGAAATAAACATGGGATACACGGAAAAACCTTCCTTATGATAGAATTATTATGTAGAAAAATATATTTGTATATATGTAGAATATATATGTTAATATTTGTAGAAATAATAAGGACAATACCCAAACAGCAGCTGTCATAGTTATAAGAAACTTAAGTGGTAGTCACCAGCAGATATTAAACCTAGTTTGTAGAAAGTTGAGACCAAACTGATATCCTAGTTCTTAGCATAAATCTTTCCACAATCTGTTAGTCAATTACAAAGGGTAAAGTTATAATTGCAAAAACATGAAGTCAGCGCAACAGGAAGATCAAGTGATCAACAGCAAACATGGTGAGACAGGTCAACGTCAGGTACGTCCTAATATGGTCTGCTAAGAAGATCACAAGGTTCTGCATGGTACAGATCCAGCATGGTTAACAGTCTAACTAGGATGCTTTCATTATGGCTTTCTTTTAGTTGTTGTTTTTGTTTATTTATAATAGGATTCTAGTCTTCCAGAAATACTCCTGGAATGTGCAAGGGCTGAAGAGCATCATGTCAGCAACTTGACTTAAAGTATCTCATCAAATATATGATGATTCCCTGTAAAGAGAATGGTGGAACACATACACTATAGTAATTAGTGAGTCTAAGTAAAAGAAATATGATAGTTTTTAATGTTCTTATAATGTTTCTGTAACTTTGAAATTTCAAATTAAAATATTGTGAATTACTTCTTCCTTAAACCATCTTTGTAATAAATAGCTTGATCACTGCCATTTTGGCAAGGGTATGGAAACAGGTAGTTGCATTCATTTTCTGGTGGCAAGGAAGTCTGTCGGACCATGAAAGGTAGCCTGGTTTCTGGTTAAGCACAGGCTAGAAAACACCAGAGACCCCAGGTGATCCTGAGGGCCCCAGTGGGACTGAGGTGATCCTAAGGGACAGCAAGCATTTTGCCATGCCCCCTGACTCTAGGTTCCTGACAAGAGGCCACAGCCCTCCATAGATTTGTGTCTTTCAGTCACGTAAGGGCAACACCCTTACTAGCCCCTCCACAGGTGTAGGAAGCGGTTCTCCCCGCTGTCAGGATGGCAGTTGGCATGTAGCCAGCTAGCTTGAGTGGGCACTGTGGCTGTGGTTCATTATAGAGAAAAGGTTCGCGCTTCCAGGTGTGGCTACTCGATTAGCCCACCTCTCATCACAGGAACAGCCAATTAACAGTGACAGCGTGGCAGCTGCTGATGGGATTAAGGCAATGTATATAAGGGACTACTGGGGCGGTAGCAGAGAGCATTCAAGGGGGAAAGGATTGAAGGAGGATTGGAAGGAGGATTGAAGGAGAAGAAGGAGGGCATTCAAGGGGCTGGAGGAAGAAGAAGGTAGAAGCAAGCGTGCTGAAACAAAGGACCTGAATAAAGCTGCTTTAAGAAGAACATGGTTGTAGATTGCCTTTTATTCTGCGGGTCGGAGCAGAGGGCAAGCTACACATAGGTAGAAGGCATGACTACAAGTCACATAGCCTCAAGGCAGATCTTCATATCAATGAGGTATCTAAAGGCCAAAAGGACTTAGCCAATTAAGCTTTCCATCCCAGACCTCTCTGCAAAAGGTATTTAACCTCAGGCCTGCCCTGAGAAAACTGGGGTACAGTTTATCATCTACTTTCTGCCATGATAATAAACATCTTAAAACAATGGACTGCTTCTCTTTCATTGGGATCTGCCATGGGGAGCAATGGAGAAGGCCTTCACTTACAGAGCTGCTGTCTAATCTCCCAGAAGACCTCTTGTGTTCCCAGCCATGGTGACCACCAACACAAGCGGGCCAGCTGCAACCAAGCTAGGCCGACTGCTGCGACAAGCCAAGAACTCTCATCCCCACGGGGCACACCCGGAGCTTGTTTCCCCTTCTCCCCTTAGGCCATGGGCCTATCCAGACCATGGGCCCCGCTTTGTTCTCAGCTCTTCTGCAGCTTCCAGGGGTGCCTGGGTGCCCAAGAACCTGAGAACCAGATGGTTGCTGGCCGCCCTGCAGGCCCACAGACCCCTGCCCCAGCTAGCTCCTGCTCCCCAGGGACCTCAGACTGTGCCCCTCCATCCCTGGAGCAGTGTCCTTGCAGCGGCTTTCCATAGCTGAACATCTGCCCAGTGTTGGTGTGGGGTGAGTGCAGTCAAACTTCCCAGCACTGGCTCCCCGAGGGGCCCTAGCTCCATGACAGGGCAGACACAGGACCCCCACTATAACCCAACAGAAGTCTACTTTAGGAAAACACACATATCCCACCCATAGACACACATATACAAATATACACACACATACTCATAAACACAAATATACATATGTGTGTGCTTATGGAGGCACAGAATGGGATACAAACTCCATGTCTTCTGAAATAAAAACAACATAGGGCTAGAACTTTGTGAAATGTGCAACCATTCTTATTAAAAAAAAAATTATGTATGCATACTTACAAATGCTGTTGTTTTTCTTTCCATCACTATGACAAAATGCTTGAGATAATAAACTTATGAATAGAAAAGACTGATTTTGGCTCAGGACTCCCATCTGTAGTTACGTGATTCTGTAGTTTGGGGCCCCTGATGGTCCAGTATATCATGGTGGAGACATATGGCAGGAGGAGCTGCCTATTTCATGTTGCCAGCAAGCAAAGAGACAGTAAGGGCTGAAGTCTCACTCCTCTCTTCAGAGGGATACCCATAATGCCTTAACCTCCTCTAGATAGCCATCTTACCCTTTAAAGATTCCACTACATCTAGTAGCACCTTGGGTCCAATCCTTTAACACATGGCCTTTTGGGGACACTTCAGACCACATTATAGTAGTTATACCACAAAAAGAATAGAAAATAAGTCCGGTGACTAGGTGACAGGGTGGTTAAGATACTTTGCCCATCTGCAAAGTGTAAAACAGGCATTAATATAGGAGAAGTAGAGAAATGAACTTCAAGTAGAGAATCAAGCATTAAGCATGAGTTCATAGTGATCAGGATTAGAACCTAATTAGGCACAGAACAATAAGCGGTTTCAAGGCTAGGTATCACACACCTGAGGTGCCATCATAATTGTGCCCAGAGAGTCAGAGTGGAATGAGATTCAAATAGAGTAGAGGCAGTGACTCCAACTACAATCAACCTAAATTAGTCAACAGCCAGCCAACTTTAAGTGTGACCCCAGCCAAGATCAGCAGAATTCAGTAGAACCTCCAAGTGATCTTCAGAGCATGACAAATGGTTGGGACTTATGTTTGTGATTATAATATAATTATATCAACTTTGTTTTCCCTCTTCTTTTCTCATATACCCCTTCTAGATGTCTTTCAAAATCATGGTTACTATTTTCACTAATTGTTACATGCATATATGTACACACACACACACACACACACACACACACACACACAGAGGAATATATATAACCATAGCCTCCTCAATCTATAGTGTTACTTGTGTGTATGTTTTTATACCTGTTCCAGCGCTGACCATTTGGTATTGGATAACCAAGAGTTTTTTAAAGCATTTTATTTTGTATGTTGTATGTTGATGTTTTGCCTACATGTATGTCTATGTATCAAGTAGATGCCTGTTGTCTGTGGATGCCAAATAAAAAGGGTGCATCACATCCCTTGGACATGGAATAATAGATAGTTACGAGCTGCTTTTTAGGTGCTGGAAATCAAACCCAGGTTGTGTGGAAGAGCAGCCAGTGGTCTTAACCCTGATCCATCTCTTCAACATCAACGGTCGTTGATTGGAGCTATTAAGTCTTTGTTGCTTTTATGTAGGGTTAGTTGGATAAAAAGACCTCCTTACTGTGTTCCATATGGGGTCCCATGTGTAGAATTCCTCCTGCCATAGAACCTAGAAACCCAAGGAAATGCATTCAGTGTTCCCTTGTCCATGTGGGACAGAGGCCTAGACCATTAACCAAATGCTTGTGTATAGAACTTTGAGTGCAACTGCATCTGGGAGTGAAAATCAAAATTTCCAACATCTCATGTCTTCATATTGTTTGTTTCAGACCTTGACAATGGCAGTTAGATAAAGCTGCATGTGGTCCTCAAACTGACAATTTTAGCCAATTCTAATGAGTTACCAGCTATCCTTCTACTTAAAAAATTTCCAAGTACATTCTGCTTGCTACTGATAATTTCATGAGTTGGGAAATATTCTCACATAACATTTATCTCTGTTTACATGGGCCAGTGGGTCAATTTCTTGTCCCCCTCCCCCAATGGAAATAATTCACTTGGAATCCCTTTGAAATTTGTGTGATGATTAATCTCTGTTGTCAACTTGGTGTGATCTAGAATCATCTGGGATAAACCTCTGGAAATGTCTGAGGGAAATAATTTTGCTTAAGTTAATTGAGGTGAGAAGACCTACCCACAATAGGTAGCACCATTCCCTAGGCTGGGATCCTGAACTGTACAGAAGGAGAGATTGAACTGAGCACATATATTTATTCCTGTCTATTTCCTGACCACGAATGAAATGTGATTGGCTGCCTCAAGCTCCTGCTGTGATTTCTCCATGATGATTGACTGAAACCTCAAATGTGAATCAAAGTAAACTGTTTCTCCCTTAAGGTGCTTTCTCAGAGATTTTATCACAGCAACAGGAATGGAAACTGTGTCAACTAGCCAGAGATGTGTGGATATGGACAGTCCAGTACTTTATGATAAGTTACACGAAAAGAAGGTACAGAAAAGCCTTAGAAGATATACTTCTATACTATTTGCCTTTGAAACAAACATATTTCACTTCCTATATTGTTGCAATAAATACAGAAATCATCATTTAATATGGGTGCCTGTCTTAGGGTTTACTGCTGTGAACAGACACCATGACCAAGGCAACTCTTATAAGGACAACATTTGATTGGTCTGGCTTACAGGTTCAGAGGTTCAGTGCATTATCATCAAGATAGAAGCATGGCAGCATCCAGGCAGGCATGGTGCAGGAGGGGTTAAGAATCTACATCTTCTTCTGAAGGCTGCTAGCAGAATACATGCCTCCTGGCAGCTAGGATGAGGGTCTTAAAGCCTATGCCCCTGGTGATACACCTACTCCAACAAGACCACACCTACTCCAAATTAGCCATACCTTCTAATAGTGCCACCTGGGCCTGAGAATAAACAAACCATCAGAGTGCCTTTGCACTGAACACAAATTACAGACAGAATCTTCCTAGCCTTTTTCATCAAGAATGACAAGAATTAAAACTTTCATTTTATTTTATTAGTATTTCTCTCTCTACTCTGTCTCCCTGTTTCTCTCTCTCTCTCTCTCTCTCTCTCTCTCTCTCTCTCTCCCTCCCTCTCCCCCCTCCCCCCCCCCCCCTTCCCTTCCCCTCCCCCCTTCCCCTTCCCCCTTCCCCCCTTCCCCCCTCCCCTCCCCCCTTCCCCCCCCCTTCCCCCCCTCCCCCTCCCCTCCCTCTCCCCTCTCTCTGGAGGACAGGTGCCTTTTGCATCTTCAGAGCTAGAATTCCAGGTGACTGTGAGCTGCCCTGGTGCTGGCAGTGGAGCTTGGACCCTCTGCAAGAGCAGCAAGCAGCCTTAACCACAGACTCATCTCTTCAGTCCCATGAATTTATTTTAATCTTTTTAGATTTTTGTTGTGTAAGGTTTTTTTTCAACATAATAGTTTATTGATTCAAGAATTTTACATCATGCCCCCTGATCATACTCATTTCCCAGTCCTTCCATGTCTGCCACAACCATGTGATCCCCACCCTAAAATAGTTTTTAAGGTTTGATTGCTCTCATACTATCCTATATGGAAACCTAAATCAACACTCATTAGCAGGGCACTTAAAAATCTTGGATTGCCCCTGAGTCACTTAATTTAATCTCAGGAAATCTTCAGGCAGAGAAGAAATTGGCTAACTACCAACTTCCCCATCTATTGGTCATCAGTTGTCTCCCAATTAGTTTGAAACTCAACAGAACTGTGACCCTGGATAAAGTTCAGCTGGCATTGTTCTAATCTTACTATCTCTCACACACATCATGGCTCAGTACCAAGATGGAGGCCCTCATCTCTCATCTAGATTACAGTAACTCAAGAGGCATAGGAACTTCCTGTGTGACAGGAGATAGGCCTTTTGTGACATGGTCCTCACTTCCCATTGCAGCTTCTGTCAATCTCAGGTTAAAGACTTCTGACCACATCAATCATTTTCAGAACACTGAACACTTTACACAAATCTCTTTGACTATAAAGCCTTTGTCACTAGCTGAATATCTACGCATCCATCAAGTCTAATTCAATAACATACTATGTGACCCTCCAAATGGACCTGACACTCATTTCTGGTAGCCCTGTTACGAATTCAGTCTTGTTTCTATAACACATCTATTTCCCCACTTCACTGTTGCTCGGTGTTGTTACATTCTCATGTTGCAAGCTAGACTGGTAGACCACTCCAATGATGTCTTTGGAGAGTATGGAGGGATGAATTAAAAATGAAAAGGGGGAAGAAACAAAGACCCTGAAGTCCCAGGAGCTCAATTCTGTACTGCAAAATATTTTGTGTTCGTTCTGCCAAGAAATGTCCCTGACATTTAAGAACCATATTTATGAAGAGAGCGACAGAATGAAAATGCATGACAATTACTGCCTTGGTGGAAACATTATTCTGAAACAATGTATCTGTCATACTAACAATGAAGAGTTGTAGGCAGCCGTGTTTACAGTTGCAAAGTCATATGACTAGCACCTGACAAGGCAGGCAGCTGGCTTCCACAGTGGCCAGCTCAGAAACTGGTAAACAAGTCCTTTGAGCATGCGTCGGCCTCGTGCCCCTCTGAGCGGGCTCATGATAATGAGGTATTGGCAGCTTAACCTATCCTGAGAGGACACGTCACCCAGCGCGTCTAGGGCAGCTAGATAAGCAGCTCGCTTCTGCTGCTGCGCCCTTTTTTGGCCTTCCGCTTTTGGCCCTTCGCTTCGCTTCCCTTCCCTTCCTTCCCTGCCCTTCCCTTGCCTTCCCTTCCCGGGCCTTCCCGGTCCGGTCCCCGGCCATACATCCCTATCCTAGTCCCTCGTCCAGTTCCCCGTCCCTAAGTCAAGAGCCGTTCCTGGAATAAAGCTGACTGAGAAGGATCCGACCGTGTCACGTCTTACTTGCTGGCCAAGGCGGACGCGACATATGGTGGCCCGTACGGGGAACTGAGGACTTCGCCTTCGTGGATTCAGAACTCAGCAGCTAGGAACTGCGGTACAGGTATGTTTATTGTTACAGAAAGTGCCCAGTGAGTAGGGCCATCACAAGTTCCGCGGTAAAGCGGCGTCACAGAAAGTGCCCGGTGAATAGGGCCGTCACAAGGTCCGCAGAAAAGCGGCTTCACAGAAAGTGCCCGGTGAATAGGGCCGTCACAAAGTCCGTGGTAAAGCGGCGTCACAGAAAGTGCCCAGTGAATAGGGCCGTCACAAGGTCCGCGGTAAAGCGGCGTCATAAGGTCCATGGTCATAGGTCCATGGTAAAGTGGCAATTGAATCACGAGAAACCTTAGAAGTATCATGTTTGTGTTTGTTGTAGACCAGGTGTGGGTCGGTCTGGGTGTCGTAATTATGTTTTTCCTAGTATGTAGTCTTTGTTTCTGTTTAAATTGTCATCGTCCAGGACATAAGTATAAAAAAGACAAAGGACGAAAAAGGGCCTCCAACATTTATCCTAGCTTAAAAGATTTAGAGACAGAGAGTTCCTCCAGCTCCGATAGCTCAGATGAGGAGGAAGGAGGGAACTTAGACAAGATGGCGGAAGAAGAAAATTTAGAAAAGATGGAGGAGGATCTAGAGAACCTATCAGTTGAAAGGGAGTCTGTGACCCTCCCTAGGCGGAGGAAAGGCAAACATGGGGCGGAGAAGCTTAAACCACCTGCTCGGGAGACGCCCACAGCTCCGCCCCTAGGCCCGCCTCCATATGCGGAGGTTCCTCGGGCCGGTCCACCCCCAGGGACTCCAGGGACTCAATCGTTCTGCCCTGAGACTTGGAAGGAAGCGCGTATGGCCTTCCCAGTTTTTGAAGATCCGAATCAACAAAGATATCATGAGCACTTGGATATCAAGATGTTAAAAAATCTTGCAGAATCAGTCAGGACTTACAGCGTTAATGCTTCCTACACGCAATCCTTGATAGAAAGGATAGCGACACAGGCCATGACACCATCTGATTGGATAAGTACTGTGAAAGCCTGCTTAACTATGGGGCAATATCTTGATTGGAAATCTATTTACAGTGATTATGCTCAAGGACAGGCTCAAGCCAATGCCGCCGCAGGACAGCCCTTATGGAACCTGGATATGTTTCTAGGTCAGGGACAATGGGCAGGTAACCAGACAGCATACCCGCCAGCTGTGTACGGCCAAATTAGTGCCATGGCTGTTAGAGCCTGGAAGGCTCTACCCAATAGGGGAGAAGTTTCTGGCAATTTAACAAAAATCCTCCAGGGTCCTACTGAGCCTTTCTCCGACTACGTGGCTCGCATGATGGAAGCCGCAGGGAGAATATTTGGCGATCCTGATACAGCCATGCCATTGATAGAGCAATTGGTGTTTGAACAGTGCACCAAAGAGTGCAGGATGGCCATCACCCCCTGGAAAGCAAAGGGCTTGCAGGCTTGGATGAAGGCTTGTAGGGAGATTGGTGGACCATTGTCCAACTCTGGCTTGGCAGCTGCAGTTATGCAGTTGTCTAAGGACAAAGGCAGGACCCCTGCTGCAGGGGCTTGCTTCAACTGCAGCCGCCAGGGACACTTTAAGAGTCAGTGCCCCAAAGAGACAGGGAAAGACAAAGAGACAGGGAAAAACAAGGGAATACCCCTTGTCTGAGGCCGCCAGGAATATGCCCAAATGTCACAAGGGTAATCATTGGGCCAGTGAATGCAGATCGACAAGGAACCCTGAGAGCCAAACGCTGCCTTCTGGTTATGGTAGTACACAGTCAAAAAAATGTGCAGCGGGGCCCACGCTTCCAGGGCCCTTAAATATATGGAGCAGTAGAGGGGCAGAGTCAGCCCAACCTACACCGCCCGAGCCTTGGAGAGCCACTCCGGGTTCAGCGGGGTTGGAAGCATGGGCAGCTTGGGGAAAACCCCAAACGCTTAAGACGGACAATGGGCCAGCCTACACGGCACAGGCCTTTTCTTCCTTTTGCCAACGCATGGAAGTCTCACTCACTCATGGACTGCCCTACAACCCCCAGGGGCAGGGCATTGTAGAACGAGCACACCGCACGCTCAAAGAATGCCTTCAAAAACAAAAAGAGGGAATAGGCCACGGCCTTACCCCCAAGCATAGACTATCCTTAGCACTATTTACCTTAAATTTCCTAAATTTGGATGCTCAGGGTCAGTCTGCTGCTGACAGGCATCATAATCACCTACGCCCTCCGCCAGAGAAAGTAAAATGGAAAGATATTATAACAAACATATGGCGAGGGCCCGATCCCGTGCTCTTAAGGGCACGAGGTTCTGTTTGCGTCTTTCCAGAGGACCAAGAAAACCCCATCTGGGTACCCGAGAGATTGACTCGGAAGATCTCCAGCCCGGCAGTCCCAGACGGAGAAAAGGATGATGAGGGCATAGATCCTGTTTTTGACCCTACTACTGCTATGGATACCGGGTGACTTTATACCTTTGTGGGCCGTCACACACACCTGGCCAGTGCCTATGCCGGTCCATTCTAATTCCCCGGTCCTTCCTACCTTTTCTCTACCTTTTGTGTTTGTATGCTTTGCCAAAATCAAAACTCTGCACCTTGTATTAGCCAATGTATCTGCTTGGTTGGATCCCCTTGCAGATAGTAAGGTTGACGCAGAGGTTTTGAGAAACGTGCTTGTTCAGGTAAGTTTGGGATCGTCACAAGGTTCGGGGACGCCTCGAACCGGACTGATGACTCCCTAAACATCACCATGCTATTTATGATTTACAATGCCACCATATCTTTGCCAAAGAACTCTACTAAATGCAGAGTGCTGGAAAGGCAGGAATGACACTGCCTTTATTGTCAGACTGCCTACCTCTGTACCGGCAACGGTGGAGGCTGACCTTAATACCTTTCCCATTTTTAACCTGTTTAAATATAAACTTATTCAGCTCTCTTGCGTCTCCTCTCTCAGGGGACTGTATATTACTCCTTTGGTATATAACTCTTCTCAGTCTCTCAATCAGAGTCGCCTCCTGTCTGAGTACCTGAAAGGAAATTGGTCGAAAGAAGACGAGTACCTATCCAGGAGGCTCCTGTTGCAGATCGCTACCCTGAATGGCACCCGCCTGGATCCCCTTACTTTGGAGGGGCTCACCACTTGGGTCAAGGGTGCCCTCAATTTTCTTTAAAGAATGAGCGGGAGTATTTATCTGGGGAGCTGTTGTTCTCCTAGGATGTGGTTTCTGCCTTTGGTTTCTGTGTCATTTGTGCCATGACCATGCAGGACATAAGGTTGTTGTTTACCAGGCGCTGACTGCCATGGAGGAAGGCACTCCCCCAGGTATTTGGCTGGCCTCCCTTAGGGAGGCATAGTGGGGAGCTTTCTGGACCCAGTAATGGCCATCCAGGCATAATCCCTAGATCCTGACCATCTTGACCATTGCCAAAGGTGTACACTCATGAGGCTCCTACAGCATCACCTCAATGTTTCTGAAGCGGGGAGTACGAGGAGCGCCTCGACTAGAGATGTTCTCAATCCTGAGATAGATTCTCTGAAAGCATGTCCGAGTGCATAGAGGTTTTGTGCCAAATGTACCTCTCCCTGAAAAAAGGCACGAAGGCGGGTATGGCAGAAATATAAACTTTCCCATTACAATGCCTTCACTTTGGACAAGGGCTCGGACCTCTGTTTTCCACCGCTGACTTGCTGCGCTAGCGGCGACCTTCTAGGTGTGCTTTCAATCGCCTCACGCCAAACACCTAATGAATGAGTTCAAGCATGCTTGGGTGTGGGATGCCTAAGGTCTGAAGGGTCCAGAGGTAACCTACTTCAAATTTAATAAATAAATAAGGGGGAGATGTAGGCAGCCGTGTTTACAGTTGCAAAGTCATATGACTAGCACCTGACAAGGCAGGCAGCTGGCTTCCACAGTGGCCAGCTCAGAAACTGGTAAACAAGTCCTTTGAGCATGCGTCGGCCTCGTGCCCCTCCTGAGCGGGCTCATGATAATGAGGTATTGGCAGCTTAACCTATCCTGAGAGGACACGTCACCCAGCGCGTCTAGGGCAGCTAGATAAGCAGCTCGCTTCTGCTGCTGCGCCCTTTTTTGGCCTTCCGCTTTTGGCCCTTCGCTTCGCTTCCCTTCCCTTCCTTCCCTGCCCTTCCCTTGCCTTCCCTTCCCGGGCCTTCCCGGTCCGGTCCCCGGCCATACATCCCTATCCTAGTCCCTCGTCCAGTTCCCCGTCCCTAAGTCAAGAGCCGTTCCTGGAATAAAGCTGACTGAGAAGGATCCGACCGTGTCACGTCTTACTTGCTGGCCAAGGCGGACGCGACAAAGAGTCCTTCCCTGTTAACTAACAGAACAAGCAGAACAGCAGCTGAGAGGGGGTCATGGACAATTTATGACTGTTGGCAAGAGTTACGGTTTGAATTTGGCCTCAGATAAGTTTCTTGCCCTCTGGACCAGAGTTTCTTGATTTGGCACGATTCTATTGCTCTGATAGACATCCTATCAATAAAAATACTTACAAAATTGTATTAAGATATAACTCCTTTCATGGAAATGTTTACAAGAGCTAAAACTGAGCAGCAAATAATTTTTAATTATGGCATCTAGTTTTAAGTATTTAACTGTATTTACTGACTTGGAAATTGTTCTTGACAGTTTGATGGGGAAAGATTGAAATGTGTATGATCATGATTCTATAGAATATTTTGGATTACTACATATTTGTACAAAAAAGTTGGAGGAAGAATCACCAAAAGTAATGATTTTAATGAAGCAAAGCATGAGAAAGACATAACAAATAAGTTTTAAGCTAAATTGACATAACACTAAACTTTCTTCATCTGTGTTGATACATCCATAGACAAAAGCAACTCCCAGCCACATTTGCAGCACATGGTGGTCAGTACAGAGATCCTGGCTACCAGGATCCTCTTTGCCTTCTGATTTGCTTTTATTTTGGTTCTTTCATTTATGGTTTTGCAGAATTTACTTGTATAGGGGATGTGGTTTGTATAGGTATGCCCACCACAAATTCATGTGTTTGACTGCTTTACCCACAGGAAGACACTATTAGGAGGTGTGGCCTGTTGGAGTAGACATGGCCTTGCTGGTGGAAGTGTGTCACTGTGGGCTTTGAGGTCTGCTATGCTCCAGCCATGTCCAATGCGACCCAGTCTCCTGCTAATGCCTTCTGATCAAGATGTAGGACTTTTTGCTCCTTCTACAGCACCCTGCATGCTTGCACTCTGCCATATTTATAACTATGATGATAATAGATTAAACCTCTGAAACTGTAAGCCAACCCCATTAAATGTTTGCCTTTATAAGAGTTTCTGTGGTCATGGTGTCTCTTCACAGCAACAAAACCCAAACTAAGACAGGGAGTCTACATGTAGGGATAAGAGAAAAATTTGCAGGAGAGGATTATTTCCTTCCACCATGTACATAGTTTAAGAGTCCAATTCAAGGCATCAGATTTACAGCCAAACCCCCTTAACACACTGTCCTAATCACAGTCATGAATACCCATGTATTCTAATGTCTGGGTCACTGAGGTTTGCAATGAGAAAGGGGATATTTCCATGGGAAATGTGAAGGTTCAACATTATGTGTCTGGAAAGTGGTCATATTATGCCCACATGGAGCTCTCAGATGGCAAGGAGGCATCACAGGTTATTAAGAACACCAAGGAACAGGAAGTAGTAGCAGCAACAACAACAACAAAACCCAAAACTTAATAACATGCTGGGCTTAACTCTAAGGTACTGCATTTATTTGACTTGCTTGTAAGAATGTCTCTTACAGCTTCTCAGTTACTTGGTCTCTAAATCAATTTCTCAGGTTGCCTGGCTATGTACCTAGGATAACCTGAGTCTCTACCTTAATCTCCAAAGTGGTTGGATTACAGGAATGCACTGTAATGCCCAGAGCATGCCATTTTTAGACCTAATCCAGAGAATTAGAAAATAAATCAATTAAGTGATGTTACTGAGCCCTTTTCAAGATGGAGGTTGAGATTCTGGGTATTGCTTAATAGTTCTATATAGTGAGATTCTGTCTAAAGAAACTGAAATACACACAGACTCTCTCTCTCACACACACACACAAACGAAAACCAGAAACATCTTGAGAATGAGAAGTTAAAGATAATTCTGAATATCTTGATTATGTGAAATAAACACCCAATTTCTTGTGATTCTATACCTACAAGTATTTTACATATAGAAATTCTTCTAGTGACAGGCAGGTAGATCAATGGAATAGAATTAAAGCCCCAGAAATGAACCCACACACCAATGGTCACTTGATATTTGACAAAGGAGCTAAAACCATCCAGTGGGAAAAGGACAGCATTTTCAACAAATGTTCTGATTCAATTGGTGGGCAACATGTAGAAGAATGCAAGTTGATCCATTCTTATCTGCTTGTACAAATCTCGAGTCCAAGTGGATCAAGGATCTCCACATAAAATCAAATACACTGAATCTAATAGAAGAGAAAGTGGGGAAAAGCCTTGAACACATGGGCACAGGGTTCCTGAACAGAACATCAATGGCTTATGCTCTAAGATCAAGAATTGACAAATGGAACCTCATAAAATTGCAAAGCTTCTGTAAGGCAAAGGACACTGTCAATAGGATAAAACAGCAAACAACAGATTGAGAAAAGAGCTTTACCAATCCTACATCCGATAGAGGGCTAATATCCAATATATACAAAGAACTCAAGAAGTTAGACTCCAGACAACCAAATAACCCCATTAAAAAATGGGAACAGAGCTAAACAGAGAATTCTCAACTGAGGAAACTCGAATGGCAGAGAAGCTCCTAAAGAAATGTTCAACATCCTTAGTCATCAGGGAAATGCAAATCAAAACAGCCCTGAGATTCCACCTCACACCAGTCAGAATGGCTAAGATCAAAAACTCAGGTGATAGCAAATGCTGTCAAGGAAGTGGAGAAAGAGGAACACTCCTCCATTACTGGTGGGATTGCAAGCTGGTAAAACTACTCTGAAAATCAGTCTGGCATTTTCTCAGAAAATTGAACATAGTACTATCTGAGGACCCAACTATACCACTCCTGAGCATTTACCCAGAAGATGCTCCAACATGTAATGAGGACATATGCTCCACTATGTTCATAGCAGCCATATTTATAATAGCCAGAAGCTGGAAACAACCCAGATGTCCCTCAATAGAGGGATGGATACAGAAAATGCAGTACATTTAAACAATGGAATACTACTCAGCTATTTAAAAAAAATGACTTCATGAAATTTGCAGGCAAATGAATGGAACTTGAAAATATCGCCCTTAGTGAGGTAACTCAGACACAAAAGAACACACATAGTATGCATTCACTGATAAGTGAATGAATATTAGCCCAAAAATTTGGAATACCCAAGATTCAATGCGCAGACCATATGAAGCCCAAAAAGAAGGAAGACCAAAGTGTGGATGCTTTAGTGCATTTTACAAAAGGGAACAAATTACTCACAGGAGGAAATATGGAAACAAAGTCCGGAGCAGAGTCTGAAGGAAAGGCCATCTAGAGACTGCCCCACCTGGCGATCCATCCCATATACAGTCACATAACAGGGATGCTATTGTAGATGCTGGGAAGTGCTTGCTGACAGGAGCTTGATATGGCTGTCTCCTGAGAGGCTCTGCCAGAGTCTGACAAATACAGAGGTGGATGCTCATAGCCAACCATTGGACTGAATGCGGGGTCCCTGATGGAGGAGTTTGAGAAGATACTAAAGGAGCTGATCTGGTTTTGCAGCCCCATGGGGATAACAACATTGTCAACCAGCAAGACTGTCAACCAGGAGCTCCTGGGGACTGGACCACCAAGCAAAGAGTACACAAGGAGGGACCCATTTCTCTAGCCGCATATGTGGCAGAGGATGGCCTTGTTGGACATCAGTGGGAGGAGCAGCCCTTGGGGCTGAGGGTGTTTGATGCTCCAGTGTAGGGGAATGCCAGGGCAGGAAGATAGGAGTGATTGGGTGGAGGAGCACTCTCATAGAAACAGGGAGGAGAGATAGGATGGGGGATTCTGAAGGGAAGACCTGTAAAGAGGAAACAATTGAAATGTAAAAAGAAAATATCCAATAAAAAGAAATAGAAAAAAACAACAAAAAAGGAAGGACTCTGAGATTCCATCCTGTACACATGAGCATGGCTAAGATCACGTACTCACTAATAAGTGGATATTAGCCAAAAAAAAAAAAAAAAAAAAAGAAAGTACATAATACCCAGTATACAATCCACAGAACTCAATAAAGTTAACAAGTCTAAGGGCCCAAATGAGGATGCCTCAATCCCACTGGGGAGGGAGAAGAAAGCAATCACAGGATAGGGGAGGGAGAGACCTGTGTGTTATAGGTGACAGGAAAGGGAAGAGGGGAACATGATCATGTATTGGGTGTGGGAAACAGGACTGAAGCACTGAGGGCCAGCAGAAAGAATGGAAACAGACAACCTCAGGAGGTAAGAGGTAGGTGGACCATCTAGAATGTACTAGAGACCTGGGAGGTGAGAGACTCTCAGGACTCAAAGGGTATAGGACCGTAGGTGAAATGCCCTACACTAGGGAGAGGGAACTTGTACAACTCAGCTCCAGGAGAAAAAAAAAAGATATCAAGTAGAGGGATGGGGTTGCCATGCCACAGTCACAAACTTTGATCCAGAATTGTTCCTGTCTGAAAGAGTTGCAGGGACAAAAATAGAGAAGAGCCTGAGGAAAAGGAGTTCCAGTGACAGGTCCAAATTGGGATTCAGCTCAAGGGGTGGCCCCAAGGCCTGACACTATTACTGATGCTATGATATGCTCAAAAAAAGGGGCCTATCATGACTGCCCTCCAAAAGACCCAATAAGCAACTGAAAGAGTCAGATGCAAATATTTACACCCAGCCAATGGACAGAAGCTAGTGTCCCCTGTGGTTGAATTAGGAAAAAGCTGGAAGAAGCTGAGGAGGAGGGCAACCCCGGAGTCACAACTAACCTGCCCCCCTCCCCGAGATCTCTCAGACACTTAGCCACCAATCAGGCAGCATAAACCAGTTGATATGAGGCCCTCAACACATATACAGCAGAGAACTGCCTGGTATGGACTCAATCAGAGAAGATGCACCTACCCTCAAGAGACTTGAGGCCCCAGGGACGAGGGAGATCTGGTGGGATGGGGGTGGGAGTTGGGGACATCCTCATGGAGACTCGGGGGAAAAGGTATGGGATGTGGAACAGTCAGAGGGTAGACTGGGAGGGGGATAACATCTGGACTGTAAAAGATGATTAAATTTAAAAAAAAAGGAAAAAAAAACCCTCAAGTGACAGCACATGTTCTTGAGGATGTGGAGCAAGGAATAGTCCTCCATTTCTGATGAGTGTGCAAACTTGTACAAAAAATTGGAAAACAATCTGTGTAATTCTCACAAATAATTCTACCTCAAGACCCAGTTAACCAATCCTGGGCATATACTCAAAAGATGCTTCCCCACAGTACAAGGACACTTACTCAGCTACATTCATAGCACCCTGTACTGGCTGGTTTTGTGTCAACTTGACACAAGTTGGAGTTATCACAGAGAAAGGAGCTTCAGTTGAGAAAACGCCTCCATGAGATCCAGCTGTAAGGCATTTTCTCAATTAGTGATCAAGGGTGGGAGGGCCCACTGTGGGTGGTGCCATCCCTGGGCTGATAGTCTTGGGTTCCATAAGAAAGCAAGCTGAGCAAGCCAGGGGAAGCAAGCCAGTAAGTAGCATCCCTCCACAGGCTCTGCCTCAGATCCTGCTTCCTGACCTGCTTAACTTCCAGTCCTGACTTCCTTTGGTGATGAAGAGCAATGTGGAAGTGTAAGCTGAATAAACCCTTTCCTCCCAATGTGCTTCTTGGTCATGATGTTTGTCCAGGAATAGAAACCTTGACTAAAACACACCTTTATTCATAATAGCCAGAAACTGGGAATAACACACATGTAGAATGGATAAGGAAATCATGTACATTTATGCCATGGAATAATAATCAGATATTAAAATAAGGAATATTATGCAATTTTCAGGCAATTATATGGAACTGGAAAATATCATCTTGAGTAACTAAGACCCAGAAAGACTTGCATGGTATGTCCCCACTAATAAGTGGATATTACCTATAGAGCACAGGATAACCATGCAACAATCCAAAAACCCAAAGAAGCTAAGTAATAATAGAGTCCAAGGTAAGATGATTGAATCTCACTCAGAAGGGGAAATAAAATCTGGATCAGTAGCAGTTCATTAGAGGTAACTGTAAGGAAGAGGTTATGGGGATAGGAATAGCTTTTGGGATCAGGTGTGGTGGGAATGGGGTGGGAATGAGAGGGCTGAGAGAGAGAAAAGCAATCCATGTAGGGGCATCCCAGAGACAAGCCAGAGACCTGGGAGGGCAGGCTCCTGAGAGGATATGGGAGTGACCTTGGCTGAGACCCTGCCTCTGGGGATAAGGAGACTGAAGTGGCCACTTCTGATGCCAGGCAGGATTTTCAGTGGAGGGAGGGGGACACCAACCCACCCACAAAACCTTCCATCCAAAATTATTCCAGTCTACAAGATGTGCAGGGATAAAGATGGAGCAGAGATTGAAGGAATAGGCAACCAACGTCTGGAGAAACTTGAGATTCACCTATGGAAGAGAGCCAAAATCTGACACTATTGATGGTACTTGGTTATGCTTAAGGACAGAAGCCTAGCATAGTTGTCATGTGAGAGGACTCATCCAGCAACTGAAGGCAATGGATGGATACCCACAGTCAAACATTAGGCAGAATTCAGGGAGCCTTGTGGAAAAGTCAGAGGAAGGAATGAGTGAGCCAGATGGAGTTAAGTATACCAGAAGAAGATCTATAGGGCCAAGTCACCTGGACACACTGGGGACTCACAGAGACTGAACCAGCAGCCAAAAAGGATGCATGGTCTAGACCTAGGCCCCCTAACATATCGAGCAGATGTGAAGCTTGGTCTTAATGTGGGTCTGCTAAAAATCAGAATGTGGGTTGTCTCTTATTGAACTTTGTTGCCTTCCTTTGGCACCTTTGCCGAAACTCGGCGGCCTTGTATGTACTGAGACCTTGTATGGCCTCAATGGGAGAAGACGCATTTCATCCTGAGACAGCATGGTGTGCTAGGATGGCATGGTAACTGGTGAAGGTCAGGAGTGGGTGCCTCCATTTCTCTAGAGAGAATGGGGGCAGGAAATGAAGGGAATGCGTCAGAGACTAGGAATGGGAGTAAATGAAAGGCAGGATGTGATCAGGTGTTAAAATAGTTAAATAAATGACTTAGTGAAAACCAAAAGAAATGAAAAATAAGGAGCTACAAATGTTTGACATCATTTAAACATTGTCCACTGCAAGCTGAATAGACACATGCTCTCCCAGAAACATGTTAGCAACATATGTTTTCATGGGCCACTTATAATTACATAAAACTCATTAAATATGCAATTTTTTTGCTATAAGGTAAAGTTCTGAGGATTGATGTGAAGCTTGGTGGCTATAGTTAGTATGTACTTGTAATTGATAATTAGCATGTGTAAATTATAAAACAATGTTTTCTCAGTCAGATATTTCCCTACAGACATAAATAAGTTTATACTTATTTTAGTTTTCTACATCCCTCCCTCTCCACAGTTTTTCCTTCTCTTCACTTATTAATATATGCTTAAAGTTTATTCTATAGAAATTGTTCAGGTTTTTTATTATTTTGATTTTATTTACTCATTTTTCACAGCCTTTGTTACATTCCTGAGCAGGGATAAGATGAAGTCAAGAGAGACCAGAAGGAAAGTGCTGAGAGACTCTAGCTCCACATCAAGGGGAAGTTTCATGAATTTTCATATTCAGATAAGTAGATAGAAAGATATAGACTCTCTGCTCTGAAGTCTCAAACTGTAGGGTTCTGAGTACTTGTTATATATTATTACAGCCTTTTTAATGGGGTTCACAGATCCAGTGAATGGATAGGTAAACACTCTATGAAATGAAGCACATCCGGACCTTTCGTGAAATGACTTAGGACATTGGTATGGCTTTGTAAGAACTACATAGTGACTATCTAAAAAATAAAACAAGCAAATCATCAACACATGCATGTACACAAAGTATTTGAAATGTAACAAATTAAAGATAATGGCAATCTGTGGTAAGTTTTTGTGCAAAAGAGAAACCCGATTCCTAGTGATTCTGTATCCACGAGTGATTTTTGCATTGTCAAACATGGGCCTGGAGAGATGATGGCTCAGTAATTAAGAGTCCTGGCTGTTTTCTCCGACAACCTGAGTTCAGTTGTAGACAACCACCTGCCCTCTCACAACCATCTATACAGGATTCTGATGCCTTTTTCTGTCAGGCAAGCATACATGCAAATAGAATAGGAATATACACAAAATGCATACAGAAATAAATGTTGTACATTGACAAAGTCCTAATTTCTTCTCACTCAGCCATGATGCAGGAGCTCAAACTCTGAAGCCCAGAGCACCCTACAGGATTGCTCACCAACTGAGGTCAATGGACACACCTGAAACTACAGAGCCACACAACTGCTACTGATCAACATCCCTATTTTAATTAATTGGGCCATTTTTATCTTTTTGTGAAATTGAGTCCTTTCTTATCCATAAAGACTGTTTCTGCTAGCTGTATATCTGCATGTGTATTATGTGGATTTGTGCATGTGAAAGGGGGATCCACACAGGCCAGAAAAGAAGGTCCTATCACCTGAAGCCTGAGTTGAAAGCTACCTGATTATTAGCTCTTAAACCAAACTTTGGTTCTCTGCAAAAGCAACAAGTGCTCTTAACCTGTGAGCAATCTCTCTTAATCTATGCACTGTTTGTTTTAAGAATATGAAAGCATGTTTATTGTGGCCAATCTCAGGTGAATTCACTGGTCCCAAGGAACAAGGCCAGGGAGCATGACATGCAGACAGGGAGATAGGTTATGGGGAAGACAGAAAGAAGGAACCTGATTGTTTATTTTGTTTGTTTTTTCTGTCTTCCTCTGTACCTTAGGCCAGCTTAGATGTCCATGTGTGTCCCACCTTAGCTGAAAACTTTATCCACTTTCCCAAGATTGTGAATTGTGACATTTCTGGCATCAATGTGTTCATGTTGATTTCTCTCTAGAGGGCATTTGTTGCAGAGTCCTTAAATATAGATACTTTATTCAATAAAAATGATATGTAAACAAAGAACTCATGTTCTAAGTGTTTAATAAATAGAGTAACAAATTATTTTATTGATAGTTCACAAGAAAGGGTGTATAATGACTAGGCAGAGGCAAATGTTTTTCATTTTCTTTTTTTACAACTGAATATTTATAGTACAATTTTTTATAAAGTAAATGCTTTATTTATAGAGGGACCTGCATATTATTGGACACCTTTACATACACTATGGGTACTTCATAGAGTTTGGGACTCCATAGGAATAAGGCTCTAGAGACATGTGGCATAAAGGCTGGATATAGAGGTTCTTGGTAGTCATTTCATTAAGGCATGACTAAAAGATCAAGAGTTCAAAGCCAGACTGGAAAGCGTGTTTATGTTGCCCTATGTTATCTTCTTCTCTTTAGGCATTTCTGAGGGGTCCAAGTTGTCTTGTGGTCTGAATGTACTGTATGTTAATTGTCTGTGGTCCATTTAATCTTTCTTCAAAGGACTTGTGTCTATGTTACTCACTTTAGTTTAAATGTTTTGTGGATATAACTGATCAGCCACATAAGAGAGTTGTAAATGTAGCCCAGGCAAAGGACAAGAGAAAGAGGTGTCAAGAAAACTTTCATTTTATCCATGCCAATTTCACCCAGATCTTTGCTTCACTCATGAAATACCAGTGTCTTTCCATTACTGCAACCATTGAAACTTTCTGACCTGAACCTGGTAGTGAGGTTGGTAACAGTCAAAGACCCCCACAGAGAAAACAATCAGGTTTAGAAGTACCCAACAAAGCATGTAGTTAGTCTGTCTCACAGAAGCCAGCTACAAATGCCAAACTGTTTTCTGACCCCACAAGTTCCCTGTTCCCACAGTCCATCCAACTGTTTCCTTTGTGAAGCTTAGCCACCAAGATTCCAGTCACTGTACATTATTTTGTTTCCAACCTTCTGCGCAGTGTCAGAAGTCACAGGCTCTGAGGACCCCAGATGAGACATGTGTTCCAAACTGTTGGTTATTCAAATCCAGAAGTCATATTTCCCAATTTACTCCCAGCAGCCACAAAGTCTGGATACCTGGTCATAGACACAGAGCTCACCACATGTATGGCAGATTAACTTAACAAAGGAGATGTTTTTGGGCTGCCTTATTGCCCCAGTGTATCCATGATATCCTGACAAAGGTGGGGAAATCTTTCTTTGAAGACATGAGTCAAGTCATCATAGTACTCCAGAGGTGCAGGGTATGTTCCACATTCATCTTTCTCCAGTTGACTGTGTGCTGAAAAAGGTCCTTCAGGATGGCCATGAGAAGTCATTGTTGTAGAAGTTGACATGTGTGAGCTGAGAGCATTGTCTGAGGGCAGGTAGGAGGACATTGACCTGGAGTCCTCCATCCTACACCCCAGCAAATCCAGAGTCTTAAGTGTGTCTGTTATTTTCTCTAGGAGACCTCTCAGAGGCATAAAATCCAAATCCAGTAAGACCACACCTCTCATCTCCAGATGTTTTAGCGAAACAGGCTCTGACAGCAGGAGAAGGAATCCAAGTCTGACTGTGAAATTTGTAGGAGTGATGAAGAAGTCTCCAGGGCATCATCAGGGACCGAGGGATAGAGGAGACCAGAGGGTTAGTTCTGGCAAATGGTGTTGTAGAGGTTTGCCTGAGATGTACACAGTGATAGAAGTAATCAGGTTCACAAAGGTCAGTTTGGCAAAATGATCAAGGACATCAGTGATAATGCTTCCTATTGGAAACTGCTTAGTCATGCCAACCCTACAGTTCATCTACTGGCCTCACTCTCGAGCTGAAAACCGGTTCAACCCATAAGCCCAGAAAGCACACAGAAGCACTTCCATCCCAAGAAAGTCCAGACAGGATCAAATATTTGCTGTGGGCTCACAGAATCTGCATTCTATTATTCCCTCTGCAGTCATGCATGCTCTCGCAAGCTGTACCCAATCCCATGCACTCAGCACTACTTAGGCTCAAAACATTTCACCCATGGGAATTTGTGGAAAGATAGAAGGCTGTGCTCAAAGATCTGATCATATAGCTCTTGTTCACATTGTGATAATGAGTCTCCCAAGCTCCTCACTACATACTCCCCTTCCTGTTCCCTTTCCATTTGATTGGGTGGGCAGGATTCCAGGAAGAATTACAACCCATCCTTACTAGATCTGACCTATTCTTTATCCCAAATCACTTCTCTACTTCATGTGTGCTCATTTGAGACATTGATTTCACTTGTAAAATTTCCTTGTATAACTCAGTATACATGGAAACAGGACACAACTTCCAGAGTCTTTAGAGTCTCTAAATGTTTATTCCTAGTGACTGGGTGGCATCATGGCCCCCCTAATCCTTAAGAGAAGAGAGACAGATTTGCTTCGGTAGCTGACCCAGATCTCCATTCTTGCTTACCCAAGGACTTGATTTTTACAGTCTTTGAGAAAATGAATGAAAAGATGCTGGAGACCATTGGGAGAACTGAGAAATAAACTTGTTGATACACACAGCTTCTGTGACTCCGGTTCTATGGTAAAATGGATGGTGATCTTGTGGAGGGGATCCAAGAAGACTTTGTGAAGGTTTCTCATCTGTCCTAAGTAGGGAACAAAATGTGCTAGCTGTAACACAGTCCACATGGTATTCAGTCCTAATTTCATGATGTATTCTGGATCAAAAACATTGAAAATCGTTCTGATAATGTGAGCTGACAGAGTCGAGATCTTCTCCTTTGTACAGCAGAAATATAGGGAGCCCTTTCTCTGCTGGGCCTACTTCAAGAAGTATGCTTGTATTTCATCAAGGCAGGACCTAATGCACAGTTCATCTATGACCTTCAGATGCTGCCTCAGTGCATATCTCAGAAGTACCTTCATTACCTGCTTCTCGTGCAAGGTCTCTGCTGAACAGCTGCTGTCCTCTGCATCAACCCCTATGTTCCAGAAGGCATGGTGCCCATTTCTCAGGTCCAGAACCTGTAGTTTTGCCTTCCTGCAGGTGAAACATATGTCAGCAGGTCCTGAATCATCTTTTACTACATATATCTAAACTCAACTCTCCTTCCTACTAAGGTATAAGTTTTTTTAAGCATCTCATGTCCAAAGTGTACTCAGGCAAGCTACAGAAGCTTTCCCAGGCTTCTGTACATCTGATTATTTTTCTTTCACTAAGGTAAAGTTTATTTCTCCTTAGTCATATTATTAGTGGTTGTGGGAAGACCGGGGATAGGCTCATTCTACTGTGAGGCTACATCTACTCTAGTCCATATTCAATTCTAATCCACACCCAGCTGTCCGCAGTACAAGTAACAGTAGCTTTCAAGAACCCTGTATCCCTGTATGATGATGCCATCAGAAGCATCTGATACACATATAACCAAGCCAATCTCCCTGACAATGTCTACTGTGTACTCCACATGCTTCCTTCTACAGTACTCAGATATTGCTTACCTGGGATGAAACTCTGTTGTCAGTTGCATGTCTACTCCATCTCGCATAGCATGGAAGGTTTCCAGGTCAGGTGTCTTCATCAATGCCCCCACAGGGAGACAGGGGCCATAGTATAATAAAAGCTGTATGGTGTTTTCGGGAAAACAGATAGGTTTATCACTGAAATACCACTGAATACACAGACAGAAATTCACACAACTATCAACCATGGACACTAGATTTTTAACAGAGAAGGCAAAAGACATTGGAAAAAAGAAAGCATTGTCATCAAATGAAACACTACTCCAGTCATGTGGAGTCTCCATGTGGAAGCAAATCCTACTGCTATAGGGAGGGTGAGTGACCAGCACTTGGTGCCAACACAAAGCAAACTCAAAGGCATTTTGGCAGCCCTGTGGGAAGAAGCATGTGTCAGGCCCTTGTGTTTACTTATTTTGTTTTGCTTTTAGTTTACAAGTCCTTCCCTTGTACATTACAGCTACAAATTTCTGTTTTTTATTGGATTCCAGTGTCTTTGAATGTGCTCTTTATATCTAAAGGTTTTTGTTGTTGTTGTTGTTTTTATGTTGAATTTTATTTCTTTTTGGCTATCTTTTTTTGTTGATTTATTTATTTTGTCCTTGTCCATCTTGTGTGATTCTCTTTTGTTTTGATTGTCTTTTGACTTCTTTTTGTTTCCTTTCTTGTATATTTGTTTATTTATGTGTTTTTCAATATGGGATCTCTGTGTAATTCAGCTGCTTTGTAACTCACTTGCTAGAACAGGCTGGAAGTCTTCCTGCCTCTTTCTCCCATGTGCTGGATGACACTTGTGCACCACCACACCGGCTCTGTCTTAGGATTCTTTAAGTGGCTGTTTCTTTCCTTAGGAGAGACACAAAGGGTGTGGATTGAGATGGAAGAGAAGGTGAGGATGATCTCAGAGGAGTTGGGGGAGGAGAAGCCAAATCACAACATACTGTATGAAAAAAATATTTTCAGTAAAGGCAAAGCAAAGAAAAGGGGGCTGGAGATGTGACTGAGCAGTTAAGAGCACCGGCTGCTCTAATAGACAACTCAGGTTCAGTTCTTTACCTTCAGATGGCAACTCCTGCGTGCTGTATCCTCAGTTCTCTTAAGTGCTGAACCATTGCTTCAGCCCATTTTAGGGAAACCTGAAGAAGGGTCAGCTCGGCACATTGTCTACAGATGATGCCACCAAGATAGGAGCTAGAAGCGCCGAAAGCTCTTTCTACACAGGGAGGCAGAGAGAGGATCTTCTGTAGTTTACATGCAGCCTGGGTTATACATGGAAACTGTTTCACCTAGGCTGCCATAGAGAATGTTGTTCCAGGGAAATGTTAGTGATCCTGGAAAAAACAGACAGGAGCCTATGTGATGCAACTGAGAACAGGGTCTTTATTCTACTGGAGCTAGCTTGGACTCCCCGACCACCAAAACCGTTCTGAGTGTCGGTGGTGCATTGGGGGTGGGGGGGGGAGGCAGGAAGCTAGCTCAATTAGAATAAAAACTCTGCTGAGAGTTGTACCAGATCTGCTCTTGACTGGTTTTGGGGTGATCATTAGCTTTTCCCTGGAACAACAATTTGATGTGTTGGCCAGGAAGTTTCCCATGAAGCACAGGACTACTGATCTGGAGGGTCTTGAAGCCAGCAAAACTAGTCTAGTTATTTGTGTCTTTACATTTGTAATACTGTCTTTTCTGAGTGCTGAATTTGACTCAGCTTTCTGTGTGAGATCTGCAGAGCAAAATGGAAGCTTGTGAAGAGGTAAATGTGTAACTCTTCCAGTCCGTGCTGAGAGAGATGATTGATTTGTATGGAACCTGGTGGCTTCTGTGGGTATGGTAATTCTTCTAGGTTTGAGCCGTGCTGAGGAATCTGTCTGAGTGTCATAAGTTTTCTATGTGGCCTGGGCAGGTGAGTAGTCACACATTGGTGCAAAGACTTGTGATTGGTGTCGCAGCTAATTTGCTAAGTGTTAGAAACTTCCTGTGAGATCTACAAAGTTTAATGAAAACTTGTGTAAACATAAATAACTTATGTTGACATGGTGATTTTTCCAGTTTTTGTTTTATTTTTTTTTAAATTTTTTATTTTTAATTCTTTCTTTTTTTTTTATTGGATATTTTATTTACATTTCAGATGTTCTGCCTTACCCCATTTTCCCCCCTCCCTCCCAGGAATGCCCTATCCCATCCCCCCTCCTCCTGCTTCTATGAGGGTGTCCCCCCATTTACCCCCCCTCGCACCTCACCTCCCCACCCTCGAATTCCTACCCCCCCACGACGTCCAGCCTTCATGGGACCAAGGATCTCTTCTCCCACCTATAACACTCTTGCATATATAGCTGAAGCCATGGGTCCCCCCCCCCCCTAAGTGCTCCCAGGCTGGTGGTTTAGACTCTGGGGGCTCTGGTTGGTTGGTATTGTTGTTCTCCTCATGGGGTTGCAAATCCTTTCAACTCCTTCAGTCTTCACTCTAACTCCTCTATTGGGAACCCCATGCTCAGTTTAATGGTTAGCTGTGAGCATCTGCCTCTGAATATGTCAGACTCTTGCAGACTTCTAAGGAGACAGCTATATCAGGCTCCTAACAGCATGTACTTCCTGACATCCACATCAACGTCTACCTTTGGTGACTGCACATGGGATGGATACCCAGGTGAAATGGTCTGCAGACGTCCCCTCCTTCAGTTTCTGATTTTTCCAGGTCTTAATAAATATTTGTGCAGTACTGAGGGTTGTCATATGTGTGTGATCGCCATCTTCTGGTTGGTTCTTGTTCCTGCGGGCTGTATCCTTTTCTTCCAGGTCTGAGTGACATCACATTCATCTTCTGTGATTGCCGCCTTCAGCTTGGTTTTTGCTACTACAGGCTGTATTATTATTATTATTATTATTATTATTATTTTTTTGGTTTTGGATTTTGTTTCTGTCTGTCTGTTCACAGACTCTGAGTGCCACCTTCTGGTTGGTTCTTCTTTCTACACTTATTTATTTATTGACTGGTTTTGGTTGATTTTGTTTCTGGTTGTGCCTTATCTGTATACTGATTCTAAAGGTATCACAGCCTTCTGAGTACAAGGCCTTGAATTTTTTTTCCCGAGGCCAGTGGTGTTTAGGACAGATGTATCTGGGATCCATGGCTGTGGAGGGGCCAGGAGGCGTCCTGAGCCTCGGTTTGGGTGGGCGTGGGCTCAGGGGAGCTGAGAGACACCCACCAATCTGGTTCCTTTCTTGTGGGTATGCACCACTTTCTGGTTATTTTTCATTTCTTCCTATAGAGAGAAAAGGTTGGACTTGTGTTTTGGGTGGCATAGAGAGGTCTTTTTTTATGATGCCACTTTCTGGCTGTTTCTTGTTTATGTTCCAAATCAGGGAAGGTTTTATTTGTGTTTTTGCATGTTGTTTTTGTGTTTCTCATTACAAAATGACTTTGCTGAAATCACTTTGACAGGTAACTTTGATGAGATGACTTGGATGAACTGACTTTGATGGACATATGAGACAGGCTACATCTACTACATTCTACGGGTTCCCTTCACCACAGAAGAGGCCAGTAAGCTGGTTCCTGGTGACACAGGGTAGTGTCCCCCGCCCAATATGCTTGCTTTCCCTGACTGGCCCAGACTGGGATTTTAATACTGTCGAAGGTAAGAAGAGGCTCTTAGTCTACTGTCAGGCTCTGCTGACTGGTCTCGAGGAGGCCTCAAGAGGGCCCACAAATTTGGCCAGAGTATATGATATTAGGCAGGGAGAAAATGAAAGTTTTTAAAGAGAGGATCATGAAGGCTCCAGCTATATATGCAAGGGTGTTATAGGTGGGAGAAGAGATCCTTGGTCCCATGAATGCTGAACGTCGTGTGTGGGGGAATTTGAGGCTGGGGAAGTGAGGTGGGGGAGGTAGGTGGGGTCACACCCTCATAGAAGCAGGAGGAGGGGGATGGGATAGGGGGTTCCTGGGAGGGAGCAGGAGGAAATGGGGTAATCGGAGAACATCTGAAATGTAAATAAAATATCCAATAAAAAAAAAAGTACATACATTCACAACAATCCTCATAACTTTATCTTTTTTTTTATTGGAAATTTTATTTACATTTCAGATGTTTTCCCCTTACTCCCTTTCCCCCTCCCTCTCAGGAACTCCCTATCCCTTCCCCCTCCTTGCCTCTATGATGGTGGACCCCCCCCACCCTCCCCGTACCTCACCTCCCCACCCTCGAATACTCCCCCCCCCTGATGTCTAGCCTTCATGGGACCAAGGATCTCTTCTCCCACTTATAAATAGCTCCCTTGCATATATAGCTGGAGCCATGGGTCCTCCCTAAGTGCTCCCAGGTTGATGGTTTAGACCCTGGGGGCTCTGGTTGGTTGGTATTGTTGATCTCCTCATGGTGTCATGAATACTCTCAACTCCTTCAGTCTTCACTCTATCTTCTCCATTGGGAACCCCTTGATCAGTTTAATGGTTAGCTGTGAGCATCTGCCTCTGAATATGTCTGACTCTTGCAGACCTCTAAGGAGACAATTATGTCAGGCTCCTATCAGCATGCACCTCCTGACATCCACATCAACATCTACCTTTGGTGACTGCAAATGGGATGGATACCCAGGTGGAATGGTCTGCAAACAGCCCCTCCTTCAGTTTCTGTCCTGCACTTTGTATCCATATTTGCTCCCCTGAGAATTTTGTTACACCTTCTAAGAAGGACCGAAGCCCCTCTATTTGGTCTTCATTCTTCATGAGCTTTATGTGGTCTATGAGTTGAATCATTTCAAGCTTCTGGGCTAAAATCCAATAATCAGTGAGGGAATACCATGTGTGTTCCTTTGTGATTGGGTTACTTCACTCAGGATATTTTCTACTTCCATCCATTTACATAAGAATTTCTTGAATTCATTGTTTTAATAGCTGAGTAATATTCCATTGTGTAAATGTACCATATTTTTTGTATCCATTCCTCTGTTGAAGGACATCTTGGTTCTTTCCAGCTTCTGGCTATTATAAGTAAAGCTGCTATGAACATAGTGGAGCATATGTCCTTGTTATATGTTAGAGCATCTTCGGGCTATATGCCCAGGAGTGGTATAGCTGGGTCCTCAGTTGTGTCAGGATAGACTGATATTATGTCCCCAAATTTTCTGAGAACTGCAACGTGTTTTCCATAGTGTTGCATCGTCTTGCATCCACCAACATGAGGGTTTCCTCTTTCTGCCACATCCTCGCGCAGCATTGGTTCTTCGACTTTCTGGCTACTTGGCCATTCACATTTCCTCAGTTGAAATTCTTTGTTTAGCTCCTTACTCCATTTTAGGTTATTTGGTTTGCCTAGGATCTAATTTCTTGAGTTCTTTGTATATATTGGATATTAGTCCCTCTATTGGATGTGGGATTGGTAAAGAAGATCTTTTCCCAATCTGTTGGTTGCCATTTTGTCCTATTGACAGTGTCCTTTGCCTTACAGAAACTTTGCAATTTTATGAAGTCCCATTTGTCAATTCTTGATCTTAGAGCATAAGCCATTGGTGTTCTTTTTCAGGAACTTTCCCCTGTGCTAGGTCTTCCCCACCTTCTCTTCAATTAGTTTTCAGTGTGTCTGGTTTTATGTAAAGGTCCTTTATCCACTTGGACTTGAGGTTTGTACAAGGAGATAAGAATGGATCGATTTGCATTCTTTCGCATGTTGTCCTCCAGTTGAACGAGCTCATTTGTTGAAAAATGCTTGTCCTTGTTCCACTGGATGGTTTTAGCTCCTTTGTCAAAGATCAAATGACCATAGGTGTGTGGGTTCATTTCTGGGTCTTCAATTCTATTCCACGGATCTTCCTGCCTGTCTCTGTACCAATACCAGGCCGTTTTTAATCACTATTGCTCTGTAGTACAGCTTGAGGTCAGGGATAGCGATTCCTCCAGAAGTTCTTTATTGTTGAGAATGGTTTTCGCTATCCTGGGTTTTTTGTTGTTCCAAATAAATTTCAGAATTTCTCTTTTCTAGTTCTGTAAAGAATTGAGTTGGTATTTTAATGGGTATTGCATTGAATCTGTAGATTGCTTTTGGCAAGATGGCCATTTTTACTATATTAATCCTGTCAATCCATGAGCATGGGAGATCTTTCCATTTCCTGAGATCTTCAATTTCTTTCTTCAGAGACTTGAAGTTCTTGTCATACAGATCTTTCACTTGCTTGGTTTAGTTTCACCCCGAGGTATTTTATGTTATTTGTGACTATTGTGAAAGGTGTCATTTCCCTAATTTCTTTTTCAGCCTGTTTATCTTTCACGTAGAGGAAGGCTACTGATTTGTTCGAGTTGATTTTATAACCTGCCACCTTGCTGAAGTTGTTTATCAGGTTTAGGAGTTTCTCTGGTGGAGCTTTTGGGGTCACTTAAGTAATACTACATATCATCTGCAAATAGTGATATTTTGACTTCTTTCCTTTCCTATTTGTATTCCTTTGACTTCTTTTTGTTGTCTAATTGCTCTGGCTAGGACTTCCAGTACTATATTGAATAGGTAGGGAGAGAGTGGGCAGCCTTGTCTAGTCCCTGATTTTAGTGGGAATGCTTCAAGTTTCTCTCCATTTAGTTTGATGTTGGCTACTGGTTTGCTGTATATTGCTTTTACTATGTTTAGGTATGGGCCTTGAATTCCTGATCTTTCCAAGACTTTTACCATGAAGGGATGTTGAATTTTGTCAATGCTTTCTCAGCATCTAATGAGATGATCATGTGGTTTTTTTTCTTTGAGTTTGTTTATATAGTGGATTACATTGATGGATTTCGAATATTGAACCATCCCTGCATTCCTGGGATAAAGCCCACTTGATCATGATGGATGATTGTTTTGATGTGTTCTTGGATTCGGTTTGCTAGAATTTTATTGAGTATTTTTGCATCAATATTCATAAGAGAGATTGGTCTGAAGTTCTCTTTCTTTGTTGGGTCTTTGTGAGGTTTAGGTATGAGTATGATTGTAACTTCATAGAACGAATTGGGTAGTGTTCCTTCTGTTTCTATTTTGTGGAATAGTTTGAAGAGAATTGGTATTAGGTCTTCCTTGAAGGTCTGATAGAATTCCCACTAAAACCATCTGGTCCTGGGCTTTTTTTGGTGGGGAGACTTTTAATGACTGCTGCTATTTCTTTAGGGGTTACGGGACGTTTGGTGGTTTATTTGCTCCTCATTTAACTTTGGTACCTGGTATCTGTCTAGAAAATTGTCCATTTCATCCAGATTTTCCAGTTTTGTTGAGTATAGGCCTTTGTAGTAGGATCTGATGATTTTTTGAATTTCCTCGGTTTCTGTTGTTATGTCTCCCTTTTCAGATCTGATTTTATTAATTTGGATACTGTCTCTGTGCCTCTGGTTAATCTGGCTAAGGGTTTATCTATCTTGTTGATTTTCTCAAAGAACCAACTCCTGGTTTTGTTGATATTTTGTATAGTTCTTTCTGTTTCTACTCAGTTGATTTCAGCCCTGAGTTTGATTATTTGCTGACGCCTACTCCTCTTGGGTGTATTTGCTTCTTTTTGTTCTAGAGCTTTCAGGTGTGCTGTCAAGTTGTTAATGTGTGTTCTCTCCAATTTCTTTTTGTAGGCACTTAGAGCTATGAGTTTTCCTCTTAGCACTGCTTTCATGGAGTCCCACAAGTTCTGGTATGATGTTTCCTCATTTTCTTAAATTCTAGAAAGTCTTTAATTTCTTTCTTTATTTCTCCTTGACAAAGTCATTGTTGCATAGAGTATTGTTCAGTTTCCACATGGATGTGGTGTTTTCCCTTGGTTCTGTCATTATTAAAGACCAGCCTTAGTCTGTGGTGATCTGATAGGATGCAAGGTATTATTTCAATCTTTTGTATCTGTTGAGGACTGTTTTGTGACCAATTATATGGTCTATTTTGGAGAAGGTACCATGAGGTGCTGAGAAAAGGTATATTCTTTTGCTTTAGGATGAAATGTTCTATAGATATCTGTTAAATCCATTTGGTCCATAACTTCTGTTAATTTCAATGTGTCTTTGTTTAGTTTCTGTTTCCATGATCTGTCCATTGGAGAGAGCGGGGTGTTAAAATCCCCCACTATTATTGTGTGGGGTGCAATGTGTGCTTTGAGCTTTAGTAAAGTTTCTTTTATGTATGTAGGTGCCCTTGCATTTGGAGCGTAGATGTTCAGAATTGAGAGTTCATCTTGGTAGATTTTTCCTTTGATGAGTATGAAGTGTCTTTCCTATCTTTTTTGATTACTTTTGGTTGAAAGTCGATTTTATTTGATATTAGAATGGCTACTCCAGCTTGTTTCTTGGGACCATTTGCTTGGAAAATTGTTTTCCAGCCTTTTACACTGAGGTAATGTCTGTCTTTGTCACTGAGGTGCATTTCTTGTATGCATCAAAATTCTGGGTCCTGTTTATGTATCCAGTCTGATAGTCTACGTCTTTTTATTGGAGAATTGAGTCCATTGATGTTAAGAGATATTAAGGAAAAAATGATTGTTGTTTCCTATTATTTTTGTTATTAGAGGTGGAATTATGTTTGTGTAGGTACCTTTTTTGGGGGGTTGTTGGAAGATTACTTCCGTGCTTCTTGTAGGTTGTAGTTTCCTTCCTTGTGTTGGCGTTTTCCATCAATTATCCTTTGAAGTGCTGGGTTTGTGGGAAGATATTGTCAAATTTGGTTTTGTCATGGAATATCTTGGTTTCTCCATCTATAGTGATTGAGAGTTTTGCTGGGTATAGCAGTCTGGGCTGGCATTTGTGTTCCCTTAGGGTCTGTATGATATCAGACCAGGATCTTCTGGCTTTTATAGTCTCTGGTGAAAAGTCTGGTGTAATTCTTATAGGTCTGCCTTTATATGTTACTTGACCTTTTTCCCTTACTGCTTTTAGTATTTTTTCTTTGTTTTGTGCATTTGGTGTTTTGATTATTATGTGCCGGGAGGTGTTTCTTTTCTGGTCTAGTCTGTTTGGTGTTCTGTAGGCTTCTTGTATGTTTATGGGTATCTCGTTCTTTAGGTTGGGGAAATTTTCCTCTATAATTTTGTTGAAGATATTTACTGGCCCTTTAGATTGGGAATCTTCACTCTCATCTATACCTATTATCCTTAGGTTTGGTCTTCTCATTGTGTCTTGGATTTCCTGGATGTTCTGTGTTAGGAGCTTTTTGCATTTTGCATTTTCTTTGACTGTTGTGTCAAGGTTTTCCATGGTATCTTCTGCACATGAGATTCTCTCTTCTATCTCTTGTATTCTGTTGGTGATGCTTGCATCTATGACTCCTGATCTCTTTCCTACATTTTCTATCTCCAGAGTAGTCTCCCTTTGAGATTTCTTTATTGTTTCTATTTCCAGTTTTAGATCCTGGATGGTTTTGTTCAATTCCTTCACCTTTTACCTGTGTTTTCTTCAATTCTTTAAAGGATTTTTGTGTTTCCTCTTTGAGGGCTTCTACCTTTTACCTGTGTTCTCCTGTATTTCTTTAAGGGAGTTACTTATGTCCTTCTTAAAATCCTCCATCATCATCATGAGAAGTGATTTTAATTCTGAGTCCTGTTTTTCTGTGTGATGGGGTATCCAGGGCTTGCTATGGTGGGAGAACTGGGTTCTGATGATATCAGGTAACTTTGGTTTCTGTTGCTTGTGTTCTTGTGCTTGCCTTTCGCCATCTGGCTTGACTCTAGTGTTACCTGTGCTCACTGTGTCTGACTGGAGTCTGTCTTTCCAGTTATCTTGCTTGTGTCAGATCTCCTCAGATTCCAGATGTCTGTGTTCCTGTGATCCTAAGCTCCCTCTGCTCTGGATGCAGTAGGTCTTCTAGGATGTCTCAGGATCAGATGTTTCCACAGGCCAGACCAGCTAAGTGTCCTCTGCTCTGGAAGCAGTAGGTCCTCTAGGTTGTCTCAGGATCAGGTGTTTCCACAGGAGCAGACCAGCTAAGGGTCTGCCCCAGTCAGAAGGACCAGGCTCCTCTGCTCTGGATGCAGTAGGTCCTCTAGGTTGTCTCAGGATCAGGTGTTTCCACCAGAGCAGACCAGCTAAGGGTCTGCCCCAGGCAAAAGAACCAGGATCTGGGTAGAAGGGAAGTGGTATGGGGGGGGGTGCGGGCTTTGGGTGCCCACTAGTTCCTTAAGCCCCACCTGGCTCCCAGCTGTAACTCTGGGGCTTGGGGTAGTGGGCAAGGTGTCTTACCCTCTGCTCTGGGTGCAGTGGGTCCCTCTAGGATGTCTCAGGATCCGGTGTTTACACAGGAGCAGACCAGCTAAGGTTCCGCCCTGGGCAAAAGGCATTATTTTTTATTTACATTTCAAATGTACTCTTTTGTGATCTCCCCTCCACAAGTCTTCCTCCCATACTCCCCCATCTTTAACTTAAAGAGGGTACTTCCCCCACTACTCACCCCTGCCTCATGCCTCTGGCATCTCCCTTCACTAGGGCAACAAGCCTGCACAGGACAAATGACCTCCCCTCTCACTGATGCCAGATAAGGCCATCCTTTGCTACATATGTATCAGGAGCCATAGATCCACTCATGTATACTCTTTGGTTTGTGACTCAGTCCCTGGGAGCTCGGAGGGGTCCGGTTAGTTGATAATATTTTTCTTACTATGAAGTTGCAATCCCCATCCAGATCCTTCAGTCCTACCCTATCTCTTCCACTGGAGTTCCCAAGCTCAATCCAATAGTTGGCTATGAGTGTCTGCAATTGTCTTAGACAGGTGCTGGCATAGCCTCTCAGAGGACAGCCATATCTTGGCATCATGAATATTGTTGGGGTTTGGTGTCTGCTGATTGAATGGATCCCAACAGAGGCAGTCTCTGGATAGCGTTTCCTTCAGTCTCTGCTCCATTTTTTTTTTTTTGTCCCTGCATTTCCTTAAGACAGGAACAATTCTGTGTTAAAAACTTGAAAAGTGGGTCTCAGTGGTTAAGAACACTGACTCACTGATCTTCTAGAGGTTCTGATTTCAGTTTCCAGCAACCAAATGGTGGCTCACAACTATCTGTAATGGGATCTGATACCCTCTTCTGGTGTGTCTGAAGACAGCTATAGTGTACTTGTGTATATTAAATAAACAAATAAACAAACAAATAAATAAATCTTAAAAAAAAATTAAAATGGTATATTCCTGAGAGTGGTTTAGTTGGGTCTTCCTGTAGATCTATTTCCAGCTTTCTGAAGAACCTCCAGATTGATTTCCAGAGTTTTGTACCAGTTTGCAATCCCACAACCAATGGAGAAGTATTCTTTCTTCACGTCCTTGCCAATATTTGCTGTCACCTGCACTTTTGTTTTTAGCCATTCTGCTTGGTGAAAGGTGGAATCGCAGGGTCATTTTGATTTGCTTTTTTCTGATCACTAAGGACTTTCAACATTTCTTTAGGTGCTTCTCAGCCATTGGAATTCCTCTGTTGTGAATTCTCTGTTTAGTTCTATACCTCATTTTTTCACTGGGTTGTTTGGTGTTTTGGTGGTTAACTTCTTAAGTTCTTTATATATTTGGGATATTAGCCCTCTATTGGATGTGGGGTTAGTGAAGATTCTTTCCCAATCAGTAGATTGTTTATTTTTCTTATTGCCTATGTCCTTTGCCTTGCAAAAGCTTTCCAGTTTCATGAGGTCCCATTCATCAATTATTGATCTTAGAGCATGAACCACTAGAGTTCTGTTTAGGAAATTTCCTCCCTGTGCCAATGAGTTCAAGGCTCTTTCCACTTTCTATTCTATTAGATTCAGTGTATCTGGTTTTGTGTTGAGGTCCTTGATCCACTTGACCTTGAGTTTTGTGCAAGGTGGCAAATATAGGTCTTTTTTCATTTTTCTAAATACAGACAGCCACTTAGTTAGACCAGCACCATTTATTGAAGATGCTTTCTTTTTTCTATTGTATATTTTTGGCTTCTTTGTCAAAGATCAAGTGTGCATAATGTGTGGTTTTATTTCTGGGTCTTCAGTTCTATTCCATTGATCAACGTGTCTGTTTCTGTACCAATATCATGCAGTTTTTATCATTATTGCTGTGTTGTAAATTTTACGGTCTGGAATGGTGATTCCCTCAGCATTTCTTTTAGTGTTAAGAACTTTTTCCCTTATCCTTTTCTTTTTTTCTTTCTTTTTTTTTTTTTTTGCCTTTTCAGATTAATTTGAGAATTTCTCTTTCCATGTCCATAATCACAGCTGTAAACATGAGCATTATCCCCAGACACAATAATAGTGGGAGACTTGAACACCCCACTCTCATCAATGCACCGATCATGGAAACAGAAACTAAGCAGAGACACAATGAAACTAACAGAAGTTATGTAACAAATGAATTTAATATATATCTATAGAACATTTCATCCTAAACAAAAGAATATGCCTTCTGGCTGGGCAGTGATGGTGCACACCTTTAATCCCAGCATTTGGGAAGCAGAGGCAGGCAGATTTCTGAGTTCCAGGCCAGCCTGAGCTACAGAGTGAGTTCCAGGACAGCCAGGGCTACACAGAGAAACCATGTCTTGAAAAATAAGATAAAAAAAGAATATGCCTTCTTCCCAGCACCTCATAGTACCATCTCCAAAATTGACCATATAATCAGTCACAAAAGAGGCCTCAGCAGATACAAGATGACTGAATTAATCCTACCAGGTCACCATGGACTAAGACTGGTGTTGTTCAATTAACAACAAACAATAGAAAGCCCAAATATAAATGGAAATTGAGCAACACTCTACTCAATGATAACTTGTCAAGTAAGAAATAAAGAAATAAATTAAAGATTTTTGAATTCAATGAAAATGAGGGCACAACATATTCAAATTTATGGGACACAATGAAAGCAGTGCTAAGAGGAAAACTCATAGCTCTAAATGCCTACAAAAAGAAAATAGAGCATACAATAGCAGCTTGGCAGCACATTTGAAAGCTCTAGAATAAAAAGAAGCAAACATACACAAGAGGAGTAGACAACAAGAAACAATCAAACTCATGACTGAAATCAACCAAGTAGAAAGAAAAAGAACTATACAATGAACCAGCAAAACCAGGAGAAAATCAGTAAGATAAACCCTTAGGCAGAGTAATCAGAGGGCAAAGAGAGAGTATCCAAATTAACAAAATCAAAAATGAAATGGGAGACATAGCAACAGAAACTGAGGAAATTCAATAAATCATCAGATCCTACTACAAAGGCGTATTCTCAACAAAACTGGAAAATCTGGATGAAATGGACAATTTTCTAGACTGATACCAGGTACCAAAGTTAAATCAGGATCAGATAAACCATCTAAACTGTCCCATAATCAGTAATGAAATAGAAGCAATCAAACAAAGCCCAGGACCAGATGGTTTTAGTGCAAAATTCTATCAGACCTTCAAAGAAGACCTAAATCCAATATTCTTCCAACTATTCCACAAAATAGAAACAGAAGGAACACTATCCAATTTACTCTATGAACCTACAATTATGGTTACACCTCAACTACACAAAGATCCAAGAAAGAAAAAGAAGTTCAGACCAATTTCACTTATGAATATGTGTTGGACCATGGAAGGGTTGCCATTGGCCTGGAACCCTGAGATTGCAGGTGTGGCCATGCCCTCAGAACCGGGGCCCTCTCCATTTCACCTGTAATCTTAAGTCATGTAAGACACGGGTAAGGGGTGAGCCTAAGAGCCCTCTGCCTTGAGATTTGCATATTAATGAGGCCTGGGTACATAGGTAATTAAGTCTCCTCCTTAGTCCTGCCCCTTCTGAATATAAGGAAACTCCTCCTGGCTTTTCGGGAGTGGGGTGGGGGGGAGCGCACCAGATTCACCATTCTGTCAATAAGCCTACTTCATGAAAGCCCAGTGTGCGTGTCTTTATGGGCCTACTTCTAGAACTGCAACCATCTCAACCATGTGGGAACCAATGGGCTGGAAGTGCTCTGACCCCAGGCCGCCGCTTAGGCCACGGGACTCCGACTCCGCCTCCGCCCCCTGCTGCCACATTGGCCCTCGGCCGGAATCCTGGGTGCTAGACCGGCCTCTTCTGCTGCCATGTGGGAGGCCTGGGGCCGCGGGCCGAGTTTTATCCCACAAATATGGGTGCAAAAATAATAAAATTCTTTCAAACCAAATACAAGAAGACATCAAGATTCATCATGATCAAGTAACCTTCATCCCAGGGATGCAGGGAGAGTTCAATATATATAAATCCATCAACATAATCCACTATATAAGCAAACTCAAAGAAAAAACTCACATGATCATTTCATTAGATGCTGAGAAAGCATTTGACAAAATCCAACACCTCTTAACACCCAGCTCCCATTGTTGGTGTTTGGTTGGGTGAGACAGAATTGCTTTATTGAGTCTAGGCCAGATTCAGTTTGGCGTCCACCCTTCATCACTCTCTGAAGCTTGTACCACCACCAGCTCTCATGCTGTTGTGTACGTGATGACTGTTTTAGTTCATTTGTGTATTGGTGTGTCAGCAGCATGGCATGCATGTAGAGGTGTGATAGCTAAAATCTGAAGTGGTTTCTCTCATTACACCATTACAGAATTCAGGCTTGGCAACAAGTGCCATTCCTCTCTGCACAAACTCACTGGCTCTAAAATTCTCTTAAGGTTTTTATTTAGGAATTTGTTTGTTTTGTGTTTTGGGGTTTTTTGTTTGTTTGTATTAACAGGGTTTGTCTGTTTAACAGCTCTGGTTGTACACCAGGCTGATCTTGACCTCAGAGGTTCACCTGCTTCTACCCCTTTAATACTAGATTTAAGACCTGTACTTGAACCACCTGCTAAACTGTAGCTGCCTGCGGCCATGAATCAACCGGGTTCACCTGAAAGGGGGCTGGGAATGAAAGGGGGACAGAAGGCAAAAAGAGATGAAGCCAAGACAAAGTTCTCTGATCAAGGCTCAATGCTTTAATGTTCAGTTCTCAATTTAAAGGGAAAGACCCACCTGAACCCTTCCTAGTTTCAGACAGAGACATGGGTGGGATAACCCCTTCTTGGTCACAGGTCACAGCTGGAGATATCGCAAAGCAAGCCTGGGGCAGTTCTTTTAAGTTCTGTGCAGTCAAGGTAGGTAACTCCACCTAGATCCTATCACTTGGTCTATTGTGGTAAACAAGGTCTCTCAAGCCTGCTCAAGGCTGGGGAAGGGCACATTTCCCCCTTTTTAGTTTTATAAAATATGAGCAGTGCCAGCAGCTGGATGGGGTACAAGATTTCATCCTATCTATGGTACAGAGTGGCTGGGCGACCTTGGATGGCTTAGGTTGGCATCTATATTGCCCCTATATTACCCGTCCTTGAGGAAAATATACATACCATATTGAGGAAAACATATTGATGTATGCCTCTGCCTTAGGTTTATAGGAGCTGCAAGGAACCCTCTTACCTGTCTTTTTGATTAAACCGCCATCATTGGCACACCCATTCCCAAATAGACCAAAGCCACATTCAGACCAAGGGCCCTGTGTAGCATGCACTAGATGCAGTTCTTCATTGCGATGGAAACGCCATGATGAATGGCTTGCCTATGCCGAGAGTGATCCCGGTGAATGCAACCTATCTGAGCGCACAATGACAAAGGTTAAAAGCAACATGATTATCAAGCAATGTAATGAAAACAACGGTCTAAGAAGTGCTGTACAACCTAACTTAATCCAATCGAGATTCTTCAACAACCAACTCGACTAATATATAGACTATATAAGGTTAAATCACTGCGACAAGTGCGACGAATCATCAATACACATTCAAGATCATGACGTGAGGCTAACAGATGTGTAGCTATCTCTATAAAGTACACTCACACAAACGAGAAACAGTAACTAACACCGAGAGCCAAACAAGGCTACAACATAGAATCAACACATCAGGGGACATCTACTAAAATATACACAACTCAGAAACACACAACAACACACACACAACACACACACAGTTTGTGTTGGGGGGGGTGGGGGGGCGGGGGGGGGGGGGGGGAGTCATAGGGAGGATGCAGTAGGCCTTTAACGATCGGTGGGGCCACGATGATGGAAGGGGCACATTCGGGCACTGAAGATGGCGGGGGGGAAGGGCAGTTGTGTCCTGGTTGTGGGTTATGAGTAATATGCTGTACGGGAGGACTAGTCAGGGAAAATTGTATTTTAATGGGGTGGTAATTTACAGGGGGGTTTGTTGTTGAACACACACACAATGTGGTAAGGGATTTGGTAGGGTTGAGGGTAGGTGGGAATGGGGATGAGAGATTAGGTAAGTTAGTGATTATTGGGGGGGTGTTGTTTGGGTTTATATTAATTTTTGATATTTTGAATTGTGTGAAGGGGGGGGAGTGGGGTGGGAGTTGTACAAAAAGGGTGGGGTTTGTTATTGGGGGGTGTGTTAAGTGGATAGTATTATTTTAATTGTAAATTTGGGGTTTGTTAGATGTTTTTTGTTTTTTGTATTTTGGATTATTTTAAATAATTGTTTTTTAGGAATGTAATTTGAATTGAGTTTTTATGTTATTTAAAATTGTTTTGTTATTTAAGGTTGATATATAATTTTGTAGAAGGTTTTGTTAGTATAATTGTTATTTTTGGTGATTCTAGTAAGAATTTTTGTAGTGAAATGGAAAATGTAATGTGGTTTAATTTTTTAATAAAAAATGAGTAACATCCATTGCCAATAATTGATTACGTATAGCTCCTCAAGGCTTAATACATTGTAAAAAATTTGAGGACAACTGAGAACAAGTTTTCACAATTTAATTTGTACACTTTCTAGAAATGCAAATTATGTGTCTCAAGCTATACTATTTTGGATGATGTAAAAGGAATTAAGATTGTATGGCCAATTGTTTCTCTACGGTCTATAATCTGCCTGGTATACAAATCTGCTCTGAGATTTGCCCTGGGTCCAGGCAATCCAATATGAGCTCTTAAATGTCTTATAAAGTTAAGAAACAGTGCATGCTTCTCAAATTAAGCTGAATTTGTATAAATAACTGTAAAATTTGAGAATTAGCAATATCTAGAAAAGAAACAATTTTAAGCAGTAACAAACTATGAGCCATATACTGGCTATGAGTATACAAATTGAAAGCTTGATTTTTCAGCATTTCAAACAGTGGCTACAGCACGTAATTCAATTATTTGTGCTGAAGCAGGGGGAAACTCAAGAGAGTAAACGTGATCTAATTACATATACTGCCTTCTCAATAGATGAGGCATCTGTAAATACAGTAAACATCTTTTCTATGGGCTGCATGCAAACTTACAGGAAATACAAAAGCATGCATAGAGGAAAACTGTAACAACTTGTCTTGTCTTATGGATAATGATTATCAAACTTTGCCTAAAAAGTTTGCCATGTAATAGGGCAAATATCATTATTCTCTAATAACCAATTTAATTTCTATTTGGAATGAGGATATAAACATTTCATCCAAAATACTTTCAGGATTCTATCTTACAATCCTGTATTAAACAGCAATAGTTTCATAATAGGATGTTCAAACTTTACTTGCAGATGAAGTAGGATGAATCCACATTAATGGTTTCTTTTGCCAAAGGGCTGCTATGAGCATATGAGTAGCAATAATGCAAACAGCCAACAATTGATCATAGTCTATATAATGTATCTGTTGATAATTAACAGCTTACTCTACTTTCTATAAAGCTATTCCTCCTTCATCAGTTAATGTCAAGAGGAATTAGGACTTGCATCACTCTTGAGAATATCAAACAGAGGTTCAAGTTCTCCTATGGTAAACTTAAGATGAGGTTTTAGCCAATTAGTATCTCCTAACAACTTTTGAAAATCATTAAAAGTAAACCATTTTTTTGCTTGTACATCTACAAGCCTGAAAAGGGCACTAGATCCCATTACAGATGGTTGTGAGCCATCATGTGGTTGCTGGGAATTAAACTCTAATATTTTTAGTTGTGAGTCTAGCCTTTAACGACTGAGTCATCTCTCCAGCCCCAAATATCCATTCTTATTGGAGTTTTCTGTGCCACAATCTGTTTAGGATATAATGGAGGTCCCAAATATTGAAAAGATATTGCCTTTGAATCTTTTCTGGAGCAACAAGTGTTAGTATTCTGTCTAAACTCACCTCCACCTCTATCTGGGAACAGCCAGGTATGCTCTCCCCACAGTTACCTGGCAAGAGCCAGGTAGGCCTTGCCCACTATAAAAGGGGCTGTCTGCCCTCTCCCCTTCCTCTTGCTTGCTTGCTCTCTTGAGCTCTTCCTCTAGCTTCTCTCTGTCCCCTCCCCTCTTCCTTTCCCCCTCTCTCCACATGGTCATGGCCGGCCTCTACCTCTACTTCTGTCTCTCCTTTATCTCTTCTCCCCGCCATTCCTCCCACTTTCCTGATTTCCCCCACCTTTGCCCTCTGCCCAAATAGCCCCCCCCCTTCGTGGATCTGTCTGGTCTCCTGTGGTCTGTTCCAAGCTGAAATCTTTCATTGGTGCATTGGCTAGGAATTGAACCCGGGTCAACTACTTGGAAGGCAGCTGTGCTCACCACTATACCACCAACACTCTAGATAACCTTTGGCCGATTGCACACCCCCTGTGGTGGCAACGACCCATTTGAATGTCTACCCTAGCAACTTTTGATGGTAGTCACCGTGCCTACCATGGTGACCTCGGGTGATTGGGAATCAAGGTTCAATTCCAGACAGGGAGTCTGAGAAATGGCTACCACATCCAAGGAAGGCAACAGGCACGCAAATTTTGGTGCATTGGGCCGAGACCAAATTCCTCAGGTACCATGTCAGCTCCCACCAACAGCCATACCGTGGCAACTCCCACCAGCCAGCTGCCAATGCCACTGTGACCCCATACCCAAACCGGAGCCATGTGGTTCGCCAGCTGCCTCCACTGCAACCCCACCACTGTGCCACCATCACCAACCATGTGAATTTCCACCACTGCTGCAGACAAAACATCTACCACGTGAGCTGTGCCTCTGTGGCCCCCACGTGGTGCTCTGCCACATGGGTTGGGTAGCCAAACAGGGACAGAGACCTCATGGTTCCCACCTTTCCTGACACAAGCCCGCAAACACACACCAGCATATTAATTTCTGGTGAACTCCAGGAGTTCTACCAAGGCCCCTAGATAATCTCATGATGACCTGATATCTAGGTTGTTTGCCTGATTTTTCGTTGCCAGCTTTTTTTTCGTGACACCAACTGATAGTTCGGTAACAGCCCCCATCACCCAATGGGCAACACATTGTTTTCGACTGTACCCACAGATAGCCCACTGGGTTGTCTACTGAAAAACTTCAAATCTCTAAAATTAATGCCTGATTTGAGGCCTTCCAAACTGATACACCTCTGCAATAAGGTCTGGATTCGATATTCTCTAGATAATGGACTAAATTGGCCACTTCATGGCATGGTAGACCCAATCATTTTAAGGGGTCTTAATACATACTGCCTGCAGTCTGGTAAATGGAAAGAAGTTCCCTATATTCAAGCATTTATCTACCTTCATTCTTAATTCTTCCATGTGTTCTGCCTGTTCCCCCATTTCCCACTGGTCAGAGTAACCGTTCATATGGTCCCAGGAAAGATTTCTTGAGCTCAGAGCTAACCCTGTGCTTCCCTGACCCTCATTCAAGGACTCCACCTCCTCCTCCGTCATTTGTGGCCAGCTACACCCACTAGTTCAGCTGGTTTGCCAGAAAAGCATCGGGTCCTGGACCCTGCTTGCTCCCATCACCTCTTCATCTCCTCCATTATTTGCAGCTGACTGGACCCATTGAGTTCAGACAGCTTGCCTGAAAAGCAGTGGGTTCAGCACCCTGCTTACTCCCTTCCCCTCTGTGGTTCTTAGCTCTGCTCTGGGTCTTCTCCTTTTAACCCTGCCAGGGACCCTTTCTAAGACTTGCTTCCCCATGTGCACAACCACAAAGGGCTTGGCTGCCCAAGCATACAGGGAGGTGCTCTCTCTTCCTCTCTGCCCGGGACCTGTAAAGTGAGTGCTAGCCTTCTACCACAAAAACAACTAACATGAACGTTGCTGTGATACGGGACATGCTTGCTTTTCCTTGCCCACTGCAGACTAGCTGCCAGAGGCACTGGCAGTGACTTCCGGCCGCTAGTAGGAAGTCCCACCCTGTCACTTCCACCTCAGACCTGACCCAAAGCACCTGTGGCTCACATCCCAAACCCACCAGCCATACAATCCAGTTTTTTTTATTCTGGTCCTAGCCAAATGTTTCTTTGCTAATACAGAAATGTGCTTTCCTCTGTCTACACAACCTGCCAAAGTTACTTAAGACTCCTTCCTATCCTATCTTAATAGATTTTTACTACTGCTATTAAATTCTATTCAGTTGCAACCAATCCTTATGGCTTTCAATCCTGTCAGAAGTCTGCTAATTTATTTAAGTTTATGGCTGACAGAATTCCCAAAGCCTCTAACAGTTGACCCAAGAATGATTTCATAAGACTTGGACACCAGACACCTAGAAGATACAGCCTGGATTGTATGTGAACAAACGCCATGGACTAAATTAAATGCTCTGAGTCAAATGACTTGGTTAAGCCAAGGTAAGTCATTTCTCATGTCACGGATATCCATTCCACAGAGAAAAGCCCTGTGTCTTCTTCACTTGGAAGCCAAACTGACTTTACCCAAGAGAGTATGGAGACCATGGGAACTGTTGGCTAGTGGACTCTGTCATTTTTTAAAATAATATATAACTGGTAGATTGTTGTTTACTCATTCTCAGACTTCTGACTACATTGACAGCTAAGCTTTCACAGATATTATCTGTTACCTCATTACCTGAACTCAGTTGCCATCAATTAAATGCTTCATATTTCCTTTTCTTACTATCACACTGTCCTAATATTATCTGAGTTCCTATAAACTTGCCTAACTCTAAGAAAACATTCCACTATATGATCCAGCAAAGGCTCATCTTAAAGACCACTCATGTTAACTCATGCTGTTATCTGTTTTGTAAACTTATAAGCTACAGGAAACCCACTCAGATCAAACTCTCATGAACCAAATAGATGCCATCCAGATAAGTACATTTGCCTAAAGTTCCCACTTACTACCTAATACAAAGGGTGGGATCCCTCTGGGTTTCAAGTGTACATCTTAGAAAAATTTTCTTTCTCCCAAACGTACTTAATCTTTATTCCCTACATCTTGTCAAGTCCAGGCACATCCAGAACAGCTCCAGAGAAGCAACCTCCAAATGTTCCATCTCCTGTCACACATAGTTGCTTCTACTGGACCTGTTCCTTCTAACCTATCCTCAGATGGCTCCATAGACCCTGGACAGCAGGATACAGCCAACTCTCCTAAGACCAGACAAACATCCCCCATACCCATTCTTCTAGGTCCCCCCTAGAAACAAGTCACCCCCAATGCCAGCAGGAAGTAGCCAGATATCACGACGACCCTACTCTTGCTTTCTGTCACCTCTTCTAATTTTTGTTTTTTAATTAAACCAAAAAGGGGGAATATTAGTATTCTGTCTAAACTCCACCTCCACAGCTATCTGGCAACAGCCAGGTATGCTCTTCCCCACAGTTACCTGGCAACAGCCAGGTAGGCCTGCCTACTATAAAAGGGGCTGCTTGACCCTTCTCTCTCTCTTGCTCTCTTGAGCCCTTCCCTCTAGCGTCTCTCTGTCCCCTCCCCCTTCCATTCCCCCTCTCTCCATGTGGTCATGGCCGCCTCAACCTCTACTTTCTTCTCTCCTTTCTCTCTTCTCCCTGACATTCCTCCCGCTTTCTCCCCACCTTTGCCCTCCACCCAAATAATCCCCCCCTCATGGAACCATCTGGTCTGCTGTGGTCTGTTCCAAGCTGTATGCCGAAATCTTTCAACAAGCACTCCAAAATTTTAAAGCTTGTTATATGAGAGCAAAGGCTTGCAGAAAAACTCCTTCAGAGAGATCATTTCAAGCCACCATTACGTAAAGAGAATAGAAGATTCTCTGTTGGTGCTCACTCTTGCTAAACCAACTCTCCAGCCAGAACCCACTCCAGATTTCATTGCCTTGAGGAAGGCTGTTGGGTTGATCCTACCTTGACATACTTTCTGTTTCCTGTGTAGCCAATGACTTGTTTCCATTTAGAAAGTAAGTATTATAGGTCTCAGGATATTCTTCAGCTTACACATTGGCTGACCATGACCCTGAACTGAGCCTCCTACCTCCAACTTCAAATTTTGAGCTTACCAGCCTGCCCCATCATGTCTGCTGCATGGAGAGTTGGAGGGAAGACTCCCTGTAGGTTGGGTAGCTCCCTGACAACTAAGTATACACACACCACACTGGCTACAATAGTAATGGAATCAAGACATGCTCATGCCCTACGATTTGAGTGGCTGCTGCTGCCGTTTATTGACCCGAGCTTCCACTTCAGTCCTTGAGCTTCAGTGCATATTCCTGTCTCTGACTCAGTATTCTGTCCCGAATCCAGTGAAAAAGCATATCTTTGAATTATATCTCTAATCAGCAACAGATTAAATCCTGAGCTGAAGGAAAATGAGAATGACTCTGGTCACATGAATAAAATACAGCCAGATATGGTTATTTACAACAGTAATCATAGCAATAAGAAGGATTCAGAGGCAGGAGGATTGCTAGAACTTTGACTTGTAAAACCACCTTGGCTTCAGAGCTTGACCCCAGTCTCTGGAAGAAACTGAAAACTAAGTAAACCTTAAGCAAATGAAGGAACAAATCAACATACTTGGTGTTGTATGGTTAATTAACAAGTGGAATGTTTGTATTTATCCAAAAAACTTGTGGGTGTGTGGGGATGGGGATGAGTGCGAGTATTTGATCACAAGTTCTTCTAATTCAATCAATAAATGATGGAATGTTTGATCTAGAATTTACATGGTGTATATTACTACAGGAAATTCAATTCCAGCTTGGGGTTGGAGGGTGTGGCTACAATAGGCAGGGGTGAGCAGAGAGGTATATAAAGGTTTCAGTGGAGCCAGTGAACACACTCAGAGACCTGAAGCCTGGATAACTGCCTAGTTTGGTTGGGACTCGGAGACCTATCAGTAGTACTCATAACTGGTATGTAATGTCATTCCCTTGGGTCATGCAGTTTGATGTAGAGAACTTTAGACTCCTTTAGAAGACTACTTGAAGGCCTTGTTTTCATTCCAAATGAAGTTTTAGCCTCATCTCCAATGTATTTCTATGATATCTTGCATATTTCATTAATGTACTTGATATAATTTTTTTTGAGACAAGATTCTGTATTTTGTTCAAACTCTTTTAGAACTGGCAATGTGGCTCTGGGTAAGCTGGAAATAATATCATTCTGACTAACATGTTTTCTCATCCCCTTTTTCCTTTACTGAAGTGATGGTCTTTGTTTTAGTGAATTCTGGATCACACTGTAGACCTGTAGGCAGTGTATCTTTGATCTTCTTCAACTCCCAATAGCTGGAATGACACTTGTGAGATATGTATTTCCTTAGACTTTTATTTGTATCTTTTACACATAGCATTGCTCTGTGGACATGTTCTTCTTCCCAGACCAGGAAACCTAAATATTGTAGAAATGCTCTGACTTCACCCAGCTTTCTGGGAATCAATATTTATCCACATCACAAGGCATTTTGTTTGTTTGTTAATTTCTTTGGTTAGTTTTGTTTTGTTTGGGTGTTGTTTCTGTTTAATTTTGAGAATGAGTCATATATAAAGTATTTGGGTGATAGAAATGCTCCCATGATATCATTGTATGAGTATGTATTTCCACTATCAGATTAGAATGAAGATGTAAATTGACGTCTCTATCACTGTCAGAGCAGTAACTCAGAAGCTTAGTGGTTGATGTGATGGTGAGGAAGTTTTATAAACTTTGTCTTGAAAATATATTCTTTTCTGATTCTTTCCCCAGGAGACTTCTGACTGGAAACCTTACAGGATAAGTGTTCAGACCCACCCACACTCCAGAAGCTGGCAAGGCATACTCTGCTGAGAGATGAGGCTTTGGCCATGTCCTCTCTGGAGAAGCTGTCCCCTGGTCTCTTCCAAGCACTGTCCAAGGAATCTTTCCCTGGTAGACACACCATACACATGAAGCCAATGGTGGCATCCTGGCCTTTTCCATGTCTCCCTGTGGAGGCATTGATGAAGACGTCTAACCTGGGAACCTTGCAGGGTGTGCTAGATGGAGTAGACATGCGATTGACAAGAGAGTTTCAGGCCAGGCAAGCAATAACCAAATACTGTAGAAGGAAGTATATAGGGTATACAGTAGAGATTGTGGGGTCAGGGAGAATGGCTTCTGATGGGATCATTAGACATTGATGCAGGAGCCTTGAAGCTATTGTTTGCTTGGATTAAGGACAGTTGTCTATGGATTGGGTTTTAGAGTAGAGGTAGCCTCACAGTAGAATGAGCCTATTCCTGGAATTCCCACAACCACTAATAATGGGACTAAGGAGAAATAATGGGTACCTTAGTGGAAGGAAAGTTGTCACCTCTACAAGGTGTGTGTTTTTTAAAAACAAGAATATAATGTACACACATGCATATTCAGACCTGACCACTTTCCTTCCACTAAGGTACCCATTATTTCTGTTCTCCTCTGCATCAGCCCATATGTTTCAGAAGGCATGGTGCACATTGTTCAGGTCGAGAACCTGAAGTTTTCCCCTGCTGAGGTCAAACTTTCCAAGTGTCAGCAGACATGACAAGACCGTCTGTCAGATTTCACTACATGACTCTCAACTCTACTCAGCAATTAGGAAGCAGAGTCACAATCAATAAGAGAAGCAAGACTTCCAGGCCAGCAAGTGGCAGGGTTTCAGCACCGAAGAACACTTGCTTCTCCTTCAGAGGAGACATGTTTTGTTTCTTGTCCCATGCCAAACAGCTCACAACTGTCTAACCCTAGCTCATAAGATCTGATGCTTCTAGCCTCCTATGCTTCTGGCACTTACACTACTATGTATGCACATTCACATAATTAAACAATGGAAAGAAAATTTCATAACAGAGTTCAAGACTAACAGGTTACCTGGCAATTTTCAAAAGAAAACCACAAAGCAGAGTGAATCTTGTGGTTTCAGGCCCATTCCCTTTGCTCTGTGTTACTTTCCTTTGGCCATGTTTGATGAATATACAATGCCTCCTGGCCTGGGTCTCCTGGATTTCAATAGTTTGTCATTCCTAAAGACTCCTTCATAGGAGGATGTCTCTCCATTGCTCACTTCAGTGTAACAAATCTGCGCACATAAACCACTGAACAATTTTGTATACAAGGTCTTAAACACATCTATAAGGAGAATATAACTAATGGCCAAAAGATAAAGGGCACGTTCCAATTTTCTGCAAACAGAAGCAAAGTATGGTCTCCTTGTTATACACACTACCATCTATTACACGTTTTACAGGGTCTTTTAACAAAGAGAACCCTTTGGGACTGCCTCATAGCCCTGATTGTTTCCATGAGCTCAGAAGAAATCTATGTAAATCTCTCTATGGACATATTCCCTGTGTTCATAGCACTGTAGGGGGACAGGTTTAGCTCCATAATCAACTCTCTTTCAGATTCTCCAAGTGGTCCATAACTTAACTCAGGACATGCATGGAGATTTTCTTGTCATACAAGTTGATATTAGTGTTTAGGGAGCATTGTCTGACAGGTAGGTATGAGGACATGGATCTGAGAAGACACTGATCCAGAAAATCCCGTGTCTGCAGAGTACCTGTCACATTCTATGTGAACATTTTTAGGTGCCTAAGAAAAAGGAAATCAGACACAAATCATTTCCAGATATTTTAGTTGCATTAGCCTCACAATGAGACAATTGATCCAGATATGGTATATAAATGCAGGTGGAAGTGATGAAGAAGGTCTCAAACAGAGTAATCAGGATACTAGGCAGGGACTAGGGGTTTATTTCTGGCATTATTGTTGGAGAGCATGTGTGCTGGGTTTATAGATTTAAAAGAGGCTACACATTTCATGGTCAGTTGGATCAAATGTTCATGTCAATATCCAAGATGTTGCCAGTTGGATTTGTTGACACATGTTACACCAACTACTGACACTATCTCTGTGGAATGATGTTGCAGGATATTTGGTCACACTGAACATCCAGAATGTGGTGTTATTGGAAATTTCTATTTCTAGTTGTGGTGTGTATCAGTCCTTGCAGAGACCTGAAGTCTAAGAGCTTTCTATTGCTGTGAAGTGACCAGTTAACAGGAAGTGAACTTAGGAAAAAAAAACCCAGAGAGAAGAGGAAGGCATGAGGATATAGAGATACACATGAATTAATAAGAAGGGACATTCAACTCTGAAGTGTTTTTGAGATAGCTTAGAAAAAGAGAACTTCCTTTAGGGATGCTGGCTGAGGAGGAAGTTCAGCTTGGTACTTTCTCTCCCTCATAAACTGTCCAGGTTGTTTTTAAGAAGGACATGACAGTTATTAGTCTTTCAATACTACCAACTGTCCTACCTTTAAAATAGTTTAACTGACAAACATGTGAACATGTGTGGGTGCCCTTTGACATCCGAAAAATTACAGGTACTAGATCAGTTAGTGGAGGAGTAGCCAAAAGCTCAACACTTTGAAGAATATACCAGCCAGGAATTCCTCTATATTTGTTAAAAAAAATCAGGAAAATGGTGAATGTTAACAGATTAAAGAGACACAAGTAAGGTGATTCAGCCAATGGGCTCTTTACAGCCTAGAGTCCCAATGCCTTATTACCTAAACTATGGGCTTTGATAGTAATTGTTTTAAAATATTGATTTTTAACAATCCCTCTCATGAGCATGATAGGAAAAGTTTTTATTTCTCAGTACATGCATATAATACTGATTGTTCAATAAAGTGAGATCATCTGAAAACCTTAACACAGGAATGTTAAATAGTCCTACTGTGTTTTAATATTTGTAATATCAGCCATTAGAAATGATTCATAAACAGTTTCTTTGATCTAAAATTTAGCACTATACGGATGATATCTTACTGGATGATTTAGATTCAGATACCTTAGGAAAAAAATGGTCAATGAAATAAAGAGAAATTTTCCTTTGATGTGGATTAGAAATTGCTCCTGAAAAAAAAAACAAAACAAAATAAAACAAAAAAAAAACCAGAATATATTCTACCAATTATTGAGGATATAAGAAAAATTTCCAGGTTTGTCTGCTATTGCTCCCCCAGCATTACCAGGTCTGTGCACCTGGAACATCTAGTTAGAACACTTTACCCAACCAATCTCCTGCCCTCTGAGTCCACGGGGCACACACATCTCCTGCCCCTAGCTACTTCCTGTCCTGAGTTCTATTGTCTGACCACCACTCCACCTTGTGTCACTAGGCCTGCTGTACCAAGAACATCCAGGAACATCCAGTTTAGAAAAGTCCACATGACTCTCCCTGCCTGCTAGGTCCCGTATTGCGTGGACAGCAGTCCTGTCATTGTTCAGCTCAAGGATGCCAACATGAGTCTTGCTGCACAAGAAAGATCCGGGTTAGTCTTGCCTTCTCAAAGACCTGCTACACTAGGATCATCCAAGGATAACTGGGTGTCTAAACTGCAGTGCAGAACACAATCAACAAAAGTCAGGGTAATATGGATTCTCTGAGCCCAGATATCTTACTATATCCTAACACAATTGAAGTACAAGAAAATGATCTTAAATTCAATCCTATAAAGATGACAGAAGTCTTTAAAGAAGAATTTAATAAATCCCTTAAAGTAATTAAGGAAAATACAATGATGTCAAGGAAATGAATAAAACAGTTCAAGACATGAAAATGGAAATAGAAGCAACAGAAAACATAAACTGACAGAATCCTGAAGCTAGAAAACATAGAGAATAGAATAGGAATAATGGATGCAAGTATCATCAACAGAATACAAGAGATGGAAGAGAGAATTTAAGGTGGAGAGATACAATAGAAGAAATTGATACACCAGTCAAAGAAAATGTTAATTCTGAAATATTTTTTAGAGAAAACATCCAAAAAATCTGGTATATTATGAAAAGAGCTAAGTTAAGAATAATAGGAATAGAAGAAGATAAAGAGTCCCAGATCCAAGGCCCAGGAAATATTAACAAAATTATAGATGATTTCCCCAACCTAAAGAAAGGGATCCCTATAAACATAAAAGAAGCTTACAGGACACCAATTAGATTGGACCAAAAGAGAAATCCTCCCTGAATCATAAGCAAAACATCAACTATGCAGAACAAAGAAAAGACTCTTAAAAGCTACAAGGGGGAAAATAACATACAAAGGCATACCTATCAGAATTACAACAGAGGCTCTAAAAGATAGGGTGGCCTGGACAACTTCTATGGGAGCATAGATCTCAACTTAGACTACTATCCCTAGCAAAACTCTCAATCACCACAGATGGAAAAGATATTCGAAGTAAAAATCAAATATAAACAATATTCACAAATTAGACCTACAGAAAATTTTAGACAAACACTGCAACCCAACAGGACAATTACACCCAAAAGTTCCCCAGGAAATAATTCCATACATCAGAACCAAAATAATAGAAGTACACACACATAGGGAAGTTGACTGCAGAATTTTCATAATTTGTGTTTTACAAAAAAATCTCTCATACTTGGCCACACGGCTTAAGATGGATATTCCAATGTTATATATAAATTTTGGGTAGTTCTCCATGTAGCCAACTGTCAGTTATTTCTATAGTTTTAGAAGTTGTTTGCTCTGCATTTCTTATATACTAAAGTAATATTCCTTCTCAAATCTCTGATGAGGTTGAAGACTAGATGCTTATAGTCTCATGATTAAGCTTAAGATATTTAGAATTTAACAAAATATTTTAAAAAGATATTTTTCAGTCTAAGTAGAATTTTTTTTTAGATTGATAAATGCAAGCTCTTATAGAAAATATTTAAGTACAGGATTCTGAACTCAGTAAGATAGGATAGATAGTACATACTTTCTCCAAAGTTGCATAATACAAATGGATTAAATATTATGACCTGGGTGAGAACTCAGTCGAGATTCCCATGCTCCAGTCTCTTTGGAGCCATGGAGATCACAACCACCCAACAATATTCAAGAACCCATGGCCACACATGAACTAATCATTCCCTGCACCCATCAATCACTAAGAAAATTCTCTATTGGCTTACTTAAAGACCAAGCTCATGAAGGAATTTTCTCAGAGGTTCCACCCTCTCTGATGACTCTAGCATGTGTCAGCTGACATAAAATTATCCAGCACAATTGATGCTTATCAACTTGACACAAAAACACTTTTTGAGATATAACCTTTCCTTTTGGGTGGTGGGAGTTCATCACTAGGTTCTTAGGTTAATAAATACCCAAATATAAAACATGAATAACTAAATGTTTCACAGTCTTTATAAATTCAAATACATTAAAATTACAGTCTCTAAAAAAATACCCAGTCTCCCCCCAAGTCACCTGCCTGCCAGATCCTCCTGGGGCACACCCAGCTGTATCTGCCCACTGATCTCTATTTTCCTGTCCATGGTCTGCTGCATTTCTGCAGGCCTCTCAGCATCTGGGACATTCAGGTAGGTCCTTGCCCAAAGACTCTTGCCTGACAGGTCCCTTAAGGCCACACACTGCAGAAAAAAACTGTACCTTGCCCCCTGCACTCCATCTGCTGGCCCACAAATCTGCCTGCTTTTCAGGAGGCTTGCTGGCACCAGAGGCAACCAGACAGCTAAAGGTCAGCATAAGAACACAATCAACAAAAGACAAGGCAATATGGCACCTCAAATCCCAGATATCCTACTATAGTAAGCTCTGGATATCCTAATGTAGCTGAAGCACAAGATCATTATATTAAATCCAATTTTATGAAGTGACAGACACCTTTAAACAGGAAATGAATAAATCCCTCAAAGAAACACAGGAAATAATATAATCAAACAGGTGAAGGAAATGAATAAAACTGTTCAAGACCTGAAAATAGAAGAAGAAGCAGCAAAGAACATACAAACCGAGACAGTACTAGAGATGAAAAACCTGGGTAAGAGAACAGACACCATAGACACATCTCTAACATAATACAATAGATGGAAAAGAGAATCTCAAAGTGTGAAAGATACAATAGAAGAAATTGATATATTGGTCAAAGAAAATGTTAAATCAAATAAGGTTCTGACACAAAATATCTAGGAAATTTGGGACACTATGAAAAGAGCAAACCTAAGAATAATAGGAATAGAAGGAAATGACTCCTAGGTCAAAGTTCCAGAAAATATTTTCAAAAAAATCATAGAAAAAAATTTTCCTAACCTAAAAATGGATGGATAAGCTTATAAACATATGAGAAGCTTAAGGAACATCAAATAGTTTCCAACAAAAAAAAATCTTCCTACCATGTAATACTCAAGACACTAAATGTCACAAAAAAGTATATTGAAAACCTGCAAGAGGAAAAGGCCAAGTAATATATAAAGGGAAATCTGTTAAAATTACACCTAAGTTTTCAAAACGACTTTAAAAGGTAGAAGGTCTTTGGCAAATGTCTTGCAGACTCTAAGAGACCACAGATGGCTGGCCCAGGCTACTATACCCAGGTAAAACTCTTCATCACCATAGATGGAGAAAACAAGATTGTTCATGATATAATGAAATTTAAGCAATATCTATCCTCAAATACATCCCTACAGAAGATACTAGAAGAAAAACTCCACAACACAACAGGTTGACTACACACAAGAAAACACATGAAAGAAAAATTCCACATCTGCAAAACCAAAAGCTGGGAAACAACACACACAACACACACCACCACTATCACCACGACCTAAACAGGAATTACCAATCATTGGTCATCAATATCTCTTAACATCAATGGACTTAATTCCCAATAAATAGACACAGACTAACAGAATGGATGTGAAAACAAGATCCTTCATTCTGTTGCATATAAGAAACACTCAACAAAGATAGCATCATCTAAGAGAAAGGGCTGGTAAAAGATTTTCCAAGCAAATAGACCAAGAAGCAAGTACTATAGCCATCCTAATGTTTTATAGACTTTCAGCAAAAATTACGGAAGGACACTTCATACTCAAAAAAATTCCCCAATTGGATGTTTCAATTATGAATATCTATGCCCCAAATGAAAGGGCACACACATTTATCAAGAAATATTACTAAAGTTTACATCACACCTCAATTATCACACATTAATAGTGGGAGACTTAACATCTGCTTTCACCAAAGACAGGGCATTGAGACAAACAGTAATGAATCAAATCAACCTAACATATCTACAGACCCTTTCACCCAAACACAAAGGATATATACCTTTTCTCAGAAACTATGGAACCTTATCAAAATTGACCCTATAATTGGTTTTCAAGGCAAACCTCAACAGATAGAAGAAAACTGAAATAAATCTTTGTATCTTATCAGACCATCATATTAAAACTGGACTTCAACAACAATAGAAACAACAGAAAGCCAACAACCACATGGAAACTGAACAACTCTCTACTTAATGATCACTGGGTCAGGGAGAAATAAAGAAATTAAAGACTTTCCATGATTTAATGAAAATGAAGGTGGAACATACCCAAAGTTATGGGATACAATGAAAGCAGTGCTAAGAGGTAAATTCATAGCGTTAATGTCTTCATAAAAAAAATTAGAGAGTTCTCATACTAGCAATATTATACCTGAAAGCTCTAGAAAGAAAATAAACAGCCAGGCAGTGGTGGGGCACACCTTTAATCCCAGCACTTGAGAGGCAGAAGCAGGTGTGCTTTCTGAGTTCCATGCTAGCCTGGTGAGTTCCAGGACAACAAGGTTATAGAGAGAAACCCTATCTTGAAACCTACCCCCCTACCCCAAAAAGAACAAAGAAAAGAAAAGAAACATACCTAAGAGGAGTAGACAACAGGAAATAATTAAACTCAGGGATGAAGTCAAACAATTAGAAATAAAATGATAGTACAAAGAATCAATAAAATCAAGAGTTGTTTTTTGAGAAGATCAACAAGATAGATAAATCTTTAGCCAAACTAACTAAAAGGCACTGAGACAGTATCCAAATTAACAAAATCAGAAATAAAAAGGGAGACATGACAACGATATCAATGAAATCTAAAGAATCATTTGGTTTTATTTCAAAAACCTGTACTCTACAAAATTGGAAAATCTAAATGACATGGATGATTTTCTAGATAAATGCAACTTACAAAGTTACATCAATGTCAGGTTAACTATCTAGTCCTATAATCCCTAAGGAAATAGTAGTAGTCATTAAAAGTCTCCCATCCAACAAAAAAAAACAAACAAACAAAACCACCTCAGGGCAGATGGTTTTAGTGCAGAATTTTACCATACTTTCAAAGAAGAGCTAACGACAATTATCCTCAAATTATTCCACAAAAAAATCAAAAGGAACTTTGACAAACTCATTCTGTGAAATCCAGAGTCTCCTGATCCTAAACTATACAAAGTCTCAACAGAAAAGGAGAACTTCAGACTAACATCCCTTACCAGTATTTGTGCAAAAACTAATACTAGAAATGGAATCCAAGAAAATATCAAAGACATAACTCACCATTACTGAAATAGGATTCATCCCAGGAATGCATAGGATAGTTCAACTACATTCACTTGATGCTGAAAACCTTTGACAAAAATCTAAAACCTATTATGTTAAAAGTCTCGGAATGATCAGCATACAAGGTGATATTTATGTAAATAGAATAATAGAAGCAACATACAGCAAGACAATAGCCAACATCAAATTAAAAAAAGAGAAATTTAAAGCAATCTCACTAAAACCAGAGACAAGACATGACTGCCCACTCTCTCCCTATCTACTCAACACAGCACTTGAAATTCTAGATAGAGAATAACTAAAGGGTTCCAGGGGATAAAAATTGGAAAGGAAGAAATCAAAGTATCACTATCCACAGATCATATAATTTATACATAAGAGACCCCAAAAATTCTAGAAGAGAACTCCTACAGCTGATAAACACCTTCAGCAAACTAGCTGGATAAAAACTCACTCAATAAAACAGTAGCCCTCCTTTATACAAATGTTAAATGGCTTAGAAAGAAATTAGGAAACAACACATTAATAGTTTACAATATTAACAAAATATCTTTAGTGTAACTCTAGCCAAGTAAGTGTAAACCTTATGACAAAACCTTAATTTTTGAAGAAATAAATTGATAAAGATATCAGAAACATGGAAAGATCTCCCATGCTCATGGATTGTAAGATCAACCTAGTAACCTTTTGGTAGCCTAGGAAAATGGACAATCCTACAAAAGAAATCTATAGATTCAATGCAATTCCCATAAAAAATGCAACACAATTCTTTACAGACCTTGATAGGGAACAATTCTCAGACTACATATGGAAAAAAAAACAAAAAAAAAATACAAAAAACGGAGTAGCTAAAACAATCTGGTACTATACAAGTTCGGAGTTATCACTATCTCTGACTTCAAGTGGTACTAGGGAGCAATAGTAAAACATGGAATGGTTGCTTTCAAGACAGACAGGTTGATCAATGGAATCAAATTGAAGACCCTGAAATAAACAGCACACTTATGGACATAGGATTTTGACAAGGAAGGTAAAACCATACAGTGAAAAAAAAAGTCCTTCAACAAATTGTGCTGTCTAAGTAGATGTCTGCATGTAGAAGAATGCAAGTAGATCCATATCTATCATCCTGCACAAACTCAAGTATGAGTGGATCAAATACCTCAACCTAAATGTAGATATATTAAATCTAATGAAGAGAAAGTGGGAATAACTTGAATCCATTAGTACAGGAGACAACTTCCTGAAAAGACCAACATCTCAGCCGCTAATATCAACAATAATGAGACCTCATGAAACTGAAAAGCTCTGTACAGAAAAGAAACTGTCAAAAGGACAAAACAACAGCCTACAGATTGGGCAAAGATCTTCATCAACTCTACATTGAAGAGGGCTGATATGTAATATATATAAAGAACTAAAAAACTAGACACCAACAAATTAAAAACTCAATTTTTAAAAATGGGGCACATAGCTAAATAGAATTCTCAACAGAGGAATACTTAATGGCCAAAAAGCACTTAAATGTTCAACATCCTTAATCATCAGGGAAATCCAAATCAAGATGAATCTGAATTACATTTTATAACTTTGTACAACCAGTCTCAAAATCAATTCAGTGCTTTCTCAAATAATTGGAAATAGCTCTCAGAACTAATTATACCACTCCTGGTCATATACTTAAAAAACTGCTCCACCATACTATAAAGGCAATCATTTAAATATGTTCATAGTTTTATTGATAATGGCCAGAAACTTGAAACAACCCAAATGTTCCTCAACTGAAAAATGGTTAATGAATATTTGGTACATTTACACAACAGAATACTACACAGCTATTAAAAGCAAGGACATCATGAAATTACAGGCAAAACCCAGAGACAGGAAGTAACACATGGCATGAATTCATAAGTGAGTATTAGCCATAAAGTACAGGGCAACCATGCTATCCTTAGACCCAAAGAAACTAACATGGATGGCCTGACAGAAGATACTTGAATCTTAATAAGAAGGGGAAATAATGTACACATCAGGGGTAGATGGATGGAGGGAAATGTGTGTGAGTGAAATTGTGGATGGGAACCAGAGAGATCATATGTGGGGAGGATGGAGGGACAGAGAAGTGGAGTCTGTGGCTGTGAAGACTCTGTGGGATGAGCTAGAATCCCAGGGCAATGGAAACTCCCAGGAATCCAAGAGAGTGACCCTAGCTAACACTTCTTGCAATAGGACATATGGAACATGAACCAGTCACCTCCTGTAACTGAGCAAGACTTCTGATGGAGACAACAACCTAGCCACAAAATTTCCCTCCCTATAAATATGCATAGATAAAGTTGAACAGAAATTGAGGGAATGCCTAACCAATGACTGATCCAATGAGAGACCCATGTCACGAGAGAGACACCACACCTGAGATTATATTAATTATATTTTGCTATATTTACAGGCAGGAGACTAGCACACATGTCATCTGAGAGGCTTCCCTAGCAGCTGGTGGAAAGAGATGCAGAGACCCACAGTAAAACATTCAGCAGACCTAGGAGAATCTGTGGAAGAGGAGCGATTGAAGAATCAGAGGGCCCAGGACACCACAAGAAAACCTACAGAATCAATCAACATAGCCCCATAGGGGCTCACTGAGACTGAATTCCCAACCAGATCCATCCATGATCTAGGCTCTCTACACAGATATAACAGATTCAGACCTTGGTCTTTGTGTGGGACCTCTAATAGCAGGACCAGCTATTAGAATAGCTGTCTAACTGTTGCCTGCCTTTGGATTCCTTCGTCTAACTGGGCTGCCTTGTCTAGCCTCAATAAAAAGATGCACCTAGTCCACTGCAACTTGATATGCCAAGGAATATCCTGAGGAGGAGCTAAGGTGGGAGCAGTAAGGAGAGGAAGAGGGGATTAAGGAGGAGAGGAGGAGACAAGAGGAGGAGCTAGATAGAGAACGAACTAGGGAGGGGAACATGGAGGAGGATGTTCACGTGTCTGTAGAGTTAAAGGTAGTTGGTATATCTAGGTTGGGTGTTGGGTTACACTTCTGATTGTATGGGCATCTTGTTACTGATCATTACCAAATATATAAGTTTTGGATAAAAAAATACCCAAGAATATTTTCAATAAATATCCAATCTTTAACATCCAAAATCTCTTTTCAAAGTTCAAAAACTCTCAACTGTGGGCTCCTATAAAAATAAATATTAAAAACTTTCTTAATTCAAAGGAGAGAACCAGGACACAGTCACAATCAGAATAGAGCAACCCAAACTGCAATAGTGTAAGTCAGTCAGTCAAACACCAATGTCTGGTATCCACTTCCTTTCTTTTTCTACCTTCTCCAAAGGTCTTGGGTTACTTCTCTGCTCTGCCTTCTACAGCACACAGTGCTTGTCTTCTAGGCTCAGGCTAGCTTCACTCCATACCTGGTGCCCTAGGTAGTCATGCCAAGTACAGTATCTCCAAATGTTGGGGTTTCTCACCTGGGCAGCTCTTTTACCTATGGCCTTTCCTAGACTCGGACACTCCAGCACTGCTCCCCAGTGCCAAGCCTCAGCTGCTCTCCCCTTAGTACCTTCAAAACCAGCACCACCTGGGTGACTCTTTCACTACAAAGTTCAGCTGCCAACCTTGAAACAGAGCTGCTTTGTCTGGATTCTGAGAGAACACTTCCGAGATGGCTTAGCCTCAATGATGCTGATCTCTTAATTAATCTCAGCTGATTTTCAGCCCCAGCTGAATTGAATTGATATCCCAGCAAAGCAAAGGTTTCACTTGTTCTGGTGACTTGTTAATCCAATCTGATTCTTCAGCCAAAACAGTAACCATGGAGTCTTAACTCAAATGGCTCAGTAGAGTCTTTGCTTCCCTCTGAAGCATCACAAGCCAGGCCTCCATCATCTGCACTGCTGTCAACACTCTTATCTTCCAAGTTCCTACAGAACATCCCACTGAGCTCTCCTCACTCAATGAATTTCTAGCCCAAATTTCCAAAGTCCTTCCTCAATCTTCCCTAAAACATGATCAGGTCTGTCAAAACAACAGCCCACTATGCTGGTAGCAGGTTTGGGTTTCTATTGCTGTGATGAGCCAGGACCACCAGGCCAGGGAATGAACTATCCATAATAGGCTGGGCCCACCCCCATAAATTACCAATTAAGAAAATGCTCTACAGGCTTGCCTATATAGCCCAATCTTATGGAGGTATTTTCTCAATTCATATTCCCTCCTCTCAGCCAACTCTAGTCAGTGTCAGGTTGTCACAAAACTAACCAAGACACACACACACACACACACACACACACACACACACCACACACACAGAGAGAGAGAGAGGGGGGAGGAGAGAGAGAGAGAGAGAATCATCACACAAAAGAATCACACACAAATTCCAACCCATCAGTGTTTTATTTCAAACAAAGGAAAACTTCCTCTTTGAAATATTTAAAGGTATTTTTCTTTAAATTTCACTCAATCATGAGAACTTCATTTTTCTTTAATGAATTTATGTTTCCCAAAAGCTAACAAGAAATAAAAGTTTAAAGCTGGATACTGGATATGTAATTAGCTTCTGGAGTGCTTGGCTAGCATCCTTTCAATACTCCATCACCACACTGTGTTAAGAGGACTTTTTGTTCCAGCACTTAGGAGGTAGAGGCAGAAGGTCACTTCTCAAACTCAAGTTACTTAGATATTTTTGGAGTATCCTTGATTATAGGATACCATGTTTCAGATTATCAAAACTAACTAACAAGCAAACTAGTCAGAAATACTAAAATGAAATAACATCAGAAGATGATTGAGTAACAGCCTGTTATGTCAGCACTTGGGAGCTGAGACTGGGTCTGATGACACATGCCAATGACTCCAGCATTCAGGAGACAGGGAAAGGAGGAATGCAGATTCCAACCAGCCTGAGCTACATGGCCAGTTCCAGGTCAATCTGGGCAACATAGAAAAATGCTGTCTCAAAAATTCAGAGTCACAAGGTATCAAATGAAAACACTCTTTCATTTAAAAAGCAAAACTAAATTTGGGTTTGAAACCAATCTTTAATCTGCAAATCTGGGGTAAGAAATTACAGTGCCCTGTGCCAACTTGGGTCTAATATTCTCAGCAGGGAGTGGCTGGGTGGGTTGGGGAATGCAGGTGTGTAACTTACCCGAGGTGACAGTCTTCCAATTCAAGTATGGACAGGCAGAAGAAGTTCCAGGTTCTAGAACTCTGAAAGTTTTCTCTGTCTCCTCTAGAGCTTTTGGCCACCTTCCTCCTCACTCCTCCCCTTTGCTCTACCCACAAGCTACAGTTTGATTCCATGGGAAGGGGTAAATCTCAGAGAGCCCCACCCCTAGCTCAAAATTGGAGTTAACTAAGGACTGCTGAGAGAGGAAAAATTAATACAAAAGCCTGAGCCTGCTAATTGCTGTGCAATCCCAGGTGGTCAGACCTGAAAACACATACACATTAAAGAGAAAACTAGACTCACCAGGTTGTACTTATATATTAGGTTCTATATGCTCACTCCTGTATTCACAGGTGTATGTGTAATTGTGTGTGTGTGTGTGTGTGTGTGTGTGTGTGTGTGTGTGTGTATAACAAAGAAAAAGAAGCAGTGTGAGCAGGGGTACATACATACAAAGTGCTGGAGTGAGATAAAGAAATGGTAGAAATATATTTTAATTTAAAATATTAAAATAACAAAAATGGGGATAAGTAGATGAGTCTGCAATTGAAAGCACTGGCTGCTCTTCCAGGGTTCCCAGAACCCCCTTTAGGTAGCTCACAACCCCTGTAACTCTAGATGCAGGGGAATCCATCTCTTTCTTCTGGTCTCCCCTGGGACTCCCGCTCACACACAGATACAAATGTTTAATTAAACATTTTAAATATAAAATATTAACAGAAACTACAAGACAACGTTTAAAATATTGTGTGGCTTAACTCCACAGTGGAGTGTTTGTTTTCTACCTAACAAATGTACTTTTATTTTGATTCTTTGATTTCTTAATTTTTCCGTTTCATGAGTCTGATCCCAAAGACGGTCTGTTTGCAAGCAAGAGTAGTTTCCTTGTGGCTCAAGGAATTATTAGTGGAAGTGTTTTCATGATGTCCCACAATGCAATGCAGTGCTCAGGTTCTTTGTGTCATGAACAAATAGTTAAGATTGACACACAGTGGAGTAGTGGATCTCCTTTTGTTGACACAACTACACAGTTCTGATCTCAAAGGGAATAAAATAGTTTTTCTAGAGCCAATTATGAGTGCCATGTACTGAAAGCAGATTTGGTTACTCCAAATTCCATATTTCAAGATGGAAGCAGTTTCCTGAAGTTCTTATGGAAACACCTCAAAAAAACCAAAACAAAAAACGAGTTAAAGCGTTATTAGGTATATTGGTAAAAAGAAAATAAATATATTTAAATTGCTGCAAACATTAGTGAGTGTTTTTAACAAAGCTGACAAATCTCTCCTATTCATTTCAGATGCCATATAAGCATATTTTACAGCCCTTTGATAGGTCGAACTAGTGGTTTTTAATTGAATACATTACAAGATTTTTAAAAATCAATTAGGATATCAGGTCCTGTTTTATTTGTGAGTGACAGGATGTTCAGTGGGACAGGTGAGGAGAGACAAGACATGGCTATTTAATACACTAAAGCTTCCCCAAGTCAACTGTGTTCAGTTCCTGCCTGAAGCATCCGCGGACTGGAGCAGCAGCTTGGGCCGGTACACATCATCACTTGGAACCAACTGTACATTTAGACTGTCCAGTCATACTTGTAGAGTTCCCCTCTGAATGTACATTTGCTTTCATGGTGTTGCATAGATCTGCTTCTTTACAAAGGTTTAGGGTGGTGCCTCCAGGTCTGGCCTTAGAGAGAGACCAACAAAGAGGGATGTGCACAGTACTGCCTTCAGGGATAGAGACCAACAAGAAGGAATGTGCAAAGGACCACCATCAGGTTGTTCTTGCAAAGTACTGTCATCAGGGTTCTTCCTTCTTCCTTTCTCTTATTACCCAGCTTCCCCTCCCCCCATGTGTTTCTTTTGCTGCTGTCATACAGATTGGGGTCCTGGGCTCATGTTAGTCTTCACCCCAATATCACCTTGAAGTGTATCAGGTACATGATGAGCTACAAGAAGAGAAGGAATTTCCAGAGAAAGCTTGATGAAGGAATTCCCACAAGAGTCTCAGCAATTGCATCTTTAGCCTTACAAGAGCCTGATGAGTAAACTCAGCTCTGTCACTTTTCAATCAGTAAGCATTTCTTGAAATGACTCAAAGTGTAGCAGAGGCTCAATGGGTATGATGGTAGAGCATAGGGCTTCTGTCCTACTCTGTAGTCCCTCGACCACATGGCCATGCTATAAGGGATGTTATAACATATGGGTACTCTGTCAATGTAGACATCGCATCTGGATTTGGGACATCCTGTCTTAGGCTGGTTCCTGCTTTATGAGAAAACATTCTGACCAAAGGCAACATGAGGAGACAGGATTTCTTCCTTTTACAGTTCTCAGGTCTCAGTCCTTCACTGAGAGACATCAGGGCAGGAAATCAGTAGGAACCTGGAGGGATGCACTGGAGAAAGTACCATGGATGAAGACCAACTGCGTCACTTGCTATGTCTAAGTTCTCATACAACCCAGGGCCACTTGTATATGGGTGGCCCTACCCACAGGGAGCTGCCATGACCCACAGTAGTCATTAATCAAGACAATGCTCCCCTCAGACTTGCCTACACATAATCTGAGGGAGACATTTTCTCAGTAGAGTCTCTGCTTCCTAGATAACTCTAGCCACATCTGTGTCAAGTTGATTAAACAACAACAAAAAAAAAATGTGTAGCATTCAGCATGTTTCCAGTGTTACCACTCCTGTCTTCTGAAGTGTGCATGAACACTCTTAAGAGGCACCATGTAGTAGGTCATTGACATGGTATAAAATTCTAACTCTATTGCACTGGCTGCTGAATTTTGTAGTTTAAGAGCCATCCATGTGGTACTGGTTTTGAAGGCATGAAGGATTATGGAGAGCATCTGAAGCTTGGTACTGTGTGAAGCCCCAAGAGGCTACTGATGGAGGTATAGCCTCAGGGGCATTTGAAGACACCCGCCCCTTTTTTTTGAAAGGGTCATATGTAGAAAATGAGATTTGGCCCCATAAAGAGATCCAGTGAGACGCTATTGCTGAAAGTGCAACCTGGTCTCAGTGGAAGATCCCAGTGCATTGGGGATGCCAGTATTATGTGATGACTCCAAGAACAGCAGCAGCATTGAGTGGAGCAAGCCAGTAAGCAGCACGTTCCACGGCCTCTGCATCAGCTCCTGCCTCCAGGTTCCTGTTTCCCGCTTCATTTCCTGTCCTGACTTCCTCCAGAGGCTCCTGTGTTGCTTTCCTTTGGATCCCTTTCCCATAACTGGGCTGCCCTGTCTTTTTCAATAGAAAAGATGAACCTTGATAATTCACCATATATCCATAGGAGACCTACCCTTCTCTGATGGGAAGCCAAATAATTGTTTCCTCTCCAAGTTGTTTTGGTCATGATTTTTAATTGCAGCAATAGAAACCCTAAGTTAGATAATTATTTGGGTCTGTAAGTTCTGCTCAAGTCGATAGAATGCAGCTATTGATGAATTGTGATTTTTTTTTCTCAAAAAATACACATTAATTTCAAGAATGATCCTTACTGCCTGGGAGTGCAGGTAGTAGGATCCTTAAGGTCAATGGCTCTGAGGAAATCTTGTGACCAAGATCAACCTGTTGGCCAGTAGGGGGCAGCACTGACACAGTACAAATGGTGCTTGGGGCAGTTGTGTGTCACACAAGTCCTAGGCTGAGAAGGCCCCATATACCACCAACCCCTCTTGCAAGCATGAATAATTTGTATATGAAAATATGGAAGCGAACAAAAGCTGAGATTGTACTGATCCTTCTGGCAATGAGAATTGGGCTGATGTCCTCAATGGTCTTCTAAATTGATGAGCTCACCTGGGACTCAGTGATTTTATTCAATGTGTTTTCTTCTGTTGGTTTTTCTGCCTTTCCAGCAGCATAGCTTGCTCCTTCAGGAAACCATGGATAAGAAATGCCAGTCTCTCTTCATCAGCCTCGCTCAGTGGTCAACAGTTGACAGTAATAGGAACTTCCTCTTTAGGTTGCAGCTCATGGTGGCTCTTGAGTATGAGAAGGTAGAGGTAACATGGACTCCCTCCTCCTTGGGATCATGAGAACAAGAGACCATGAGTGGTACTCTCCCCACCTAAGCTGTGGAAAAAAGATGGTGGGAGGAAGATGTTTACACAGTCTCTCAACTGTGGGCTCCTGTAAAACAATTAAATGAAATATTTTCTTACTTGTAGAGAAACGAACTGGAGCACAGTCACCATCATATTAGACTAAAACTAAACTGCAATAGTGTAAATAGTTCAATATCCTGCACTCCTACTAACTCCCCAGACACACATGCACTCCTCTCCAGAGATAACATCCAGACAGGCCAAAACAAGACAGTATAAGACAATGCAAACATCTCCATCTCCATATTAAGTTTGTAGAAGGCAACCCAAGAGGAGGAAAGATAGGCTCAGTATGCATTCATTAATTTACTTTACATCCCAAATTAATTTAGTTAGTTTGCATCCAGATCACAGTTTCCTCTTCCCCCTCTCCTCTCAGTCACTGCTTTTTCCCTGCCATCATTCCATCTCCCCTCCTTTTCCCCTCCTATGGATATATGTTGACTGATCAAGGTGTGTCTTTTTCTGTGGAGGCTAGAAAAAGCAGTCCAGTTAGGAGAAAGAGATCCAAAGGCAGGCAACAGTCAGAGACAGCTCTTCCTCCTGTTGTTCTTGGTCCCACATGAAGGTCAAGATGCACATCTGTTATATACGTGTAGGTGACCGAGGTCTGTCTCATGCATGTTCTCTGGTTGGTCCTTCAATCTCAGTGAGCACTTATGGTTCTAGGTTGGTTGATTCTGTAGGTTTTCTTATGGTTTTGACCTCTCTGGCTCCTTCAATCCTTCACCATTCTCTTCCACAAGATTCCCTCAACTCTGTCTAATATTTGGCTGTGGGTCTCTGCATCTGTTTTTATCAGTGGCTAGGTGAAACTTCACAAAGGACACGTATGCTAGGCTCCTGTTTGCAGCATATTATTAATAGTGAAAGGGCTATTGAACTCACTGTAAAAGCTGACCACTCCCAGAACAGAATGTCCATAGCTCAGGTGCTAAGACCAAGAGTTAAAAGTGGGACCTCTAGAAACTGAAAATCCTCGTAAGGCAAAACATAGCAAAAGCAAGTCAAAACTAGCCTACAGAATGGAAAAAAATATCTTGACCAACTGTAGATTTGACAGAGGGCTGATATCCAAATTTGGATAGAAATGTCTCAAGAAATTAGACATCAACAAACCAATTACCCATTTAAAAATGGGGTACAGAGGTCAACTGAGAATTTTCAACAGAGAAATCTCAAATAGCCAAGAAGAGCATATAGAAATATTCAAATTCTTAGTCAAATGCAAGTTGAAAAAACCTGTGAGATTCCATCAGCATGGCTAAGATAAAAATCATCAAGTGACAGCACATGCTGGTGAGGATATTGAGAAACGGAGACAGTCCTGAATTTCTGGTGAGTGTGTAAACTTGTACACAAATTTGGAAGTCAATCTGGGTATTTCTCATAAACAATTCTACCTCAAGACCAAGTTATACCAGTCAGGGCCTATACTCAGAAGATGCTTGCCCACAGTTAAAGGACACTTGCTCAATATATTCATAGCACCTTTATTCATAATAACCAGAAACAGGAAGCAACTCATCTGTCCTTTAACCAGAGAATGGATAAGGAAATTCTTGTACATTTATGCCATGGAATATTAATCAGCTATTAAAATAAGAATATTATGTAAATTTCAGGCAAGTGTATAGAACTGGAGAATATCCATTCTGATTGGGGTAATTCCAAACCAGAAAAACTTGCATGGTATGTACTCACTTATAAGTGGATATTACCCATAGAGTACAGGATAAGCATGCTACAATCCAAACACCCAAAGAAGCAAAGTAACAATAGAGCCCAAGGTAATATGATTGAATCTCTCTCAGAAAGGGAAATAAAATCTATTCAGTAATGGTTCATTAGTGGGAACTGTATGGGAGAGAGTATGGGGCCAGGAACAGTTTTTGAGACCAGGTGTGGTAGGAGAAGCAGTCTCCATAGGGCTGGGAGATAGAAAGCAATCTATGTGGGGGCACCTCAGGGACAAGCCAGAGGCCTGGTATGGGGTCGGCTCCTGAGAGGACATGGGAGTGACCTGACTCAGTCCCAGCAGCTGGGGATAAGGAGACTGACATGGCCATCTCTGGTAGCTAGGCAGGATTTCAGTGGAGGGAGAAGGACACCAACCCACCCACCAAACCTACCATCCAAAATTTTCCTTTTCTACAAGATATGCAGGAATAAATATGGAGCAGAGATTGAAGGAACAGCAACCAATGACTGGACAAACTTGAAAACTACCTCATGGAAGAGAGCCAAACTCTAACACTCTTGATGCTACTTGGTTGTGCTCAAGGACAGAACTAGCATAATGTCATGTGAGAGGCTTCATCTGGAACATGATGGCAACAGATGGTAGCAAAGCAAACATTAGGCAGAATTCAGGGAGTGTTGTGGAAAAGTTGGAGGAAGGATAGGGGGAACCAGATGGGGTCAAGTATACCAGAAGGAGACCTACAGAGCCAAGTCATCTGGACCAATACGGGGATCACAGAGACTCAACCACCAACCAAAGAGCATGCATGGTCTTGACCTAGGTCTCCTACATATGGAGCAGATGTGAAGCTTCAACTTAATGTGGGTCTCCTAAAAATCTGACTGGTTTTGTCTCCTATTGAACTTTGTTGACTTCCTTTAGAACATTTTCCCCTACATGGCTGCTTTGTCTGGCCTCAGTTGGAGAGGATGCATTTAGTCCTGATGCAACTTGTTGTGTGAGGGCAGGGTGATAACTGGTAGGGGTGGAGAGTGGGTGCCTCTCCTTCTCTGGGGAGAATGGGAGCAGGAAATGAGGGGAAAGAGTTGGAGAGTAGGTCTGAGAGAAAAGAAAGGCAGGAAGTGATCAGGTGTTAAAATGAATAAATAAATTGATTAATTAAAAAAGAAATGATAAATAGGGAGCTAGATACATTTAACATTATTTGAACTTTGTCCACTGCATACTGAACAGAAATGTGTTCTCTCTGAAATATGTTAGCACATATGTTTCCATGAGTCACTTTTAATTACACAAAAAATCATTAAATATGCAATTTTTTGGTATAAGATAAAGTTGTGAGGATTGTTGTGAAGCTTGGTGGCTTTAGTTCATATGTACTGAAACTGATAATTAGCATATGTAAATTATACAAAGAATGTTGTTTCAGTCAGAGTTTCCCTACAGACCTAAATAGATAAGGTTACAGTTATTCTTAGTTTCTTATCTCCCTCTATCTCCACCTTTTTCTTTCTCCTCTGTTATCAATATATGCTTAAAGTTTATACTATAGAAATTGTTCAGATTTTTAATTATTTTGATTTTTATTTACTTGTGTTTCACAGCTTTTATTCCATTTCTGAGCAGGATAAGATGGAGATAAGAAAGACTAGAAGGAAACTGCTGAGGGACTTTAGTTCCTTGTCAAGAGGAAGTTTCTTGAATTTTCATATGAGGTATTGAGATAAGTAGATAGTATGATATAGAATTTCTGCTCTGAATCTCAAACTGTAGGGTGCTGAGATAAGTGGTGTGGATTATTACACCCTGTTGAATGGTGTTCACAGATCTAGTGAATAGATAGACAAACTGTATATGAACTGAAGCACATCCAGACCTTTCTTGGAATGACTGAAGACATTGGTATTGCTTTGGCAGAATTATTTAGTGACTGTCTAAAGAATAAACAAACAAGCAAATCATCAACACACACATATACAAAATGTTTGAAATATAATGAATTAATGATGATGCCAAACTGGTAAGCTTTTATGAAAAATAGACACTTGAATCTTTGTGATTCTGTATCCATGATTGCTTTTTACATTGTCAAACATGGGCCTGGAGTGATGATCACTCGGTAATTAAGAGTTCTGGCTGCTCCTTCTGACAACCTGAGTCTAGACAAACACCTGGCAGGCAGCTCACAACCATCTATACAAGGTTCTGATGCCTTTTTCTGTCATGCAAGGATAGATGCAAATAAAACATGAATGTACATAAAATACATACAGAAATAAATGATTTCCTCTCACTCTCCCATGATGCAGAAGCTCAAACCCTGAAGCCCAGAGCAAACTAGACTATTACTCACCAACTGAGCTCAATGGACACACTTGAAACTCCACATGCTCTCTTTACAGAGCCACACAACTGCTACTGATCAACATCCCCATTTTAATTAATTGGGCCATTTTATTTCTTTGTGAAATTGAGTCCTTTTTATCTTTACAGAGTTCTTCATCTCGATATATATCTTCATGTGTATTATTTGGATTTGTGTATATGAAAGGTGGGATTCACACAGGCCAGAAAAGAGGGTCCTATCACTGAAGTCAGAGTTCCATCTGAGAACCAACTGCAACAAACAGCCTCTGATTGTTAGGTCTCAAAACAAACTTTGGTCCTTTGCAAAACCAGCATGTGTTCTTAACCTGTGAGCAATGTCTCTCAATCTATGGGTTGTTTGCTTTAAGAATATGACATTAAGTTTACTGTGGGCAAATCTCAGGTTAAGTTCACTGGTTCCAAGGAACAAGGCCAGGGAACTGGACATTGAAACAGGGAGACAGGTTTTTGGGGAAAATAGAAAGATGGAGCCTGAGAAAGTTTTGTTTCTTTTTTGTCTTTTTCTATATGTTATACCAGACTAGATGCCTATGTGTTCCACCATAGCTCATAACTTTATCCATCTTCCCAAGATTGTGATTGTGACATGCCTGGCATCTATGTGTATATTTTGACTTCTCTCCAGAGACCATTGGTTGCAGAGTCCTTAAATTTAGATTTTTTTAATCAATTCAGACAATAACAATGATATTTAAACAAAGAATTCATGTTTTAAATGTTCAATAAATACAGAGTAACAAATTGATTTATTGATAGTTTACTATACAGAAAGCGGGTATAATGACTAGGCAGAGTAATATTCTTTCTTTTGTTCTTTTTATTACAACTGAAGACTTAAAATACAATTCTTTTGTAAAGTAAATGTATCCAGGCAAAGGACAAGAGGAAGAAGTGTCAAGAAACCTCTCATTTTATACATGCCAAATCCACCCAGACGTTTGTTTCTCTCATGAAATACCAGTATCTTTCCAATCCTGGACCCATTTAACTTTCCTGACCCTGAACCTGGTAGTAAGGTTGGTAACAATCAAAGATCCCAGACAAAACATCTAGTTAGTATATCTGGGTAGAAGCCAGGTATCAATGCCAAACTGTGTTTCTGACTCCACAAGTTCCCTGTTCCCACAGTCCATCTGACTGTTCCCCACGTCAATCCCAGCCTCCAAGATCCCAGTCACTGTGCATCCTTTTGTTTCCAAGCATCTGAGCAGTGTCAGAAGCCACATTCTGAAGACCCCAGATGACAGATGTGTCCCACAACTGTTGTTAATTCAAATCCGGAGTCATGTTTCCCAATTTACCGCCAGCAACAACAAAGTCTGGACACCGTTTGATAGATACAGCGCTCACCACATGTATGGCAGATATTTGAAGCAAACGAGATGTTCTTGGGCTGCCTTATTGCCCTGAGTGTATCCATGAGCTCAGAACAAAGTCGGGCAAATCTTTCTCTGGAAACTTGAGCTGGCTCAACATAGCACTCCAGAGGGGCAGGGTATTCTTCCACATACATCTTGCTCCAGTTGGCACTGTGCTGCAAAAGGTCCTTCAGGATGGGCATGGAGAAGTCATTGTTGAAGAAGTTGACATGTGTGAGCTGAGAACATTGGCTGAGTGCAGGTAGAAGGGTATTGAGCTGGTTGTCATTCATCCTACACCCCAGCAAATCCAAAGTCTCAAGAGTGTCTGCCACTTTCTCTAGGAGACCTCTCAGAGGCATAAGATTCAAAGCAGATAAGGTCACTCCTCTCAAATTCAGATGTTTTAGCTGAAAGAGACTCTGACAGCAGGAGAAGGAATCCAAGTCTTTCTGTGAAATCAGGGAGTATGTGATGGAGAGAGTCTCCAAGGGCGTCAGCAGGCACCTAGGGATAGACCAGGGGTTAGTTGTAGCTAATGATCTTGTAGAGGTTTGACTGGGATATACAGAGTAATAAAAAGGAACCAAGTGTCCCAGGTCAGTTTGACTAAATGACCAAGGACATCATCTATGATGCTTCCTGTTGGAAACTTCTCAGTCATGTCAAGCCCACAGTTCATCTACTGGCCTCACTCTCAAGCTGAAATCCAGTTAATCCCCTAACCCTGAAAGCAAATAAGAGACTTCCATCCCAAGAAAGTCCTGACAGGATCTCAATATTTGCTGTGTGCTCACAGAATTTGCACTCTATCTTTCCCTCTGCAGTCATGCTGCTCTCAATTACAGCCTCAGCTGTACCCTCTGTCTCATGCACTCTATGCTACTTGCGCTTAAAACCTTTCATCTAATGGGAACTAGAGCAAAATAGAAGGCTGTTCTCAGAGATCTGAGCACAGTTCACACTGTGCTAGTGAGTCCCCTGACTCCTCACTCCACACTCTCCTTCCTGTTTCCTTTTCATTTGATTGGGTGCAGGATTCAGGAAGAGTTGCAATCCATCCTTACTAGATCTGACCTACTCTTTAACAAATCACTTCTTGACTCCATGAGTGCCATTTGAGACACTGATTTAACTTGTAAAATTTCCTTTGTATAACTCAATATACATGAAAACAAGACATAACTTCCAGAGTTTATAAGTCTGTAAATGTTTGTTCTTAGTGACTGGCTGGATCATGCACCACTAGACCTTATGATAAAGAGACAGATTTGCTTCAGTAGCTAACCCAGTTTTCCATTCTTGCTTACCTTAGGACCTGATTCATCTGGTCTCTGAGAAAATGAACACAGAACATGAAGAGATGCTGAAGACAGTTGAATTGGGAGAACTGAGAAATAAACTTTTTGATACACCCAGCTTCTGTGATTTGTTCTATTGGTAAAATGGAAGGCGATCTTGTGGAGTGGTGCCAGGAAGACTTTTCGAAGGTTTCTCATCTGCCCAAAGTAGGGAGCAAAACGTGCCAACTCTAACAGAGTCCATTCAGTATTCAGTTCTAATTCTGTGATGTGCTCTGGATCAAAAACATACAAGATCTGTCTGATAACTCGGACTGGCAGAGCCCAGATCTTCATCTTTGTACAGCAGAAATGTAGGAGAACTTTCTGTCCTGGGCCCACTTCAAGAAGCATGCTTGTGTTTCATCAAGGCAGGACCTGATGGACAGGTCAACTATGATCTTCAGACGCTGCCTCAGTGCATATCTGGGTTGGACCTTCATGGCTTGCTTTTTGTCCAAGGTCTCAGATGAACAGCCACAGTTCTCTGCATCAGTCCATATGTTCCAGAAAGCATGGTGCACATTTCTCAGGTCAAGAACCTGAAGTTTTGTCCTCCTGTAGGTAAAACATAGGAATGTCAGCAGAGACTGTATTTGCTTTTACTATATATATCTAAGCTCAGCTCTCCTCCCTGCTAAGGTGTATGTTTTAAGCACCGGATATCAAGATGGACTCACATATGCTACAGAAGCTTTCCTGGGCTTCTGTACACTTGATTACTGTTCTTTCACTAAGGTGAACTTTATTTCTCCTTCGTCACATTATTAGTGGTTGTGGTAAGGCCAGGGGTAGGCTCATTCTACTGTGAGGCTACATCTACACTAGTCCATATTCAACTCTAATCCATATCCAACTGCCCTCAGTATAAGTAAACATAGCTTTCAAGAACACTGTATCCCTGCCTAATGATGCCATCAGAAGCATCTGATCCACTTATGACAAAGCCAATCTCCCTTGAAATGTCTACTGTGTACCCTTCATTCTCCATTATACCATACTTGGATATTGCTTACTTGGGTGAAACTCTCTTTTCAGTCGCATGTCTACTCCATCTAGCACAGCCTGCAACATTTCCAGGTCAGGTGTCTCCATCAATGCCCCCACAGGGAGACAGGGGAAAGGCCATTTTGCCACCATTGCTTTTATAAGCATAGTGTGTCTGCAAGTGAAGGCCTCATTAAACAGTGTTGGGAAGAGCCCAGGGGGCAGGTCCTCTAGAGAGGACATGGCCACAGCTTCATCTCTCACCAGAGTCTGACTTGCCAGCTTCTGGAGTGTGGGTGGGTTCTGAAGACTCATCCTCTAAGGTCTCCAATCAGAAGGCTCCTGGTGATGGAATCAGAAAAGAATACACTTTAAGATAAAGTTTATAAATGTTCCTCACCATCACATCAACTACTAAACTTCTGAGTTACTGCTCTGGTAAAGGTAGAGACATCAATTTACCTCTTCATCCTAAACTGGTGTGGAGTTATAGACTCCCACACTGGCATTAGGGGAAAACCTAAGCAAAACCTAAGATAACAATTGAGTAACTCACAGGTATAATTCTACTATTGTGAGTTAAAGGGGCTCAAAGATTCAGGGTCTACAGGCCTACAGTGTGAGCCAGGGTCTCATAAAAACAAACACTTAGCACTGAGGAGGCTGCTGAGTCAGAGGGATCTTGCTTTTCAGCCTACCCAGAGCCACATCACTATTTCTATGGGCTTGAACATACAAAGACCTTCTTTTAAAAAATCAACCATGATAATGAAATTAATAGCTAACATAGATGTTTGTGATGAAGCTAAAACATCATTTGGAATTAAATCCAAGGTCTTCAATGTGTTCATCTAAAGAGACAGAAATTAAAAACTCTTGTCATATCTTGGTGTGTAAAGGTCTCTACATCAAACTACATGACCCAGGGGAAAATCATTACATACCAGTTCTGAGCACTGCAGACAGGTCTCCAAGTTCCAGCCAAACCAGGAAGCTATCCAGGCTCCAGGTCTCTGAGTATTCTCTTGCTCCTCTGAAGCCTTTATATACTTCTCTGCTCAGCCCTCCCTATTGTAGCCACACCCTCCAAACCCAAACTGGAATTGGATTGGATGGATAAACTCCACCCTTTTAATTCTACAGGTAACATGCAATCATTTCATTGAGTGAATCAGAGCTCCCTGTGAGAATACCTCCACAAAACCCAATCCCTCAAACATTTCACTTGTTTTTTTTGTTTTTGTTTGTTTTGTTTTTAGTAAACAACTGCATTCATTTATTTCTTTCTGCTCTTGTCAGTGGATGTAATGTGACTCGTTTTAAGCTTTTGCTAGTGTGATTTCACTTTATGTACTTTAACATAGTATTGTGAGCTAAAATAAAACCTTGCTCCCCTACATTGCTTTCGTCAGGTTTTTATTTTGTTTGTTTGTTTGTTTTTATTAATCATAGCATCAGAAATGAAACTAGAACAGCTGAGTATCTCATATAAGAGAAATCACACTGTTCACCCATTTGTGACTAATTTATTTCACTTAGAAAAATGTCTTCTTCTCAGCTATATTGTCACATGCGTCATCAAACACTTTTTCTTCTGCCTGTTGAGTTATATTCCACTGTGTGAGTATCACACTTTACATCATTCATTCATCATCCTGTGCACACTTAGTTTTGCTTCATGGTTTGAAAGTGTGAATAATGTTGCTCTCAATATGAGTGTGCAAATACCTTGAGTTTCTGCTTTCAATTCTTCTGGATACTTGCTTAAATTTAATGAAGATATCTTTCTCTTTCTCTCTCTCTCTCTTCCTTTCCTCTCTTCTCCCTCCTTTTCTTTCTTCCCCCTTTCTATCCCTCCTTATCTTCTTTGATCTGTCTCTGCTTTTGTCTCTTTCTTTCTTTTTCTTCCTCCATGACCAAGGCAACTCTTATAAAGGCAAAATTTAATCGGGCTGACTTGTAGGTTCAGAGGTTCAGTCCATTATCATCAAGCAGGAAACATCGCGGCCAGCACACATGGAACTGGAGGAACTGAGAGTTCTATGTCTATGTCTAACCAGGAAAAGACGGTCTTCCAGGCAGCCAGGAGAAGGGCTCAAAGCCTACCCACAGTGACAAACTTCCTCCAACAAGGCCTATTCTAACAAGGCCATACCTCCTAATAATGCCACTCCCTGGACTAAGCATATTAAAACTACCACATCTACCATCCAGAAATAGAGAGATGGTAGCCTCAGGATTGTGAGGGTAAAGGCAGCCTAGGCTAAGAAGGAAGAAAGGTTGAGAGGGAGGGAAGGAGGGAAGAAAAAGGAGGAGGAGGAAGAGGAGGAACATTTCACTTGTTAATTAACAACATATCCCGGTGTGTTCGAGATTCATCTTGGTGTTCGGGAGTTTTTGTCTCAAGAGCTGTAACACTTGGGGAGAGATCCGCTCTCCCGGAACCTTCCTGGGGCACCAAGCTGCTTCCTTGCCTGCTAGCCGGCTTCTATCGGCCCAGCCCGGGCGGCTCAGCGTGGAGAGACAGGTGCAGCGCCTGGGAGTGACCGAGCTGTGACAGCGGAGACTCGAGCAGAGGCAGCAGCGGAGGCAGGCAATCTCTCCTCCCTGCTTGCACTCGCACCCTTTTGGCCCAGACCTCTCACACCAGGCTGGGTGAAGACCAACAGACAGCGGAGACGTGGGTAGAGGACCCTCCCTGTTCTCACTCTGTCCTCAGTCGGGAGATCATCGTGGGACACCCTCCAGAACCTGGCACCCCACATCTGGCGCCTCAAACGTGGAACACGAACAGCCACGCAGCCACAGGAACTGAGACCACGGAAAGGACCAGCCCAAGCCTATCTGGGTCCCTGCTCGAAATGTCCGACACCACCCCACCAACCAAGAAGATGGCCCACCTCTCACTAACAGATCAAGAACCAAGGAGGGGGAAGAGAAGGCAGAGGAGACGCCATGCACAGAAGAGCAGCAGGATTTCCTGGAAGGATATCCATGACCTGGTGACAGCTGCCCAGGCCATGTGCCCTCCACAAGCCCCTCTCTCCCCTATTCTCTTGGCTGTTTTTGTCATCCTTCATGCTAACTCTGCTACCGCCCAGTCTCTCCCTAGGCTTCCCAACACCTACCATTGGAGATTCTATGCTAGGGAAACCTACAATGGACACAACAAAGTTATAGGAACCCAGGACTGCCCACTTAAAGGATGTCAAAACAGGATTGAGATTCCCCTACACCCAGAATCCATCTCCACTATCTCCAGCCCTTTTCTCTGCTTTCCTTACCGAAACACAGGTGAATGCCTCCAGGAGGTCTCCACATATGGAGGTTGCCGATATTGGAGCTGCAGGATGGAATCCACCAGTCGAGGTGGCACCATGCTCACCAACCTTAAAACTCATTTTCAGCTTTCCATCAGTGATCCATGGAATGAACGTTGGCGAACCGGAGTCATGGATAAACTTTACTCCAATGGCTATGCCAGATACCCCATAGCTGACCTACACATCTCCCGTGAACTTGTCCCTGCCCCCAAATCTGCCTTTACCCATGCTAATATTATCCAACAGGAAAACCAGTCTCAAGAGGAACTACAAACTACCCTCTCCTGGCTACAGTACATCCAATATGCAGCAGACCTCCTTCCCTTAACGACCCACCCCAATTCCTCCCAATGCTTTTTCTGTGCCTCTCTCTCCCAACCATTATTAACAGCTGTTCCCATTAACTTTTCCCTTTATGACCTCCACGGACCCCTGCCTGCAAGGAAAGCACAAGACCTTCCTCTCTTTGACCTAACCCCACCTCTTTGCCTTGTAGGGCCCTCCTCAAAACCCTATCTCACATGTGCCCATGACATCACCATTACCAACTCAGTATGTGTTAACACTCCTGCTCTCCTCTGGTGCAAAGGCACTGTAGGTGCCTGTATTGACCCTCATTTTCAGGGCTCCTGCACCCCCGTGATCGTTGTCCCCCAGATTTATCTCTACGAAACTGAAGAACTTGCCTTACAGATGGGAGGAAGCCGAAAGAAGAGAGAGATCTTCATCCCTCTGCTCATTGGACTAGGCCTTGCTGTTTCACTTGGTGCTACTGGAACTGCTGGAGCAGCCCATGTCCAAACACAGCATCTGGCCGGCGACTTCCAGGACAAGCTTGACCAGGCAATGGCCTCTACTACAGACAGCCTTGAATCTCTTCAACGCCAGATAACCTCGTTAGCAGGAGTTGCTCTCCAAAACCGGAGAGCCCTAGACTTGTTAACTGCTGAACATGGGGGGACTTGTGTTTTGCTGGGGGAGGAATGTTGCTTCTATGTCAATGAGTCTGGGCTGGTAGAACAAGATGTACAAATGCTCAAAGAGCTCCGGGGGAACCTCCGGGCACGCTATACTCCCAATACCCCTACCCCTTGGTACTCTAACCCCTTGGTGGCTTGGATTCTTCCCCTCCTTGGCCCCATACTAGCCATTGGAACTTTACTTCTCCTGGCACCCTGCCTCATTCAGTTTCTAAAGCAGCAGATAAGTAGCATTGCAAAGGTAACTACCAATCGGGTCTTGGTTCAGTATCAAACTCTTCCCAACACAGGAGATACTTATTCTGATGACACCTCTCCTTTATAAAAGAAAAAGGGGGAGTTGTGGGGCGGTGGGCTGTGGGAAGCAGCTGGGTGCCTGGTTGAGCAAGCCTTGAACCCCGGACCTTTACCAGGACGGCAGGTGTTCGGCGCTGCCCCCAGGCCCTGGTTCTTTTCATTCAGCTTCCGGCCCTCCACAGCCTCTCCCAAAGAGAGGTCTATGACTATCAGTCACGAGGAGCAGTGCCTCAGGCCCTCCCACATGTAGATGAGGTATCTCTAAGCTCTCCACCAAGCCAATAGGTATTATCTGCCAGACCCTAACCCACATGCAGATGAGGTATCTCTAAGCTCTCCGACCAAGCCAATAAGCGTTATCTGCTGTCAGACCCTAACCCACCCTGAAACTGTATATAAAGGCTCTATTCGGGAGAAAAAAAAAGAAAAAAAAAAGAAAAAAAAAGAAAAAAAAAACCATATCCCTGAATTTGTGGATTTCCCCTTCATTTGCATAATGGTTACATAGTTTTGAATTTGGTACAGGACTGGGTCTTGCTGTGAAGCCAGGATTGTTTCAGAACTCTAAGTTTTAGCAATCCTCCTGCCTCAGCATTCTTCCTACTGCTAGGATTAATGTTGTGTAACACTGTACCTGTGTGTATTTTATTCTCATGCCCAAAGTCAGTCTGATTTGTCTCAGGTCAGTGTTTTAATCTGCTGCTGATAATACACCTGCAGAATGTGGTAGAAGTAACCTGTCTCATGGTAATATATCTGTCGAAGTCAAAGTCACTTCATCAAAATCATCTCATTAAATTCACCTTTCAAAGTAATTTTGTCAGAAGTAATTTAGACAAATCTAAATTTTAGGCTAGAACAAGGAAGTAGGCTTCAGACATGAAAATGATCTTGGGCTAGGACAGGAAAGTAGGTTCAGATACTTTGTCACCCTGATAAGCCCTTAGAAACAGTGATCATAGGAATGTTCACCTAATTGTGTTTAATGCCTTGCTTTTTCAGGGGAGCCAGAGGACACATTCAAATACCTGGAGCCTGCATTCACAGCCTATCTCTGTTTGGATTCAGAGAGCTGTCACCAGAGCTCAGAACCTGTAAGTCCATTCCCTCCCATGGCCAGAAAACTTGAAAGGGTGGAGATTAGAGGCAAACTGGGACACCAATTTGTTTTGTTTTTCATTTTTTATTTTGTTTTGTAAAGGCTTTATATCTGATGTCAATAATGGAACAATTAGTATTTTTGCTTCATGTTTTTATGAGTTATTAGGGAATTTCATATTATGAACTGGAAACACTTCCTTTCCAGTCTGTGCCCAATCTGTTGTTTAAGGACCTGTCTCATGATTTATGTCAGGCTGAGACATGAAGATGGTGTTCAGTTTTCAGGCTGCCAGGAACCCTTTCCAATGGGGATGGGACTGAGTGAAGAATTGCTTAGGTTTGGTGGAACACTGGGGAATGCAGGGCCCTTGGGTGTACTTGTAAGAGGTTTATCATGGTGTCAGTGAGGGAATTTGGAATAGAGAAGACCAGTAAGTACAGGTGTCTCCCTGTGGGGGCACTGATGACGACCCCCAATGTGCAAACCTTCCAGGATGTGCTATGGAGTAGACATGGAACTGACAAGAAAATTTCACCCCAGATAAGCAATCAACAATTATTGCACGAGGTAGCACATGGAGTACACAGTAAAGATTGTGGGGTCCAGGAGAATGACTTCTTCCAAAGTAGATCAGATACTTCTGATGTGATCATCAAGCAGGGAGGGATCCAGGGGCCATGAAGACTCTTGTTTGTTTGTACTAAGGGCATTTGAATATGGATTAGAGGTTAGAGTAGCTAGATAAAGCCTCACAGTAGAAGAAGCCTATTCCTGGCATTCCACAGCCACTGATGATGGAACTAAGTTGAAATAAACATTATCTTCGTGAAAGGAAGGTGATCAGGTCTATGTATGCAGCTCAGGGAACCCGTCTTGCATGCATGAATGAATGTTTGACTCTCGGTCCTGAAAACCACACACTTGGCAGAGGTACAGCTGAGTTTAGAGACATAGTAAAAAGTGACTCAGGGTCTTGTCACATCTGCTAAGACTTCATGTCTTTTTTTTTTTTAAGTTTATTTATTTTATGTATATGAGTACAATGTAGCTGTCTTCAGACACACCAGAAGAGGGCATCAGATCCCATTACAGATGGTTGTGAGCCACCATGTGGTTGCTTGGGTTTGAGCTACAGGATCCCCGAAGGAACAGTCAGTGCTCTTAACCACTGAGCCATCTTTCCAACCCCCGACTTCATGTCCTTTAAACACAGAAGGCAAACTTAAGATTCTCGATTTGATTAATGTGCACCATGCCTTCTGGAACATTGGGCTGGTGAAGAGAAGTGTGACTATTTAACAGAGACTGTGGATGAGAAGCAAGTAGTGAAGATCCTTCCCAGATATGGGCAGAGGGACTGTCTGAGTGTGGTAGTTGACTTTTACTTCCATTACTGTCTGAAACAGGAAGAAATGTGCTTATTGAAGTGGGCTCGGCAGAGAAAGGGTTTCCATATGTTTCTGCAGAGGGAAGATGAGGATCTGGGCTCTACCTGTCTGTTATCGAAGACATTTTGGAAGTTTTCCATCCTAAGCACATACAGAATCAGAGCTCAACACAGAGTGGACTGGGGACACAGTGTCACATTTTACTCCTTGCTTTGGGCAGATGAGAAATCTTCCTACATTTTTCCTGGAAACCACCTACAACAACAACTATTTTATTTTATGTTGTTGTGTTGTGTTGTGTTATGTTATGTTATATTATGTTATTTATTTTATTTTTTGGTTTTTCGAGACAGGGTTTCTCTGTGTAGCCCTGGCTGTCCTGGAACTCACTCTGTAGACCAGGCTGGCCTGGAACTCAGAAATCTGCCTGTCTCTGCCTCCCAAGTGCTGGGATTAAAGGCCTGCACCACCACTGCCCGGCACAACAACAACATCTTTAAGCATGGCAGGAGCACAAGTGCTAGAGAAGTATGTCAACAAGTTCATTTCTCAGTTCTCCAATCTCAAGGGCCTCCGCATCTTTCCATGAATGGTTTGTGCTTTCTCAGAGACTATATGAAACAAGTATTCAGGTAAGCAAGGATGGTGAGCTGGGTGGGCTAACAGAGTAAATATACATCTTTTATTTTAAGGATTACTGGTACATGATGCCTGCCTTTCACTGGGAACATTTAGGGGTCATTAGAAAATGGAAGTTATGTGTAGTGTGAATTAAGTTCTCAAATGGACACTTATAAAGCAGAGGAATGAAGTGAGTTAAGGAATAAGTCAGATCTTTTCAGGATGGGATGTAATTCTTTTTGGAATCAATCCCACCCAGTCAGTACAAAGTGAACAGAAGGGAGAATGTAGTTAGGAGTCTCAAGCCTCACCCACACAGTGGAGAGGTGAGCTATGTGCTAAAATCTGTGAGAAGAGGCTCCAGTCGGCACCTATTTTCTCATGGGTGAAATGCTTGAGCCCATGTAGATCTGAGTGCATAGGACAGGTGAGGAGAGTGTGCACCTGTAAATGACAAGAATGATTGTGCAGAGCTTATGATGGAATGAATTTTCTGCTTAAGGTTGAGGCCAGGAAATGAATTATAGGATTGATTTGACTCAGCAAGATCAAACGGGAAACACCTTAGATAATGTCCTGGATTGTTTGGTTAAACTTACCTTGAGGCACCTACTTCCTTCTCCTTTTGTGTAAACCCTACCTCATGCTCTCTATCACCATTTGCCAGACCTAACTCTGGTCTCCTCTCTCCCTAGGTGCCTGAGGATGCCCATGGGGACCCTCAGCATCACTCACTACCAAATTTCAGTCAAACATTGACTCCTTTTCTTGCTATCAGAGGCTCTTTCAGCTCAAACATCTGGACATGAGAGGCATAGTCTTATTGGGTGTGAATATTATCATCACACAGACTTAAAAAATGAACTCATTAATTAAAATGGAGACGTCAATAGCAGGGTGCTTCCTGACTTTTCTGTGGCTCCAATGGTGTTCCCTTAAACAACACAATGAAGAGAGTACATAGAGTTTCATCTGTGTCCATTGAGCTTAATTAGTGAACATAGCCTACTTTGCTCTGGGCTCCAGCTTGAGGCCTGCACCATGCATGACTGAAAGCATAGAAGGAATTAGTCTTAGTACACTGTCTGTCTGTCTATCCATCTGTATATGTATGTATGTAATCTTTCCATCCATCTATCATCTATCTATCTATCTATATCTATCTATCTATCTATCTATCTATTCTATCTATTCTATGAGGCCACAGTCATGCTTAAACACATACTACATTACAATGACTCAACTAATAAATGAGATAGAATTTCAGACCCATTTTCCATATGAATATTGATACAAAATACTAAATAAAACACTGGGAATCATAATTGAAGAACACATCATAAACATCACCTATTTTGATCCAGGAGGCTTCATTCCAGGAGTGAAAGGATGGTTCAACATAGGATAATAAGTAATATAATTCACCATTTAAACAAACTGAAAGAAAAAGCCACATGATCATCTCGTCAGATGCCCAAAATGGCTTTGACAAAATCCAGCACCCCTTCATGATAAAAGTGCTGTAGAGACCAGGGATGGGAGGCATATACATAAACACAATAAAGGCAATATACAGCAAGCTGATAACCGACATCAAATTAACAGGAGAGAAAAGTAAAGCAATTCTACTAAAGTCAGGGGCAAGAAATGGCAGTCCACTATCTCCCTATCTATTCAATATAGAATTTGTTGTTTTAGCTAGAGCTATTGTAGTACCAGGGAAATATTAGTTAACCCCCAAAAGACAGACAGGAGTCAATCTGATGCAACTCACAGCAGGGTCCCTATTCTATTCAAGCTATGTTGGGCCTATCTAATATACCTTGGTCAGGCAGGGTGGTTGGGGGAGCCTCAAATGTCTATCAGGGAAGGCTTTATAGTAAGCAATAAACAGGGAAAACATGGGCAAGCATCTAATTAGATAGCATTTCCTTTAGCATATCTGTCTGCTGCTGGGAGTCATACCATAAACTCAATTTTCATTTCCCTCTGCATTGGTGGTCCTTAGGTAAGGGTTGAGCTTGTAACCTGGGGTACGAATTTGTTGGGGGAATAACCTGGAGACACCAGTCTTGTTGAGGGTGTCACCTGGATACAATGGTCTTGTTGGGGATTAGCCTAGTAACTGGAGCTATGTTTGAGTTTTGTTGGGGAGAAACTTGGAATCTAATCTATGTACCAGGCCGTTAGTTTACCTGAGTTCCAAACTTAGGTCTGGTTCTCTAAAATAGAGTCTGAACTTAAAATATTTGGCATCTCATATAAGACAACTAATGCAAATTGAAGGGAAACAAGTTGGAAAGGAAGAACTCACAATATCTCTATTTACAGAAGAATTGATAGCATAAATAAAAGACCCTTCAAATTCTACCAAAGAACTGCTACAGCTGATAAACACCATTAGTAAAGTGGCTAGATAGAATGTAAACTCAAATAATTCAGAAGCACTCCTTTACACAATTGATAAATAAGATAAGAAAGAACTTAGGGAAACAATATCCTACAAAAGAACAAACATATATGAAATTTATTGGTGTAAATCTATCTGAGAAAGCAATATATGTGTATGAAAAAATTTCAAATTTCTGAAGAAATAAATTTAAGGAGCCATTAGAAGATGCAAAGGTCTCTCATGCTCCTGCATCCAGAGGGTTAATGTAGTACAAAATGCCATCTTACCAACAGCAATCTACTGGTTCAAAGCAATTCCCATTAAATTCCAATACAATTCTTACAGACCTTGAAGGAGCAATTCTTCACTTCACATGGAAAAATAAAAAAAATACCAGGATAGCTAAAACAATCTTCTACAATAAAAGAACTTGTAAAAGTATCACCATCTTTGATCTCAAGTTGTATTACATAGCCATAGTATAATAAAAACTGCATGGTATTGGCAGAAAAACAAATAGGTTGATCAATGGAATACAGCTGAAGACACAAAAATAAACTCACATAACTCCCAACCATTGACTATTGATTTTTTTACAGAGAAGGCAAAAGAGACATTAGAGAAAAGTAAGCATCTTCAACAAACAATTCCTGTTTAATTGTATATCTGCCTCTAGAAGAAAGCTAGTTGCTCTATATTTAATCATCGTCCAATACTCTCAAATCCAATTGGTCAAAGACCTCAACATAAAACTGGATACACAACATCTAATACAGGAATAAGTGGGGGATTAGCCTTGAACACTTTGTCACAGGAGATAACTTCCTTAACAGAAACTGTATCTCCAACAATGAGATCAACAATTAATAATGGGACTTGATGAAATGTAAAATCTTCTATAGGCCAAAGAAGTACATCAGGAGGACAAAATGGCAGCCTAAAGATTGGAAGAAGATCCTCACCAACCCTACCATCTTACAGAGGGATGATAACCAAACAGTATAAATACAACAAGATACTTGATACCCACAAAACAAATAACACAATTAAAAAATGGTATACTGAATTACACAGAATATTTTAACAGAGGAATCTCTATTTGCTGAGAAGCAGGTAATAAATGTTCAACATTCCAAATCATCCGAGAAATCACAAATCATAATGACTTGAGATTCCATGTTCATACCTCAGAATGGCTAAGATCCTAATCTCAAGTGACAGCTCATGTTGGAGAGGTTATGAAAAAGGGGGAACACTTTTCCATTGTGGTGAGAGTGTAAACTTAAACAACCAATTTTGAAATCAATCTGGCAGTTTCTCAGAAATTAGAGAATCATTCTACCCTCTAGACCCAGCTCTACCACTCCTAGACATATACCCAAAGAGGATCGACAATACCACAAAGACACTTGCCCAACTAAGTCCATAGGAGCTGTCCCTCAACTGAAGACACTAGGCCTTCTAAAACACAGCAGAACTGATGCAAATATGAACTCAGAGAGAATGAAGCAGTATTCACAGGTCTGCATGAGTTTGCACCACATGACATGACAGTGTTCAAAGAAGTAGACACAAGTTCCCATTCATACCCAGAAGCTATCTCCACTCCATAATGACTTGAAATTAAATACTACCACTATCAAACAGAGTCTCCTTCTGGATTCAAATCCCATTTCTAAGGGGCGGCTACATGAACAGTAGTAGTAGGTGTCAACACAAAACAAACTCAGTGGCATTTTGGAAGCTCTGTGCATTTAAGAAGGTTGTATCAGGTGCTTTTGTTCATTTATATTGTTTTGCTTTTAGATTTTAAGTCTTTGCTTGTCTATTACAGCAACGGATTTCTTCTCTTTATTGGATTGCCGAGTCTTTGTGTTCTGTATCTCATTGTGCTTTTGTTGTTGTGGTGTTTGTTTTTATTGTTGTTGTTGATTTTATTTTATTAGGGGTGATGTTTGGCTCTCTTTTTTTCTGGTTTATTTATTTTGTCTTTTTTGAACGTTATGTTTTTCTTTTCTTTTAATTTCTTTTTGTTTGATTCTTTTATTTGTTTATTTCTTTGTAGTTCAAGACAGGGTTGTTCAACTCCAGCTGTTCTGTAACTCAATTGATAGACAGGCTGGAGGTCTCCATGTCTCTCCATCCCAAGTTCTGGGCTGACACTTGTGTACCACCACACCTGAGTCTGTCTCAGGATTCTTTAACTGGGTGTGATTTTTTTCTTAGTAGAGACACAAAGGGTATGGATTGAGATGGAAGAGAATGTGGGATGATCTCAGAGCAGTTGGCTAAGGAGAAGCCATAGTCACAACATATTGTATGAAAAAAACATTTTCAGTAAAGGAAAACAAAGAAAGGGGCTACAGATATGACTGAGTTCTGGTCTAACAGACAACTCAGGTTCATTTCCCAACTTTCACATGGCAGCTTCTGGTTGCTGTCTCCGCAGAGCTCTTAACCTTCTATCCAGCCCTTATTGGGAAACATGAAGAAGGGTCAGATTGGCACATTGTCTCTAGATGATGCCACCAAGATAGGAGCTAGACAGGCTGAAGGTGCTTACCACACAAGGAAGCAGAGATATGGTCTTCTTTAGTTTTCATGTAGCTTGGGTTATAGATGTTAGCTATTTCAGCTAGGCAGTCATAAAGGATAGTGCTGGCTTCAATACAGGAAAGAATCTCAATATTCAGACTTGATAAGCGAGACAGTATAATTCGAGCAGCTCTGAAGTTGGGTGTTGTTGAACCCTAGAGCAAGAAAGAGGAAGCAACCTGGAGAAGGCCAGTGGCACCTTAAGGTGAGCCACAGTCTTAAGGACAGGTTGTTCCCAAACTTGTAGCTGGCAAGCCTTCCCAAGATGTGCCCTGGACTTAGAAGTAATGATCTGTGTTCTGTACTGCCACATGGATCCAGTGTGACTGATGCTGTCCTTGTGGAAGAGCGATAGTGAAGTGACCCTGAGGTTACTCTCTAGGAACATCTGGCATAGAGTTTCTAGATTTGCAAAGGTTCAGGACCTACACTAGATGTAGCCAGTGTTTTCTGATAGCCAAACTTCTGGAGAAAGTAAAATGGAAAAGTCTAGTTTAGCAATTCCTTTTGTATTCCAGGTCTTCAGTCTCTGACCTCTGCCTGTTGCTGCAACTGTCAAGCAAGGAAGAAAATGGCTGCTCTTGACTTTGGGCAGCAAACAGGTGTTGCTCTGAGGCTCACAAGTGTTGCATCCTACTTCCTACTGTGGAGACTCAGGAGTAAAAACTGAAAGGAATTGTGTGGGCTAGGAAGATGTGAATGGATAAATACTAAGGGCATGACTGTAAAGCAGCTGCTACACCTGCATAGGCCGTAGAGGGCAGCAAGGTAACAGAATAAAATCTCTGAGCACCAGAGCAGCAAGGGGCTGGAAGTTTCATGGCCAGACATAGAACAGGTCTTAGCAGCAGGATCTCAACCTCAGCCACGTCTAGAGGAAACCTTATCCAAAGACAGATGTCACAAAAAGAAACAAATAAAGAAACACAAAACAAGCAGTGGCTCATTAAAGAGAAAAGGCCTGCGCTTCCAGGTGTGGCTACACAATCAGCCCATCCAGCATCTTATGGAGCAGCCAATGAACAGTGACAGCGTGGCAGCTGCTGATAAGATTAAGGCAATGCATATAAGGTGGCTGCTGGGGTAGTAGGAAGGGAGGGAGGAGGAAAGAAAGAAGGAGCAAGCTTGCTGTACAAGGAAGCCTGAATAAACTGCTTGAAGAAGAACCTGGTTGCCGTTGCCTTATTCCGCTGGTGGGAAGAGGGGGGCAACACTCTAGAGAAAAGCTTGCAACAATATAACAGGATCAGGGATCAAACACCTTCCATTGAGCCCAAAGCTTGGACCTGTAGGAAGTCCTTTTCCCACCATTTGGTATTTAGGCAAAGGCCTCCATGTTCTCTGTGGCTTGAAATTTTTCATGCTTGCTATAAAGGGAGTCATTGTCATTTTCTCTGGCAAGAGGCACTTGTGACCCTTCCATTAAAAATGTGGTGCCTATTAACTTGTTATGGTCAATGCTAGCCCAGAAGATCCCTAATTCTCTGCTCATGACCCCCACCCAGCTCAAAATGTCCTTTCTCTTTGTCCCATTTGTCCCTGAAAATCCTTCTTTTCACTATTGATTTCTCCTTACTTTTCCTGGAGACATCTCTAGCACTTTGGAATAAGCCTTTTCCTCATGACCCAAGGAGCTTGGAACTTTACTGCAGACAATTTCATAAAGCCCAGGACAAGTGGCTGAGCTGCTGCCTATTTAACACCCAGCTCCCATTGTTGGTATTTGGTTGGGTGAGACACAATTACATTATGTAATCTAGGCTAGACTCAGTTTGGGGTCCACCTTTCATCAGTCTCCTAAAGCTTGCACCACCACCCTGGATCAGCTCTTATGCTGTGTGTACATGATGACTGTCTTAGTTCATTAGTGTATTGGTGTGTCAGTAGAGGAGCATGCATGTAGAGGTGGAAGCACTAGAACCTGAAGTGGTTTCTCTCCTTTTTACTGTGGGTCCATTACTGAGTCCTGCACCACAGATGAATTAGAGAATACTAGATGTTTTCCCTAGGACAAAATCTGTCTGTCTGTCTGTCAGCCCTTCTCATGCTGGAGGTTGGGTCCTAGGGTATTACTTAATATTTCTATATAGTGAGATTCTCTATAAAGAAACTGAAACACACACACACACACACACACTCATTGCTCAAACAAATGAAAACATAAAAAATCTTGAGGAAAAGCTTGAGAATGAAAAGTTAAAAGTGATTCCAAATATTTTGATTATGTGAAATGAACTCCGATTTGTTGGGATCCTATACCTACAAGTACTTTACCTATACAAATTCCTTATATCCTTAGTTTACTAATGGTGTAAAAAGAAAGGCCAGGAACCAGAAGCAAGCTATGCTGCTATTCATCCACTAAGCTTAATCATCAAGTTTGAACACTCCACATTCCTCTCACAGGGAGTGAGGCTGGTGATGGAGTACCAGGGCTTCACACATACCAAGAAACATCCAACCACTGACATACATCTCCACTTCACTTTAATCAACTCATTGTTTGATCATTTTTGTAAGCTGCGTATTTGCAGAGGGTCTTACTTTGTAGCCTTCCTGGCTGATAATCTATTCGATTTACCTAAGAGGTGTATCTGAACACTCTCAGATATTTTTCAGGTGGCCACTTAGTCTTCATATTAGGTTTTTCAAATTTGCAAATATCCTGCCTCATTTTTTTCATAGCAGCAAAGATGGTTTAAAACCAAAGATGCAAATGTGTTTATATGAGAAAACATGGATATTCTGTGTCACCTTGGGCCACATGCCAGCCTTAGAGACAGTCTGATGATCTGGGATGAGTGCTTGTCTATTTGGTCACTGTATGGATACACTGAACCAGCTTGGCATAGAACTTAGTGTCCTAGAATCCTGACAGTGACCTCAACCATGGAATCAGTCTCTATTCTGGCTCCTGTGGGTCTCTTTGTTGCTGTTGAGACAGGTTGTTATGTATGAGCTACTTCTGTAGTAAGACTGGCTGTGTACTTTTAATCTTCCTGCCTCTTCTTTACATGAAAGGAAACGAGCAGTATATCAAGGCCAGTCTCCAACAAGGATTTGAATGATCTTTGAAATCAGCCCTCCCATTTCAATCAGTAGCTTCCAGTGCCAAAGATGCTTTTTACTCTCCAATTTCTCCTTAACAGAGAGCAAAAGAATGTAGTTCCACAGAACTTGTTTCACTGCTGGCTGTGGTCCATACCTCCACTCTCAGGATTCATGGGAGGTAGCATCAAGATAAGGAGTCAGGCTAGCCTCAGCTACATAGTTGGCTGCAGGCTAAGTTAGTCACCATCAGACTGACTCAAAACTAAAGGAATGTGTTATGGAATGGAGATCTGGCCACACCATGTGTAAGCTAGTGACCCAGAGCCCCCATGCTCTCTTTAGGGTCTCACACAAATCTGGATGGAAAGAAAATGAAGCACAGATGCAGGTGGATGTGGCCTGTCTGTGCAGAATGAACTCTCCCTGTTGTAAGTCACTCCATTCCCTTATACTGGGAGTCCCATGTTGCAGCCTGGCATGAAGAACCTTCTTATAGTGTCCTCTCTTTTCTACAGATGAATAGCTCAGACAAGCAGGAGATGCTCATAATAGATTGAGTACCTGTTCCCCCTCCTGAGTGATGTTGATCTGTGAGGACTACTGTTGATAAAACATAAGACAATGGAGGCAGAGATGTCTTGTACTCACTGTGCATCGCGGCCTGAGAAAGTCATTTTGACAATAGCTGAATATCAATAATCTAAAATTCTGATCTCTGGAAATTCAATTCTGCACATGTTTCTAATTCTTTCCAGAGTGAGAACTTATAATTGTTTAAAATGTTAGATAATAAAAATGATAGAAAACCAAATTATCAGTCTATAATTTAATAAACAGTAAAGAAAGTATGAGCAAAATTTTTATAATCACTATAGCAAGTCCATAAAACAGGGTATAATTGATTATTTGAGGACTGTTACAGAGACAAAATAAATACAGATTACAATCAAGTGTTAAAATACAATTATTTGGTCCATTAAGTGATTTAGGATACTTGAAAGACTTCTGTTTTGTGTTAGAGACCTCCATAGAGCATTAGATACCCAGTATTTAAGAGCATGGAAGAATGTGGCCCAAGAGTCATGGGCATGCATCCATGTTGTTAATCTCAGCAATTAGGAAGCAGAGTCACAATCAGAAAGTGAAGCAAGACTTCCAGATCAGCAGGTGGCAGAGACTCAGCAGTAAAGAACACTCTTTCAGAGGAGACAAGTTTGGTTTCTCACCCCATACCAGACAGCTCACAACTGTCTAACTCTAGCACTGAAGATCCAATACCTCTAGCCTCCTGTGCCTCGGGCACTTGCACTAGTGCATACACACTCACATAATTAAATGAGGAAAAGAAAATTTCATAACAGATCAAGACCAACAGGTTTCCCGACAACCTTTCTTGTTTTTTAAAAAGAAAGACAGAAAGTAGAGGGAATCCTGTGGCTTCAGGCCCATTCCCTTTGCTCTGTGCTACTTTTCTTTGGCCATGTTTGGTCCATACACAGTGCCTCCTGGCCTGAGAGTATCCTGGATTTCAATAGTTTGTAATTCCTAAAACCTCCTTCATAGGAGGGTATGTCGCCATTGCTCACTGCAGTGTAGCAATTCTGTACACATAAACCACTGAACAAATCTGTACACATAAGCCTGTGAACACAAGAAAGATATAAGTAATGACCAGAGGCAAGTTTTTCAGTTTTCTGCAAACAGAAGCAAAGTATGATCTCCTTGTGATACACAGCATCTATTACATATTTTACAGGCTCTTTTAGCAAAGACCATCCTTTCGGTCTGCCTCACAGGCCTGAGTGTATCCTTGAGCTCAGAGCAAATTTATATAAGTCTCTCGTGAACATATTCCCTGTGGTCATAGCACTTCAGGGGTCTGGTACAGCTCCATAATCATCTCTCTCTAAGGTCCTCTATGTAGTGTGTTCCTTCACTCAGGACATTCATGGAGATTTCTTGTCATAGAAATTGACTTTAGTGAGTTGGAACATTGGTTGGTACAAGGACACTGATCTGAGGGGACACTGATCTGTCCTCTCACACCCCAGGAAATCCTGTGTCTGCCACATTCTCTATAAACATTTTCAGAGGCTTAAGTCATAAAGGGAATCAGACACAAATCATGTACAGACATTTTAGTTGCCTTAGTCTCATACTGGAACAATTGGTCAAGGTGTGGCTAAATGTTGGTGGAAGTGATGAATAAGGTCTCATAGGGAGTAATCCAGTTCCTAGGCAGAGTCCAAGAGGTTAGTTCTGTTGCCCTTGTTAAGAGTTAAAATCATTCCTTTTAGTCAAAAGGGGAAGTGTTGAAGGATATTTCATCACACTGTGAACCCCAAGATTGTGGTGTTTGCTGGAATAACCTGTTTCTAGTTGTGGTATGGCACAGCCCTAGTACATACCTGTAATCTAAGAGCTCTCTAGTTATTGTGAACAGGATTAAATAAAGTCAATCTTAGTTTAATAGCAAGCAATCAGTTTCCAGGTAATAAACATAGCAGGAAACCACAAAGATAAGAAGGAGGCTGGATGATGCTTAGAGAGATGCACAGTGAAGAGGGCCACTCACTCTAAGGTTTTGAGACAGCATGGAGGAGGAGAACTTCAGCTGAGGAGGAAGGTCAACTAGATGCTTTCTCTGCCTCTCAGCTAGCAGGCTTTCACTCTAGCATCTGGTTCCTGAGTCTTTATTGATAAAAATCAAAGGTTTGAGATTTTGTTAAACAACTCAGTGCATAGCTCTGAATCAGGTTTTGTCAATATCACCAAGAATCTGGGGCAGCCCATTAGCCAAGCTGGCACACACATGTGGATCCATGAAGGGCCTGGCCACATCTCAGCACTTCTCTATCAGATCTCACTATTCTCCTGCTGTCAGCACCTCCATGATAATTCACAGTCTGCACCTTGAGAGTGTGTCTCCAGGAGTGCTGACACACCAAAGATCACAGAGAGAGCTGGTCTCCCAGGAGTCCTGGCTAAATTAATATAGGATATAAAAGTAATTGAATTAAGGAATGAATTAAACCATACCCAGCCTTCTTTTCTTCCTGTTGGGTTGCCTTCTACAACCTTAATATGGAGATATTTGCCTTGTCTTATAATGTCTTGTTTTGTAATGACTTGTTCTCATCTCTGGGGAGGAATTATGTGTGTTTGGGGAGCTACTAGAAGTGGAGAACATTGAACTATCTACATTATTGCAGTGTGTTTTTGCTCTGATCTGATTGTGACTGTGCCCCAGTTCTTTCTTCTTGAAGTGAGAAAGCATGTCATTTAATGTTGCTTTTTACAGTTGAGAGACGATGTAAGCAGCTTCCTCCCAGCACCCTTTGTTCACAGTATAGATGAGGGAGTATCACACACGGACTCCTGTTCTCATGAGCCTAAGGAGGAGGGAGTCCATATTACCTGTACCTTCCCATATGCAAGAGCCACCATGAGCTGTAGCCCAAAGAGGAAGTTCCTGTTACTGTGAACTGTGGATCACTGAGCAAGGGTTAGGAAGAGAGACTGGCATATCAATGGTTTCCTGAAGGACCAAGCTATGTTGCTGGAAAGGCAGAAGAAGGAAAAGAAAAATACATGTGGAATAAAACCACATGAGTTCCAGGTTGACTTAACCAACCTTGAAGACACCTGGGGACATAGTAGCCCGTTTCTCATTGCCAGAAGGATCTGTACAAGCTCAGAATTTGTTAGCTTCCTTTCTAATGGATTTCCATCTAGTTATATTTCAAATACAATTTAATCATGCTGCTTGCAAGAGCTGGGGAGACGTGGAGGTGAGGGGGCTTCTCAGCCTAGACCTTGGTGAGAACAAGTGTCAATGCTGCTTTCTACTGGCCAACATGTTGATATTTGTTATAGGATTGATTCAGAGCCATTGGCCTTAAAGCCCTATTACCTGCACTCACAGCCAGTAAGGATCATTGCTCAGAACAATGTGAATATTCTGAGACAGGAAAATCACTAACCATTACTAGCTAGTTCTATAGACTTGAGCAGATCTTATTGTCCAAATTAATATTCTTACTTAGGGTTTATATTGCTGCAATGAAAAATTATGACCAAAGCAAATTGGGGATGTTTATTTTGCTTCCCATCAGAGAAGGGAAGCCTCCCATGGATATGCAGTGGATTATCAAGGTGCATGTTTTCTATTGAGGCTAGACAAGGCAGCCCAGTTAGAGGAAAGGGATCCAAAGACAGGCAACAAGGAGCCACTGGAGGAAGTCAGGGCAGGAAATCAACAGGGCAGGAACCTGGAGGCAGGGTTATGCAGAGGCCATGGAAGATGCTGCTTGTCTTGCTCCACTCAGTGCTGCTGCTGCTCTTGGGGTCATCACATAATACTGGCATCTCCAATACACCTGGGTCTTCCACTGTGACTAAGCTACATTTTCATCACTAGCCTCTCATAGGATCTCTTGATGGAGTCAAACCTCAATTTCTCTGCATTAGCCCTTAAAACATGGGCCTTCAACTGCTGAGGCTGTACCTCAACCAATAGCCTCCTGGGCCTTCACACAGTACCAAGCTTCAGATGCTCTCCGTAATCCTTCATGCCCCCAAAACCAGTACCACCTGGATGACTCTTAAACTACAAAGTTCAGCTGACAGTGCAGTAGGGTTAGAATTTTATGCCATGTCAACGGCCTACTACATGGTGGCTCTTGAAGTTTTATGCACACTTCGAAAACAGGGGTGGTAACACTGGAAACATGCTGAATGTTAACAAGTTTTTGTTTATATTGTTGCTGTTGCTGTTGCTTTGTTTTTGTTGTTTAATCAACTTGTCAAAGATGTGGCTAGAGTTATCTGGGAAGCAGGGTCTCTATTGAAAACATGTCTTCCACAGATTATATGCAAACAAGTCTAGCGAGAGCATTGTCTTGATTAATGACTGCTGTGTGTGGTGCCAGCTCTCTGTGGGTAGGGCCACCCATATGCAAGTGGCCTAGTGTTTTATGAGAACTTAGACATAACAAGCCTTTGGAACAAGTCGCCATACCCTTCCTCCCTGGTACTTTCTCCAGTGCATCCATCCAAGTTCCTGCTTGTGTTCCCGCCCTGATGTCCCTCAGTGAAGGACTGGGACCTGAGATCTGTAAGAGGAAAATAAGTCCTTTCTCCTCAAGTTGATTTGACCAGAATGTTTTGTCACAAGCAGGACCATGCCTAAGACAAGATGTCCCAAATCCAGATGGCATGTCTACATTGACAGGGTACCCATATGTTACTACATCCCTTACAGAGAGACCATGTGGTTCATGGACTATGGAGTAAGAACAGAAGCCCTATGCTCTCCCATCAAATTCACTGAGTCTCTGCTACACTTTGAGTCTAGTTTCAAATAATGTTCACCGATTGAAAGGAGACAGAGATGAGTTTACACATCAGGATCTTGCCATCTGCTCAGTGTCTGGACTGACAATGCTACAGAGAAAAACCATGAAATGCATGTACTATAAAGGAGTACCGTGTGTGTGTCTTGCCTCAGCAGCATGAGGAACACCAAGGAAAATACCACTTTTGACAGAGTAACATCTAAGCTCTTTCTTTATCAGTTAGTCTCACGTGAGTCTCAGAAAGGCACTGGAACTCACTTGATGACACGGGTTATCAATAACATGGAGCATGGATCATTTTGCTTTTTTACATCCCAGCACTAGACTCGGGTCCTGGGACATCCAGGAACAGGAAGATATTGGTTTCATATAGTAAAGTTGTTCAGTGCCACATTGACAAGCTTGATGTGATGTCACTGATGCCATAAGGAACAGCTGCTGCTGTGGTGACCTTCAGCAGTTCCTGACCTCTAGTCACACAACAAAACAGAACTAGACATCAGATTTCAAGGTCAAATGGGTCTGCTAAAAAATCCTCCTGGAGAGGGATGGAAAGTCAGACTCTCTTGCAACCCTGCTCTAAGACCATTGACTTGTCCTGAGACACCCTAGAGATGCTGAAACACATAAGCTTGATTTATACAAAATTCAGTAAAATTTTCCAAAGGTCTCCACTCCTTACTTATGCTGGATGCAATCTTGCTGTGTTCTGAAACCTGTCTCTTTCTAGTTTGGGGTATGAATAAAATATTCATTTTTCTTGTAGGAAAGCCAAAGTGGAAGGTTTCCCAAGAAAGACCAACTAGACCAACATCACCAGTTTTGTGTCTTTTTCAAATGTCATGAACAAATTAGAATTTTTCCTTGAATAGGCAAGGTAGGAGGAAAGTATTGTTAAACATTGATATCAGACCTGAAAACACAGTTCCAGAGGGGATGAAGGCCAGACAGTGAAACAAATGGCAGGCAAAGGCCATGGGAGGGACCTATGTCCCTTTCTTCAATGATTGGGCACAAAACATATCTATCAACAGGAAGTCCCTGGACACCACAGAAAAGGAATGACTTGACTGAATTTGAAATCAGCTTTACTTCTACAAAACAATCTGAAAACAGTGCTACAGGAGTGAATGCTCACACAGTGGCTTGGGCAGGTGGTATTTTGTGTGTGGTGGGGAGACATTTGTAACCAGAAAGGTAAGGTGATTCTCAATTTCAGAGTCAACACAAGTGAGTTGTGATTATCAGCTGAGCTGGTGGAAAACACACTGAGCTCTCATAACTCTGCTTTGAAGGACAAGCTGTTTATCACAGCTGTGCACAACTGCATGGTGACTCCTAAGATCCCTTGAACCCTTTTCAGAGTGTCCCCAGGAATTCCATCATCACAGTGACACTTCTCTCAGAGTCTCTGCTGCTAAGGGGGGGGGTGTCACATGACTTATTTTTCTTAAGAACTTGGTTTATTAGAAGAGATCAACATGTGAATATGTTATTAGAAGTCTATTATAAAAAGTGATAAAAAGACTATATCCAAGATGCAGAGATAGTCTATGAAAAAGTACAATGTATGTCTGGCAAAGGATGGTAGGCAGTGCATAGGAAGCAGGGCCACTTCTGACTAGATACCAGTTGATTTCCCAGAGGACCAGGGATGTGGGACATGAAATCAAAGACAGCAACTTTAAAAAGGAACAGAGGCAAAAGAACAAACAGTTGGTGGAGAATATGTAGTTAGGATTTATTTGGTGACAGTGGCCCACACCTTTATCCCAGCACATCGGAGGCACAGACAGGCCAATCTCTGTGAGTTCAAGACCACCCTGGTCTACAGATTGAGTTTCAGGACACACAGATAAACTCTGTCTTGAAAATAATCAAACAAAAAAAAGGGGGTGTGGTTTGACTAGAGAGAGAAGTAACACATTGTTAAGGGTTTCCTATGCCAAGCTGTGGTATTCCACCTAGGGTCTGGGCAAATAAACATTTGAAGGATTATAGCTGCTTGCAGAAGAAAGCTAGTTAGTTAGGAGATTATTGATAGTCAAGCAATAGGCAACGAAGACCAACCAACCCTGCTATGAGAATACAGAAGAGAGAGTCAAGAAATATCCAAAACACATAAAAACACTCAAATGGACAGTGTGTTGAATGTTAGGATTAAAGGAGATGAAATACATCACATGACTTTTAATCTACCAAACAGAGACAGCAGAGGGACAGATTCAGAAAGAACTTGAGGGAATTGATCACTGGAGCCCATTTAGAGATATCTGCTGCACGTTCGTCAATTCTAATGATGGGGGAATTGATGAGACCCTGTAAGACCAACAGCAATTATTCAACTCCCTTCATAGAGGAAGTTACTAGTACAAGTTATTTTTATAATCTAGAAGATAAAGAAGAAGAGTTAGAAGAAAAAGCAATGATATCTTTGGAAAGTCTACATTTATTAAAGAGATTACTAAACAACTCTTTTCCTCATTCCCGCCTTCTTTCTTCAATATTTTGTTTTGAAGAGAATGTATTATAAGCTAAAGCTGAATTTAGAGGTTGAGCCATCTGTGGAAGTTTGCATAAAATGCTGCTTCTAGCCTGTGGAGATCTGAATACCTACTCTCAACTTGGTGTCACTGTTTGGTTATTCCTAGAAGCCTTGCTGGCCTAAGTTTGTCTCTAGGAATGGGATTGAATTTCAAAAACAGAAATGGGAAGTGCTGGAGAGAAGACTCAGTGCTTAAAGCACTGGCTGCTCTTTCAGAGGACTGGGCTCAATTCCCATCACCCAGGTGGAAACTCATGACTGCCTGTAACTCCAGTACCCAGGATCTGGCACCTCACACGAACATACATTCAGTTAAAACAACAATTCACATGAAAATAAATCAATGCCAACAAAAATAGTAAAAAAACAAAATTGGGAAATAATTATTTTTAAATGTGCCATATAGCCCAGAACACCATGGAAAACCATTTAACATGACTGAGAAACTACCACACCCCAGTAGAATGGCTATCATCAAAAATTCTGACATGGAATATTGGTAAGGATGTAGTGAGAATGGAACACTGTTACCTGCATTGCAAACTATATAGGAATTGTGGGAAAGTGTTTGGAGATGCCTCAGAAAGAACTAAACTAGAAATAGTACATGACCCCACTATTTCAGTTCTGGACATGTGCAAAGAGGATTCCATACCCTACTACAGACATACTTCACACTCAAATGTTTACTGCTCCTCTGTTCCCCATAGCACCGAATTACACTCCAAGTAGTTGTTCAACAACAGATGGAAGAAAAATAAAAGTTTGATATATGTACATAACATGTAATATTATTTAGTTCCATAGAAGAACAAAATGATAAAATTTGCAGAAAATACACAGACCTCTATGTGAGGTCATCCAGTATCAGAAAGAAAGAAAAATGCTTGTTCTCTCTTATATGTTGGGTCTTTCCATATATGTACATGAGTAGTCATGTGGTTACAGTACAATCATAGAAAAGAGGACAAAAGGACTAAATACTAAAGGGACAAGGTAGGACAGAAGGTTGCTAATTGATGTGAGTTGTGATATACATCTGATAGTTCTTCTCATTCAATTTTGTCATGGGATTTTCAGTCTTGGTGGTGGATAAGTGCACTAGAATATGTTCCATAAGGAAAGTATAGAATCAATTGTGAAGTTACACAGATCAGAATGTTTTTTCTTAATGTTTAGATTTTTATGAAGATGTATAAACTTTGAGTCTTGTTGATTTGGGTGTGAGAATTAATTGGCAATTTCTAATAATAAAGACTATAAAATTTTATTTTTGAGAGTGGGATTACAACACATCTCTCTTCTTTTTCCTCCTTTTGAACTCTCCAATATCACCTTCCCAACTTACACACATAGACACACAGACAAACACAGACACACACACAAAGTTCACCAGTTCTATATATTAAAAATAAGGCTCAATTTACCCAAGTTTCAGCCCCTCACAACTGGACTAGACAGCATCCAAGTTGTTGGCTCAAATCTATGACTGCCTGTGACCTCAAGACCTCTCATGTAATCTGTTCCAGTTGTGAATAAACTGGCTAACATTCTGTTCCCATTTTATGTCTACAAGCCCAGGAGTCCCTGGGGATGTGTCTTTAGTTTTACTTTTTTATTGGATATTTTATTTATTTACATTAAGATGTTATCCCCTTTCCTCATTCCCTTCACCTTCATAAAACCCCCATGTCATCCTCCTCCTCCTTTTTGCTTTTATACCATTTTAATTATATGCAAGTATTAAGGTCATTTCTAGGTTGAAGAACTAGCAATACAATGGATGTAAATATTCAATGAACAAGCAAGACAATAAACACAAATAGTCAAAGAACAAGCAAGGCAATAAACAAACTTCCGTGATCACTCATGTGATCACTATTTCTAAGGGCTTATCAGGAAGACCAAAATATCTGAGCCTTCTTCCCTGTCCTAGCCCAAAGTCATTTTCATGCCTGAAACTCACTTCTTTGTTCTAGCCTAAGATTTAGTTTCCTGCTTGAAATTATTTCTTTGTTCGAGCCCAATACTTAGATTCCTGCCAAGCAATCCATTTCCTTGTCCTTGGCCAATGTCAGATTCCTGCTAAGAAGTTCCAAAAACTCTTCACATCTCCCCCTTTTTAATTTTGTAAACAAGACTGAGCCTGTCTTAGGTCTTTCTGACAAGAATGCCTTCCCTACCCATTGTGAATATGCATTATCAAAAGCAATGCACTTCTTTCTAAGTTGGTAAGCCTCTGTGCAGAATCTTACATGTCCTTGACTTGCCAGCCTGTTAAATTAATAACCCTCTCTGGGGGTTCATTTTCAGTTTCAAGTCATGTACTTTGGCTTCCAACATGTTGATGTTGTTAAAGATAAGCTTTTACATGAAGGGCAGGAATAAAAGTATTCAAAGGACAACAAGGGCTAGCGTGATCAAGCTATGTATGCCATTCTTGAAGCTTGACCAAAATGGAAATACTGACCTCAATCCACAGATAATTTTATCAGCATTATTTGCAGCATCAAAGCTCAGCAGAGCAGCATTCTTTAAATTCATTATCTCACTATGCAAGGTTAAAACAGCCAGAGAGGTGTTAGCATTATGCAAATACCCTGTAGGTGTCTTTAAACTTTTCCCCAATTATAATGGCTATCATTGTAAATTTTAGAAGTAACACAAGTCCCTTGGTATTTGGCATGACACTCAAGATGACTTCTTACTCTTAAACTCTGAACCTCCTTCTAATAATTTGAATAGGATAAAGAGCATCAATCTATTCTTCCAAATGCCTATCTAAATCCTTTTGTATACTCAACACATTAGTAACATTTTTTGCTAAATGATTAACAAAAGTAGCTGGCTTAACTTCTTGTGTCAAAGCAATTGCAGAAGCAGTGGTGTTAGCAATTAATTTAACTAAATCTTTTATGCCAGCAATAATCAAGCCCACTACTCTCTTGCTTCTGCTTAAAGCCTAACTCACTTATTCCAGTACTTGCAGGCTTTTCTCAGAAAACCAAGGTTCTGTAATACTCAGGGCAGTAAAACAAAAGCTGGTTCCTAGATCCCCATAACAGACATGCCAGGTCTAAACACACTAACACAATTAGAAAGTGTACAGTCAATGCAACTTACAATAAATGTTGTAGAAGAAACCAAAGTAATTTTAACATGACAATTAAAAGAGCCTTAACACATGCACTAACACTTGTTTGAAATCCAGATCCTGTACCAAATTTATCTCTTGCTAACATAACATCATAGAGAACTTGAGCTAACTTTCAAATATGTCTCTAAAAATGTCCAGACCCAGTCTTCCAAATGAAGACTGTTATTTCCAATATGGGATTGATTTCTAGACCAGCCCATGATTGAATCCAAATAATGAGTCACATTTAGGAAAAATACATGAGTCATTATAACTTCTCTTTTTGATTCTCTCCCACAAGGTCTAACAATTTGAGGTAAGGCAGCTTGTTCCATCTGGAATATAGGAGAGCAAAGGTAGGTCAGGAAAATATAATTTAATGAGGTCTAGAGGATCCATATTACCCTGACTTTTTTTGATTGTGTTCTACACTGGAGTTTAGACATCCAGTTGTCCTTGGATGTTCCTGGTGTAGCAGGTTTTGAGAAGGCAAGATTAAGCTGGATGTTTCTGGTACAGCAGGACTCACATTGGCAGCCTCGGGCTGAATAATGATACACAAGGGTCTGTACATGTCTCAGGGCTGCTGTCCATGCCTATGGGAACCTGGCAGGCAGGGAGACTCATAGGGGTCTAGTCTAACCTGGATGTTCCTGGTGCAACAGACCTGGCAAAGGAAAGTGGTGGTCAGACAATGGAAGTCAGGACAGGAAGTAGCTAAGGTCAGCAGCTGAAAGGAATGTGGGGTTTTCACACTTGATGGTTCACCTCAGTGGCTGAGTAGAAGCATAGCTTGAGTCTAGTTCCTGGTCTTTCTCTTCACATCATGGGTAAACATAGGATATAAGGAATTCTATAGGTAAAGTACTTGGAATAATAGAATCAGGTGTTTATTTCACCTAATCAAAATATTTGGAATCACCTTTTTTTAATTCTCAAGATATTTTTTGTTTTTATTTATTTGGTGTCGTGTGTGTGTGTGTGTGTGTGTGTGTGTGTGTGTGTGTGTGTGATTTAGTTTCTTTAGAGAGAATCCCACTACATAGAACTATTAAGGAATACACAGGGCTCCAATCTCTGTCTTCAAGAGCTGACAGACAGATAAACAGATAGTGTCCTAATACAAACTCCTAGTATTCTTTTGCTCATCCTTGGTGCAGGCCTCAAACTGGAGCCCAGAGAAAACTACACTATTGCTCACCAATTGAGCTCAATAGACACACTTGAAATTCCAAATACTCTCTTCATTGTGTGGCATAGGGGAATAACATTGGTGCTACACAAAAGTCAGGCAAGCACCCACCTACTGAACATCTCCATTTTAATTAGTTAGTACATTTTTTGAAGTCTTTTCGAAATAGAGGGTTTCCCCAAGACTTTCTCAATGAGGTGTATATGCAAATGTATTGTGCATATTTTGCATGTGAAAGCTGGGATCCAGGAAGACTTGAAGAAATGTGCCTAACACCAGAAACCTGAGTTTCAGCTGAGAGCCACCTTGTGATCATAGTTCTGAAACCAAACTTTGGTCCTCCTTTAAAGCAACATGTGCTCTTAAAACATGAGTCATTGTGCTTCATCTATGTTTTCCTGGGTTTTGTTGGTTTGTTTGTTGGTCTGAAGAGCATGGAAAAGTTTATAGTGAGCAATCATCCAGCAGCTTCCCAAGTTTGAAGAAAGAATGCCTGGGAAGTTGACAAGCAGAAAGGGATAGAGGTTGTGGGAGGAGGAAGAAAAAAGGAGTATCAGACATAGAGGTTGTTTTTATGACTTCTGCTGTACCACAGGCCCACATAGATGTCCATGTGTGAACCACCTTAGCTGATAACCTTATAAATCTATGAAAGGTTTTCAGTCATGACATGCCTGCCATCAATGTGTACATTTTGACTCTCTCCAGAGGGTATTTGTTGTAGAATCCTTAAATTTAGTTACTTTATTCCACTCAGACAACAGTAATGACATCTAAATAGAGGACCCATTTTATATTTATTCACTAAACATTAAGTGAAGAATAAAAAGTTTACAAGTCCGTGACAAAGTATCGAGTTAAACTGTCCGCAGAAGACCATCAAAACTGCCAATTTGTCTCTTTAGCTCTACAAGGCCTGTTCCCACAGTCCATCCAACTGTCCCCATATCAAGCTCAGCCTCCAAGGTCCCAGTCACCTTACATACTTATATTTCCACCTTCTGAGCAGTGTCTGAAGCCATAGTCTCTGAGAATCCTGGATCTGAGATATGTCTGAAGCTTTCCATTTCTTCAGATCCAAAGGTCATAGTTCCTTCTTTGTTGCTGCCTTTCTCCCTACCAGAACTGTATCTATTTTGTTCCTTAACTATTGGCTATTGCATATTGTTGAGAGAAAAAAAACTAAAATAAACTTTGTGGGATACAAAGTGATACAAAGTCATCTAGGTTGGCACAGGGTGTAGAGAAAAACATTAAAACAACCTTTCTGTCACTCAGATAGCTTTCTTTCTCTCCACACATACACTGTCTCTGGGTAGGATCAAGCTGACTACAAACAATACTGTGTTCTGTATGTTCTCAGGTTTGCTAATATTATGGAGTTAAAAACCATAAGCTACACTTGCAAGCAATCAGAATGAAGGTCAGTTACAACTATGTTGTGTAGCTAGCCAAAATATCTTCAGTCAGAGCCCAATATTGAGCAGCTCTTTTCTGTTTTTTTGTTTTGTTTTGTTTTCCTGGAATAGGGGTCCTGTGAAATGTTCAAATTCCATCCTTAGCTCCAGAGTCTGGTCTGCAACACTAGAGATCAGTCTTGAGGAGTGTGTTCAAAAAATATGGGTATCTACTAGTATAATTTTTTATGTGCACTTGTGGTTAATCTGGAAACCCAATATTATTTACTGCCAGCAAGGACGAATCAGGGCCGTAGGGCATAGACACAGCGCTCATGACATCTAACACAGATTTCTGTTGCAATGGAGATACTCTTGGGTTGTCTTACTGCCCTGAGTGTATCCATGAGCTCAGCACAAAGTTGGACAAATAGCTCTGCGGAGACAACACCCAAGTCATCATAGCACTCCAGAGGGGCAGGGTACTGTTCCACATTCAATTTGTTCAAGTTGGCTGTGTGCTTCAAGAGCTCCCTCAGGATGGGCATGGAGAAATTATTGTTGTAGAAGCTGACTTTTGTGAGCTTGGAGCAGTGGCTGAGAGCAGGTATGAGGACAGTGAGTTGAGAGTCACTCATCCTACAACCCTTTAAGACCAGGGACTGCAAGGTGTCTGCCAGGTTTTCTAGGAGAACTCGGAGAGGCATTACATCCAAAAGCAATAAGATTGTGTCTCTCATGTCCAGATGTTTGAGCTGAAAGAGCCTCTGAGAGCAGGAAAAGGAATCCAAGTCTGACTGTGAAATTTGGTAGTGAGTGATGGAGAGGGTCTCCAAGGGCATCCTCAGGCACCTATGGATAGAGAAGAGCAAAAGGTTAGTTCTGACCAATGGTGACAGAGAGCCTGGGTGGAGTTTACAGAAAAGTAGGAGGTGTGTGCCTCAAGGTAAGTTTGACCAAATAATCAAGGACATAATCTAAGGTGTCCTGTAGGATCCTGCTGAGTCAAGTCAATCCTATAATTCATCTCCTGTCCTCATTTTCAAGCAGAATATCCATTCCATCCTAAACTCTGCACAATCACTCTTGTCATTTACAGACCCACACTTTCCTCCCCTGTCTCAGGCACTCAGCACTACTTGGGCCCAAACATTTCATCCATGGGAAAATAGGTGCAGACTGGAGGCTGTTACCACAGACCTGAGTACATAGCTCACATTCCCATGTGTGGGTCAATACCTGAGACTCCTACCTACATTCTCACTTCTGTTTCTTTTGTATTGATTGTGTAGCCATGATTTCAAGAAGAATTAAATTCCATCCTGACCAGATCTGACCTACTCCTTACCTCACTTCATTCCTCTGCATTATAAGTGCCCATTTGAGAACTTAATTCACACTACACATAACTACCATGTTCTAATGACTCCCTAAATGTTCCCAGTAAAAGGCAGGCATTATGCACCAGTATCCTTAAAATAAAATGGAAATATTTACTTTGGCAGCTCACCCAGCTCGCTATCTATTCTTGCTTACCTGAAGAGATGCGTCATATGGTCTCTAAGAAAGCACAAGCCATTCATGGAGAGATGCTGGAGACCTTTGAGATTGGAGATCTTAGAAATGAACTTGTTTACATACGTATGTTCTCTAGCACTAGTGCTCCTTCCATGGTTAATACTGTTGTTGTAGGTGGGTGCCAGGAACAATGTATGGAGATTTCTCATTTGCCCAAAGCAAGGAGTAAAATGTGACACTGTGTACCGAGTCCACTCTGTGTAGAGTTCAAATTCCTCTATGTGCTCAGGATGGAAAACCTCCAAAATGTCTTCAATAACATAGACAGGCAGATCCCAGATCTTCATCTTCACACAGCAGAAATTTATGTAGGCCTTTCTCTGCTGAGCCCATTGAAATAAGCATGCTGCTTCTTCATTCAGATGGTAATGGAAGCAAAAGTCAACTACCACACTCAGACAGTCCCTCTGCCCATATCTGGGAAGGATCATCACTACTTGCTTCTCATCCACAGTCTCTGTTAAATAGTCACACTCCTCTTCACCAGCCCACATGTTCCAGAAGGCATGGTTCACATTCCTCAACTCAAGAATCTGAAGCTTTTGCCTCCTGTGTTTAAAAGACATGAAGTGTTAGCAGACATGACAAGATCCTGAGTCACCTTTTCTATGTCTCTAAATTCAGCTCTACCTCTGCCAAGGTGTGTGGTTTTTCAGTAGTGTGTGTTGAAAACATGCACTCATGCATGAAAGAAGGTTTCCCTGAGCTGCCTACATAGACCTGACCACCTTGTTTCCACTAAGATGAAGTATATTTCAACTTAGTCCCATCATCAGTGGCTGTGAGAATGCCAGGAAGAGGCTCCTTCTACTGTGACACTTTATCTAGCTACTCTAACCTCTAATCCATACGCAAATGTACAAACAATCAATAGCTTCCAAGAACCCTGTACCCCACATAATGATGCCATCAGAAGCACCTGACCTACTTATAATCAAGCCATTCTCCCTTGAAATGTCTACTGTGTACTCCACGTGCTCCCTTTCCAGTAATTGGATAGTGCTCACCTGGGGTGAAACTCTCCTGTCAGTCGCATGTCTACTCCATCTAGCACAGCCTGCAACATTTCCATGTCAGGTGTCTCCATCAATGCCCCCACAGGGAGACAGGGGAAAGGCCAGGATGCCACCATTGTCTTCACGAGCCTGGTGTGTCTGCCAGCGAAGGCCTCTTTGAAAAGTGCTGGAAAAAGTTTCCGAGGCAGCTTGTCCACAGAGGACATTGCCAAAGCCTCATTTCTCAGCAGAGTCTGCCTTGCCAGCTTCTGGAGTGTGGGTGGGGTCTGAACACTCATCTCCTAATGTCAGAAGTCTCCTGGGAAGGAATCAGAAAAGAATATACTTTCAAGACAAAGTTTATAAACTTCCTAACCATCACATCAACCACTAAACTTCTGAGTTACCACTCTGACAGTATTGATAGAGACATTAATTCTCCTCATCTACCTGCAGTAGATAGGCATTGCGCACGGTTGGGTTAAGAGGCCACTCACCCATCTCAAAAATTTGTTTTGGAAAGAACAAACTTCAACATCATTACTAGTAGCTAATTTGCTCTGTCCTCTATGAAGAGTCTGTTGAAAGCTACAATAGATCCTTTAAAACTTAAAGAGAAAAACAAGGAGGGATGTTTTACATTTATTATGCCAATAGTCAAGAAGTACAAGCTAGAAGATCCAGGTTGTATCTAATTACATAGTGATTTGATGTCCAGTGTATTGCATACAAGATGCTGTGTTGAAATTACAAACTAAAAACCAAATAAAACTTTAACATCAGAAATCTCAAAACAAATAACAGTTTATTCATCAATGTAGTTATGAATCGATGTTCACATCAGCACCATTGTAATAACTCTGACCTGGAAATGATCAACATTTTTATCAGTAGATTTGAGGAGAAATGAATATTGGGGTATTGTAAAAGACATTCTAGTCAGTATTATCATAAAATGAACTACTGATACATCAGCATGGGCAAATCTCCACATAATTCTACTATGTGAAAGAAGCTGGGCAAAAAATGATTTCATATCCTATGATTCCATTTATATAACTTCCTAGAAAATGCAAAGCAATCTACAGTGACACTATGGTTCCATGTGAAGAAGTAGGAGGGACATTACCAAGAAAAATGACATGTCTGGGGATAATGTACATGTTTACTGCTTTGATTATGGACATGGAAATAGCATTTCTTAAATTCATTTGAAAAGGCAAAAAACCAAAAACCAAACCAAACCAAAACAAAAAATAAACAAAATACTGAAATAGTGAAAACAATTCTTAACAATAAAAGAACTGCTGAGGAATCATCATTCCTGATCTCACAGCAATAGTGATAAAAACTGCATGCTATTGGTATAGACACGGACACATTGATCAATAGAACAGAATTGAAGTCCAGAAATGAAACTACACATTTTGCACACTTGACATTTGACAAAGAAGCTAAAAATATACAATGGAAAAAAGAAAGCATCTTCAATAAATAGTGCTGTTCTAACTGGCTGTCTGTATGTAGGAAAATGAAAATAGACCCATATTTGTCACTCTGCACAAAGCTCAAAGTAGGCCAACTGGATCAAGAACCTCAACATAAAACCAGATACATTGAATCTAATAGAATAGGAAGTGGGAAAGCGCCTTGAAGTCATTGGCACAGGAAGAAAATTTCTAAATAAAACTCCAATGGCTCGGGCTCTAAGATCAAGAATTGATAAATGGGACCTCATGAAACTGGAAAGCTTTTGTAAAGCAAAGGACATAGTCAATAGGACAAATGGACAACCTACAGAATGGGGAAAAAAATCTTCACTAACTCCACATCTGATAGAGGGCTAATATCCAAAACATATAAAGAACCAAGAAGTTAATCACCAAAACACCAAACAATTCAATATAGAGTATAGAAGTCAACAGAATTCACAACATAAGAATCCAAATGGCTGAGAAGCACCTAAAAAGCGTTCAAAGTTCTTAATGATCAGGGAAAAGCATCTCAAAATGACCCTGAGAGTCCACCTTAGACCAAACAGAATGGCTAATATTAAAACCTCAAGGTGATAGCACATGTTGGCAAGGGTGTGAAGAAAGAGGAACACTCCTCCGTTGCTGGTGGGATTGCAAACTGGTACAACCACTCTGGAAATCAATCTGGAGGTTCCTCAGAAAACTGGAAGTAGATCTACATGAAGACCCAGCTATACCACTCTTGGGAATATACCTTTTTTTAAGATTAATTAATTAACTGATTAATTAATTATTGATGTATATGAGTACACTATAGCTGTCTTCAGACACACCAGAAGAGGGCATCAGATCCTATTACAGATGGTTGTAAGCCACCATTTGGCTGCTGGAAATTGAACTCAGAACCTCTAGAAGATCAGTGAGTCAGTGCTTAACCACTGAGCCATCTCTCCAGGCTCCATTTCAAAATTTTTACACTAGAATTGTTCCTGGCTAAAGAAAATGCAGGGACAAAAAAATGGAACAGAGACTGAAGGAAAGGCCATTCAGAGACTGCCTGTGTTGGGATCCATCCAATCAGCAGACATCAAACCCTCACAATATTGCTGATACCAAGATATAGCTGTCCTCTGAGAGGTTATGCCAGTACCTCTTTAAGACAATTGCAGACACTCACAGCCAACTATGGGATTGAGCTGGGGAACCCCAGTGGAAGAGATCGGGTAGGACTGATGGAGCTGAAGGGGATTGCAACCCCATAGGAAGAAAAACAATTACCAACTAACAGGACCCCTCAGAGCTCCCAGGGACTAAGTCACCAGCCAAAGAGTATACATGTATGGATCCATGGCTGCTGATACATATGTAAACTTACCAACGGGAGGGAAGGCCCTTTGTCCTGTGCAGGCTGGTCCAACTAGTGAAGAGGGATGCCAGAGGCCTGAGGCAGGGTGGGTCTGATAGTACCCTCTTAGAGGTAAAGGTGGGAGGGGAACTTGTGGAGGGGAGACCACAAAAGGTGACATTTGAAATGTAAATAGATATATTAATCAATGAACAAAGAAAAAGAAAAACGGGAAGGAGGAGCCTGGCAGTGGTGGTGCACGCCTTTAATCCCAGCACTTGGGAGGCAGAGGCAGGCAGAATTCTGAGTTTGAGGCCAGCCTGGTCTACAGGGTGAGTTCCAGGACAGCCAGGGCTACACCCTGACTCAAAAAAACCAAAACCAAACAAACAAAAAAACCAACAACAACAAAAAAAAAAAAATAAAAAAAAGGGGGAAGGAGGAATGGGATGGGAAACAGTGAGAGGGCAGACTGGGAAGGGAATAACAACTAGACTGTAAAAAAGGAGGAATATTAAATTTATTAATAAAAAAAGAAAAGAAGTAAACAGAAAATCTAACCAACAAAAATAAAATAAACAAGCAAGCAATCAAGCAAGAAAACAAACATACAAATAGCCTTGTGTTGTGGATCAATATTGAAATCCCAATAATCAGGATGATGAGAGTGGGTTTCCTACATTTTTATGTTTCCCTCGGTCCCAAAAGGCAGACCATATCCAAAAAACAAACCTATGTGTAAAAATGCAAAGCAAGACCTAAGGTAAGGCATTGGAGTAACTAACAAGTAATTCCAGCTATTGTGAGTTAAAAGGCATCAAAAAAACATGGTCTACAGTGTGAGCCAGTATCTCACAAAAACAAACAAAACCCATCATTTCAGTGAAGGGAAACATGAGGGAAGATGTTTGTCAAAATGATCTGATTTCCTCCTAACCCAGAGCCACATGGCCAGTTCTAGGAGAGTTTGAACTACATGTGAAGACCTTGTTAAAAAGTAAACCCAAACAATGAAATCAACAAGCTATCATAGAAAGATGTGTGAGATGAAGCTAAAATCTCCCTTGTAATTGAATCCAAGGTGTTCAATGTGTTCATCTAAAGAGACAGACATTAACATTTCCTGTCATATCTTAGAGTCTAAATGTCTCTACATCCAACTGCCTGACCCAAGGGAAAATTTACATACCAGTTCTGAGCACTGCAGATAGATCTCCGAGTCCCAGCCAAACCAGGCAGCTATCCAGGCTTCAGGTCTCTGGATATGTTCCCTGTCCCCACGGAAGCCTTTATATACCTCTCTGCCTATCCCTCCTTATTGAAGCCACACCTCCAACCCCAAACTGGAATTGGATTAGAACTTGAAACTCAACCCTTTAATAGCATGTATAGGCTGGGCAGTGGTGGCCCACGCCTTTAATCCTAGCACTTGGGAGGCAGAGGCAGGAAGATTTCTAAGTTTGAGGCCAGCCTGGTCTACAGAGTGAGTTCCAGGACAGCCCAGGCTATACAGAGAACCCTGTCTGAAAAAACAAAAACAAAACAAACCCCAAAAAAACCACTATGTGTCACATCTATTTCATTGATTGAATCAGACCTTTCTGTGAGAATGTCTCCACCCCACCCCAACCCTCAAATATTTGGCTTGTTACTTAACAACACAACTCTAACTTTGTGGATTTTTACTTTCTTTGCTTAAATTATTACATAGTTTTATGTTTGGCACAGGGACTGGGTCTTGCTGTGTAACCCATGAATGCTTTAGAACTCTAATTGTAGCAATCCTCCTGCCACAGCATCCTTCTTCTGCTAGGATTACTGTTATGAAAACTAAACAGGGAGTATGGACCGAGAAAAACAGAATGAGGATCTGAGGGAGAATGCTGCCCTTGGCTGCCAGAAATCAGAGACTTTTCAGGTAGGATCAGCCAGCATGCTTACTCAGATAAATCAGGAGCGGGACACTGTGCTGAGGCATTGAATTTAGGATTCTGCAAATATCATGATTCTCAATAATCCTACGAGCTTTTCAATATGCCCATAACCGCTTATGCACCTCACCATGCCCACTGATCCTTCCTTTCTAAGGAGCTTCCTTTCTGCCCTTCAACTTTCTTAACACATGGATTGAATGTCTTCTCTGGCACAGGTTTTTTAAAAGGTTTTGAGACTCTTTTAGTAGCCAGGCTTGCCTCCACTTGTATTTTAGCCAAGATACATTGGCTTCTGAACTTCTATTCAGATACATGTTCGGGGAAGACAGGTGTGCCCCCATCTGCCAGATAATGCAGTATATATTAACTACGGTTTGGTGAATGCCAAGCAAGGACTTTCTACCTGAGTTACCCCTGCAAAAATCCCTGCCAAGGAGTCGGGCGGTGGTGGCGCATGCCTTTAATCCCAGCACTTGGAGAGGCAGGGCAGGCATTTCTGAGTTCAAGGCCAGCCTGGTCTACAGAGTGAGTTCCAGGACAGCCCGAGTACACAGAGAAACCCTGTCTCGAAAAACCAAAAATAAATAAATAAATAAATAAATAAATAAAATAAAATAAAATAAAACCTCAGGTGATAGCACATGTTGGCAAGGGTGTGAAGAAAGAGGAACACTCCTCCATTGCTGGTGGGATTGCAAACTGGTATAACCACTCTGGAAATCAATCTGGAGGTTGCTCAGAAAACTGGAAGTAGATCTACATGAAGACCCAGCTATACCACTCTTGGGAATATACCTTTTTTTTAAGATTAATTAATTAACTGATTAATTAATTAATTTGATGTATATGAGTACACTATAGCTGTCTTCAGACACACCAGAAGAGGGCATCAGATCCTATTACAGATGGTTGTAAGCCACCATTTGGCTGCTGGAAATTGAACTCAGAACCTCTAGAAGATCAGTGAGTCAGTGCTTAACCACTGAGCCATCTCTCCAGGTTCCATTTCAAAATTTTTAACCTAGAATTGTTCCTGGCTAAAGAAAATGCAGGGACAAAAAAATGGAACAGAGACTGAAGGAAAGGCCATTCAGAGACTGCCTGTGTTGGGATCCATCCAATCAGCAGACATCAAACCCTCACAATATTGCTGATACCAAGATATAGCTGTCCTCTGAGAGGTTATGCCAGTACCTCTTTAAGACAATTGCAGACACTCACAGCCAACTATGGGATTGAGCTGGGGAACCCCAGTGGAAGAGATCGGGTAGGACTGATGGAGCTGAAGGGGATTGCAACCCCATAGGAAGAAAAACAATTACCAACTAACAGGACCCCTCAGAGCTCCCAGGGACTAAGTCACCAGCCAAAGAGTATACATGTATGGATCCATGGCTGCTGATACATATGTAAACTTACCAACGGGAGGGAAGGCCCTTTGTCCTGTGCAGGCTGGTCCAACTAGTGAAGAGGGATGCCAGAGGCCTGAGGCAGGGTGGGTCTGATAGTACCCTCTTAGAGGTAAAGGTGGGAGGGGAACTTGTGGAGGGGAGACCACAAAAGGTGACATTTGAAATGTAAATAGATATATTAATCAATGAACAAAGAAAAAGAAAAACGGGAAGGAGGAGCCTGGCAGTGGTGGTGCACGCCTTTAATCCCAGCACTTGGGAGGCAGAGGCAGGCAGAATTCTGAGTTTGAGGCCAGCCTGGTCTACAGGGTGAGTTCCAGGACAGCCAGGGCTACACCCTGACTCGAAAAAACCAAAACCAAACAAACAAAAAAACCAACAACAACAAAAAAAAAAAAAATAAAAAGGGGGAAGGAGGAATGGGATGGGAAACAGTGAGAGGGCAGACTGGGAAGGGAATAACAACTAGACTGTAAAAAAGGAGGAATATTAAATTTATTAATAAAAAAAGAAAAGAAGTAAACAGAAAATCTAACCAACAAAAAATAAAATAAACAAGCAAGCAATCAAGCAAGAAAACAAACATACAAATAGCCTTGTGTTGTGGATCAATATTGAAATCCCAATAATCAGGATGATGAGAGTGGGTTTCCTACATTTTTATGTTTCCCTCGGTCCCAAAAGGCAGACCATATCCAAAAAACAAACCTATGAGTAAAAATGCAAAGCAAGACCTAAGGTAAGGCATTGGAGTAACTAACAAGTAATTCCAGCTATTGTGAGTTAAAAGGCATCAAAAAAACATGGTCTACAGTGTGAGCCAGTATCTCACAAAAACAAACAAAACCCATCATTTCAGTGAAGGGAAACATGAGGGAAGATGTTTGTCAAAATGATCTGATTTCCTCCTAACCCAGAGCCACATGGCCAGTTCTAGGAGAGTTTGAACTACATGTGAAGACCTTGTTAAAAAGTAACCCAAACAATGAAATCAACAAGCTATCATAGAAAGATGTGTGAGATGAAGCTAAAATCTCCCTTGTAATTGAATCCAAGGTGTTCAATGTGTTCATCTAAAGAGACAGACATTAACATTTCCTGTCATATCTTAGAGTCTAAATGTCTCTACATCCAACTGCCTGACCCAAGGGAAAATTTACATACCAGTTCTGAGCACTGCAGATAGATCTCCGAGTCCCAGCCAAACCAGGCAGCTATCCAGGCTTCAGGTCTCTGGATATGTTCCCTGTCCCACGGAAGCCTTTATATACCTCTCTGCCTATCCCTCCTTATTGAAGCCACACCTCCAACCCCAAACTGGAATTGGATTAGAACTTGAAACTCAACCCTTTAATAGCATGTATAGGCTGGGCAGTGGTGGCCCACGCCTTTAATCCTAGCACTTGGGAGGCAGAGGCAGGAAGATTTCTAAGTTTGAGGCCAGCCTGGTCTACAGAGTGAGTTCCAGGACAGCCCAGGCTATACAGAGAACCCCTGTCTGAAAAAACAAAAACAAAACAAACCCCAAAAAAACCACTATGTGTCACATCTATTTCATTGATTGAATCAGACCTTTCTGTGAGAATGTCTCCACCCCACCCCAACCCTCAAATATTTGGCTTGTTACTTAACAACACAACTCTAACTTTGTGGATTTTTACTTTCATTTGCTTAAATTATTACATAGTTTTATGTTTGGCACAGGACTGGGTCTTGCTGTGAACCCATGAATGCTTTAGAACTCTAATTGTTAGCAATCCTCCTGCCACAGCATCCTTCTTCCTGCTAGGATTACTGTTATGAATAACTATACAGGGAGTATGGACCCAGAGAAAAACAGAATGAAGGATCTGAGGGAGATGCTGCCCTTGGCTGCCAGAAATCAGAGACTATGTCAGGTAGGATCAGCCCAGCATGCTTACTCAAGATAAAATCAGGAGCGGGACCTGTGCTGAGGCATTGAATTTAGGGATTCTGCAAATATCATGATTCTCAACTAATCCTAGAGCTTTTCAATATGCCCAGTAACCGCTATGCACCTCACCATGCCCACTGATCCTTCCTTTCTGAAGGAGCTTCCTTTCTGCCCCTCCAACTTTCTTAACACCATGGATGACATGTCCTTCTCTGGCACAGGTTTTAAATGGTTTTGAGACTCTTTTAGTACAGCCCAGGCTTGCCTCACACTTTGTATTTTAGCCAAAGATAACATTGGCTTTCTGAACTTCTATTCAGACTCACATGTTCGGGGAAGACAGGTGTGCCCCCATCTGCCTAGATAATGCAGTGATATATAACCTACGGTTTGGTGAATGCCAAGCAAGGACTTTACTACCTGAGTTACACTGCAAAAATCCCTGCCAAGGAGTCGGGCGGTGGTGGCGCATGCCTTTAATCCCAGCACTTGGGAGGCAGAGGCAGGCAGATTTCTGAGTTCAAGGCCAGCCTGGTCTACAGAG